>JAYESA010000001.1:76309988-76633352 GCA_036927795.1 Iris macrosiphon
AACAAGAAATATACATATCACTGGTGCATAAAGATAAAGTTGCATGGATATCAGAAACAAGATAGTAATAACTGTAAGATGCATGAATCTAAACTAAGAGTAAGTTCGTGCACATGAACGTGTAGTGAGTCCAGCATGAAATACATGTAGTGAGACAAGTCCAAAAACATGTAAGTGAGACCAGCAAGAAATACAAGAGAGTCCAGACTATAAAGAATGAACTCGGTGTCTTTGAAATACTTGTTTCGACATGTAAACAGCTAGGGGTAAGTACGGCTCACGTCGCACTGGGTGCGCGGCTGCTATCATTCTAGATTAGACCAGAGAGAGTGATTCCTGATGATTTCAGATGGGAATATTTACATGTCTACTCGAGTATTTCCCTGCCCCAACTATTACAAGTGAATTCAAGACCCGACACGTAAATCAAGTATGAGTCCAGCCTAAAACATGAGTGATGCCTGTAGTGATGCCTGTAGGTGATGCTAGTAGTGATTCTAAAATAGAGGCCAGAAACATGAAAAATACGTGTCGCAAGTAAATGAATCCAGAAATACCAGTCCGTATCCCGTGTTGTGCTAGAAAAATCATATGATACTATACTAGAAGCTGAATCATAATAAGCATCAGATAATGAAAACTATCAGAGAATGTACTCGCCTGACGTCCTGAGCAACTGGCGATCAGAACTAGTGTCGCAAGAACCTATTACGAAAAGCAATGTTAAACAGATTTCTAATGAGTTAAACAAATATAAAATAACTAAAAATAGGCTTCTAGGGTCGTTCTGGGTCAAATGGGTCAAACCGATGAAATCTGGGTCAAAAGTTAACTCAGGGTCCAAAAAGTTAACTCTGGGTCAAATCTAGGTCAAAACTTGACTTTGTCGGTCAACCGAGTCAACTACGGTCAATTTTAGGTCAAACTAGGGTGCCCCTAAAATTTTAGGTCAAAACTAGATCATTAAGCTAATAAACCATCAAACTCGTCTCCTTGAGATACCGGGATAGCCTCGGTATCCAAAATCTCACCTTACGTTATACGCCCCGCCTATACCCGCTAAAACCTATGCTAGCACGCGTAAATATATACACATATACATAAAAACCTATCTCTAAACTCAAACCTAGGCAATTGCTCAAAAACCCCGTTCGAAACTATATACCTTGGATATCTCAAGGTATTGAGATACCTTGGTATCTAAAGACATTAAGATACCCTCCAATACCTCACTAACTACCCTTCTAGTTTGCTATTTATGCATAAACATATATACCTAGCTAATAATATAAGCTAGAAAATATATATCTAATACATATAAGTATCTACATAACTATATGTATCTATATTCACACATACACATATACACATATACCTATATATATACCCAACTCACATATATATATATATCTATATCTAGAACTAGTTATATCTAAACTACCTATCTAACTATATGTATATATATATCTATACATATAGATAGATAACTACCTATCTATCTATCTATCTATCTATCTATCTATCTATCTATCTAATATCTATATAGTATCTATCAAACTATCTATCTAGCTATCTCTCTAACTATCTAGTATCTATCAATCTAGATACCTATCTATTTATATCTAGATAATTATCTATGTATCTAGATATCTATCTCTATCTATATATTTATCCATCTAGATGTCTATCTACCTAGATATCTATCTATTTATCTATCTAATCTATGTATTTATCTAGATATCTAGATATCTATCTACTTATCCATCTATCTATCTAGCTATCAATCTATCTATCTAGCTAGCTATCCATCTATTTATCTAACTATCTACCTATCTATCAATCTTATTTATCTATCATACATAACCCTCACTCCCCCCTAGCTACTGCTGCTTACCCTGCTGCTGCTGCAGCTTAAATCTGCTGCTGCTGCTGCTGCTGCCTTAAACTGCTGCTGCTGCTGCTGCTTCAGCTGTTGCTGCTGCCTTAAACTGCTGCTGCTGCAGCTGCTATGGGCAGCTGCCCCCCTTGCTCGCTGCATGCCTCGCTCCACACACACACAAACACGCACACACACAATCACAATCACACACAGACACACATATATATACATACATATATAACTATATATATATACACACACACACACTAACATATATATATACACACATATACACTCACATAAACACTTATGAACACACACACACTTATATGCACAAACACACACACTAATACATATATAAACACACACACACACACACACACACATATATATATATATATATATATATATATATATATATATATATATATATATATATATATATATATATATATATATATACATACTCACACACTCAAACATATATATGTATATACACTCACTCACACACACTCACTCTCACACACCCTCACATACTCACTCTCACACACACTAACACACACTCTCACAAACACACAACCACACACACAAATATACATATATATATAAATACACATACACACATACATATATACAGAAACACACACTAATACTCAGACATATACATATATTTATATATACACACAAGCACCCACACTAATACACAAACCCCCTACAAAAATATATGTACATACACACATATATATATAAACACATATTTACAAATATATATATATAGAGAGAGACACACATACATATATATATATATATATATAAATATATATAAAAATATATATACACACTCTAACACTCGACACACACAACACACAACACACAACACAACACTCACCAACACGCACGCAACCACCCCTACGCACACAAACACCTAAATATATATAAAGTATAATCCGAGAATTTTAGCACACACTCTCCAAAGCTAATCCAACGCGCGCAAAAGCTCAAAACTAGGAAACCAAGTCGAAATGGCCGTTCGGTCATTTCGACGAATACGCGGTATGCGGTTCGGAAAATCTCCTGAAACTCACACCAAACCAACTCAGAATTGGCCCAAAATTTACCCACGGGTTCTAAACGATGTCTAGGTCCTAGAAAAAATGCTACCCTGTCGATTCAAGGCTCGTGGCAAAATCGTGCACGCACTTAGAACCGACGACGACGAAAACCCCGAAAATGCTCGCAACGCCCATTTCTTCGCGACACGACTTCACGTGTCCGAACGGAGACACACACTAACCCTCAAGACTGCCGACAACGTCTACCTAGGTCTGTCTAACCTAGGGTATCACCCAAAATTGGGCCAATTTTGGATTCCACCCGAAATTGACACAAAATATAATGTTAAAGTCTCCAAACACAACCAAACTAGTTCCAACTTCCTCTCACGGGTAGGCTTAGGGTCTAGGAAGGTTCTAAACCACTAATTATACTACATAAAAGTAATTAGCAAGAAAAAAGTTAGGTTTTACCTCTTGGGAGTTGGAATCCTAAGGCCAAAGTCTCCAATCCACTTGAAATCACCTCCCTCAAGCTCCAAGCCTCCAAATCTAGCCTCCATACCAAGTCTAAGCTCTACACACCTAGGTTGGAGAAAAATGTAGGGTTAGGGTTAACAACCATGGAGAATAGAAGAAGAAAGAAGAGGAATAGGGCACTTACTTGAAGTGGGAAGTAGAAAGGAAGAAGAAAGAAGTAGTGGAGAAGAAGAAGAAGAAGAAGAAGAAGTGAAAAAGAAGAAGGGGCTGTTGTAATTTTTGGTTCTGGAAGTGAAGGGAGCTGGCCACATACCTAATAAAGGGTTTCCCTAATGTCCAAAAGTCCAAAATGCCCTCCTCTCACTTGGGTTTGGGTTTTGGGTTCCAAAAGCACTCAAACTAACTCAAAATCTGTCCAACTAACCCACTAAAAATATAATAAATATTCTAGACCTAAAAATAGGTCTCACAAGGGTGTGGGTTGGGTCGGACATAGGTCCACTAGGGTCTGACATGGGTCCAGGCTAGCCAAAACCCTAAAACAATCAATATAAAAAATAATACAATCATTAATTAAATATAAATACAATTAATTATAAATAATACATAATTAACCAAATTAAAAAAAAAATATCCGGCTCTAGAAATGGGGTGGTGACAAGCCTATCCTCCTTAGAAAATTTTGTCCTCAAAATTTAAAGTCAATCACACTCCCTCTAGGTCAATCACAGTCAAGAAATTCTACCTAAACAACATGCAAGATCGTGGTCCTACTGGTCGTGTTATCACAGTCTCAATTAGGGTCACTACACTATCTACCACAGCAAAAAAAAAAAAAAAATTCTAACAGGTACTAATGAAACACACCACAAGGAATGGAAAAGGACAGGAAGAAGAACAAAGTGACAGACCTGCTAACCCGACACCCGTAGCATCGGCCTCCTCGACCGTCAACGCCTAAGCCCTGCCCTGTTGGGGTGTATCCCTCTATTGGTACGGGGTATGATGTTGTGCCACAGGTGGCCTAGCTCCAACTCTCTAATCCTGTGCTCCACCCAATGGAGGTGCAGTGGAGCAATCTCACATCTGGTGAGCAGCGGATCCACAGAACAAACACAACTTCAGCCTCCTCCTACAAACATCCCAAGTGTGTCCTGCCTTCCTGCAGTAGGCACAAGTGGGCACCCTCTGATCCTGACCCTACTGCGCTGTCTTTTGCACATAGGGACGCTTAGCCAGTCCCGCACTACCACTCGTACTGCCTGAATCATCCCTGCCTCTCTTGGACTTGAGCTCCAAGTCATCCTCTGCTCTCTGAGCGTCTCCTACTATCTGCTCGAAAGTTGCCTCGTGGTCGCTCCTAGTCAAAGACTTGACCGCCATGACCAAAGTCCTTACAAAACTTCCTCGCCTTTGCTGCGTCACTCAAGCCCTCTACAAATCTGCCCAAACGGCAGAACTCCACTGCGTACTCGTCCACCATCATGCTCCCCTGGACGAGTGCCTCGAACTAGCTCTCTAAAGCACTGAGCACCACATCTGGGAAAAACTTCTCCTTAAAAAGCCTCTTGAAAGCCTCCCAAGTAAGCCCTGGTGCCGCGATTCTCGTATCTGTGCGATACCACGTCAAAGCGAGGTTGAACATCTGACTGCCCGCTGCCTCTATCTGTATGCTGTCTGGAATCTGTGCCAGCCTGAAGATGCCCTCAATCTGCTCTATCCAGTCATTCGCGTACGGGATCCCTTCTGTACCCCGGAACTCCTTGGGTCGCATCCTCTGGAAGTCAATGATGCTACCCGGCCTCGAGCGCTGATCTGCATATGGCTGAATCTGTACCACCCTGTCCACTGCCGTCATGGCCACCTGGTGGGCGTTCTCAATGCCCAGCCTCATCACATCCACCTGATGGTGCTACACGTCCATCATCTTCCTGAAGAATGCAAACAACTGCGCGACATCTACTGGTGCAGGAAGTGGTGGAGGAACCACCGGAACGACTGGGGTAGTCCTCGGATCGATAGGTGAAGGAGGATCCCCGAGAGAAACAGATGCTCCCTCAACCGCAAGAGTGATGAGTGGAGCGGTAGCAGCTGCCTGAATACGAGCTGGACAAGAGGTAGCAGACCTCTTGGTAGTAGCTGCTGGGATGATACGATGGGATCGTAGCTTCGGAGGCATCCTGAACACAGATCAAAAGAAGTCAATACGGCTCAAGATACGATATCATCAAAGAAGGACAGTAATATTTCAAAAGAAAATAATTTCAGAATAATTAGAATGGAATTGTTCCTAGTCGTGATTGAGTACACCCTCATCCTAGATCCTATAGCAGGCTCGCAGTAGTACAAATAAATTGTTGTACCACCACGACATCGCACTAATTGCGAATCGAGACCTGCATGGGGCCGCCACCAAAAATGTGTCATGACCCGTACCCGAAAAATCGGGCATGAGTCGTGGGTACATCCAGCCTACGCCACAGCATCGGCGATAGAACGCTGTCTAGGTCAACTATCTAGCTAACAATCTCACCCAATTAATATATATCCTTGTCAAGATCTCAACTCCAAACGTAGGAGCAATATCATAATGATAATCACAATGTACTCAATCACGAATCTAAGCACGATAAGATAATAAGAAGTCTAACAACTACAAAGTTTAACCAACATCAACTACTATAACAACCACAACATCAATAATAATAATACAACATCCTGAATCAAATATAATACAAAGATCTTAATCCAAAACCGGAGACAAATCCGGTGCTAAAGGCTAATAAAAACAATAACAAGGTCCTAGTGATCCCGGCTACCAACCCGGAAATCACTCCTAAACTAGAGGGTCCCTATCTGCACTATCGACAAGCTCAGATCCATAAAACGTTGGACACCACTCCTCCGGATACTCTGAAAAAAATATGTCCAGTCAGGACTGGAGCAAGTACATCTCTAATAGCAGTTCCATTTAAATGATAAAAACTATAAAACAGTTATAGCAAGTAGCAAGGTAAAGAAAATAAAGTATGAACAAAAAATATATATATTACTGGTGCATAAAGATAAAGATGCATGGATATCAGAAACAAGATAGTAATAACTGTAAGATGCAAGAATCTAAACTAAGAGTAAGTCCGTGCACATGAACGTATAGTGAGTCCAACATGAAATACATGTAGTGAGTCAAGTCCAGAAATATGTAAGTGAGACCAGCAAGAAATGCAAGAGAGTCCAGACTATAAAGAATGAACTCGGTGTCTTTGAAATACTTGTTTCGACATATAAACGGCTAGGGGTAAGTACGGCTCACCGCGCACTAGGTACGCGGCTGCTATCATTCCAGATTAGACCAGAGGGAGTGATTCATGATGATTCCAGATGGGAATGTTTACATGTCTACTCGAGTATTTCCCCCCCCAACTAGTACAAGTGAATCCAAGACCCAACACGTAAATCAAGTATGAGTCCAGCCTGAAACATGAGTGATGCCTGTAGTGATGCCTGTAGGTGATGCTAGTAGTGATTCCAGAATAGAGGCCAGAAACATAAAAAATACGTGTCGCAAGTAAATAAATCCAGAAATACCAGTCCATGTCCCGTGTTGTGCCAGAAAAAATAGATGATACTATACTAGAAGCTGAATCATAATAAGCATCAGATAATAAAAACTATCAGAGAATGTACTCGCTTGACGTCCTGAGCAACTGGCGATCCGAACTGGTGTCGCAAGAACCTATTGCAAAAGCAAGGTTAAACAGGTTTCTAATGAGTTAAATAGATATAAAATAACTAAAAATAGGCTTCTATGGTCATTCTAGGTCAAACGGGTCAAACCGATGAAATCTGGGTCAAAAGTCAACTTGGGGTCCAAAAAGTCAACTCTGGGTCAAATCTAGGTCAAAAGTTGACTTTGGTGGTCAACCGAGTCAACTACGGTCAATTCTAGGTCAAACTAGGGTTCCCCTAAAATTCTAGGTCAAAACTAGGTCATTAAGCTAATAAACCCTCAAACTCGCCTTATTGAAATACCGGGATACCCTCAGTATCCGATACCTCACCTTACGCTATACGCCCCGCCTATACCCGCTAAAACCTATGCTAGCACGCGTAAATATATACACATATACATAAAAACTTATCTCTAAACTCAAACCTAGGCAATTGCTCAAAAACTCTGCTCGAAACCCAATACCTTGGATATCTCAAGGTATTGAGATACCCTCCAATACCTTATTAACTACCCCTCTAATTAGCTATTTATGCATAAAAATATATACCTAGATAATAATATAAGCTAGAAAATATATATCTAATACATATAAGTATCTACATAACTATATGTATCTATATTCACACATATACATATACACAAATACCTATATATATACCCAACTCACATATATATATATCTATATCTAGAACAAGTTATATCTAAACTACCTATCTAACTATATGTATATATATATATATCTATACAGATAGATAGATAGATAGATAGATAGATAGATAGATAACTACCTATCTATCTAATATCTATATAGTATCTATCAAACTATCTATCTAGCTATCTCTCTAACTATCTAGTATCTATCAATCTAGATACCTATCTATTTATATCTAGATAATTATCTATGTATCTAGATATCTATCTCTATCTATATATTTATCCATCTAGATGTCTATCTACATAGATATCTATCTATCAATCTATCTATCTATCTATCTATCTATCTATCTATCTAATCTATTTATTTATCTAGATATCTAGATATCTATCTACTTATCCATATATCTATCTAGCTAGCTATCCATCTATTTATCTAACTATCTACCTATCTATCTATCTTATTTATCTATCATACATAACCCTCACCCCCCCTAGCTACTGTTGCTTACCCTGTTGCTACTGCTGCTGCTGCCTTAAACTGCTGTTGCTATTTCTGCTGCTGCTGCTGCCTTAAACTGCTGCTGCTTCTGCTGCTGCTGCAGCTGCTGTGGGCAGCTGCCCCCCCCTCGCTCGCTGCACGTCTCGCTCCACACACACACAAACACGCACACACACAATCACAATCACACACAGACACACATATATATACATATATATATATAACTATATATATATATATATACACACACATACTAACATATATATATACACACATATACACTCACATAAACACTTATGAACACACACACACTTATATGCACAAACAAACACACACAAATAAATATATAAACACACACATATATATATATATATATATATATATATATATATATATATATATATATATATATATATATATATATATATATATACACACACACACTAATATATATATACATATACACACTCACACACTCAAACATATATATGTATATACACTCACTCACACACACTAACTCTCATACACCCTCACACACTTACTCTCACACACACTAACACACACTCTCACAAACACACAACCACACACACAAATATACATATAATATATACACATAAACACATACATATATATAGAAACACACACACTAATACTCATACATATACATATATATATATATATACACACAAGCACCCACACTAATACACAAACCCCCTACACAAATATATGTACATACACACACATATATATAAACACATATTTACAAATATATATATATAGAGAGACACACATACATATATATATAAATATATATATATATATAAACATATATAGACACCCTAACACTCAACACACACAACACACAACACACAACACAACACTCACAACACTCACCAACACGCACGCAACCACCCCTACGCACACAAACACCTAAATATATATAAAATATAACCAAAAAATTCTAGCACACACTCCCCGAAGCTAACCCAACGTGCGCACAAGCCCGAAACTAGGAAACCAAGTCGAAATGGCCGTTCGGTCATTTCGACGAACACGCGGTGTGCGGTTCGAAAAACCTCCTAAAACGGATACCAAACCAACTCGGAATCGGCCCAAAATTTACCCACGGGTTCTAAACGATGTCTAGGTCCTAGAAAAAATGCTACTCCGTCGATTCTAGGCCCGTGGCGAAAATACGCACGCACTTAGAATCGACGACGACGAAAACCCCAAAAATGCCCATTTCTCTGCGATACAACTTCACGTGTCCGAACGGAGACACGCACTAACCCTCAAGACAACCGACAACGTCTACCTAGGTCCGTCTAACCTAGGGCATCACCCAAAATTGGGCTAATTTTGGATTCCAGCCGAAATTGACATAAAACCTAATGTTAAAGTCTCCAAACACAACCAAACTAGTTCCAACTTCCTTCCACGGGTAGGCTTAGGGTCTAGGAAGGTTCTAAACCACTAATTACACTACATAAAAGTAATTAGCAAGGGGAAAGTTAGGTTTTACCTCTTGGGAGTTGGAATCCCAAGGCCAAAGTCTCCAATTCACTTGAAATCACCTCCCTCAAGCTCCAAGCCTCCAAATCTAGCCTCCACACTAAGTCTAGGCTCTACACACCTAGGTTGGGGAAAAATGTAGGGTTAGGGTTAACAACCATGGAGAATAGAAGAATAAAGAATAGGAATAGGGTACTTACTTGAAGTGGGAAGTAGAAAGGAAGAAGAAAGAAGTAGTGGAGAAGAAGAAGAAGAAGAAGAAGAAGAAGAAGAAGAAGTGAAAAAGAAGAAGGGGCTGCTATAATTTTTGGTTCTGGAAGTGAAGGGAGCCGGCCACACACCTAATAAAGGGTTTCCCTAATGTCCAAAAGTCCAAAATGCTCTCATCTCACTTGGGTTTGGGTTTCGGGTTCCAAAAGCACTCAAACTAACTCCAAATCTCTCCAACTAACCCACTAAAAATATAATAAATATTCTAGACCCAAAAATAGATCTCACAAGGGTGTGGGTTGGGTCGGACATTGGTCTACTAGGGTCTGACATGGGTCCAGGCTAGCCAAAATCCTAAAACAATCAATATAAAAAATAATACAATCATTAATTAAATATAAATATAATTAATTATAAATAATACATAATTAACCAAATTAAAAAAAATACCCGGCTTTTGAAATGGGGTGGTGATAATACTGCAAAAAAATGTCGAAGTCGTTCATCAACTACAACCATCGTCGTTACCTCATGTTGAGCTCCTTTTGTGTGAACACATACATCAAGCTCTTGTAATATGTAAAGATCTCTACACTCTCTTCATACAAGTAGTGCTTCCACAGTTTAAGAGAAAAAATAACTATTGCCAACTCGAAGTCATTGGTAGGGTAATTCTTCTCATGCGGGCATAGTTGCCTGGAAGCATAGGCAATCACCTTCCCATTCTGCTGCAACACACATCCCAAGCCCTTACCCGATGCATCACTATATATAGAAAATCCTTATATCCCTGATGGCAATGTCAACACTAGAGCTGTGGTCAACCTCTTTTTTAGCTCCTCAAAAGCAGATTGATAATCCTCAGTCTAGACGAACTCTACGACCTTCCTGGTTCGTCTAGTCATCGGCTCTGCAATCTTGGAAAAATTCTGAACGAATCTCCGATAATAGCCTTCTAATCCAAGAAAAATCCTGATTTCCACTACTGAACTCGGGGTAGAGCATGACTCGACTGCTGAAATCTTTTTTGGGTCTACTGAGATCCCATCTTCTGTAATCACATGCCCGAGAAATTCAACCTTATCAAGGAACAACTCACACTTCAAAAGCTTGCCATAAAGCTTTTCTTTCTTGAGGGTCTCCAGAACTATCCTTAGGTATTTCTCATGCTCCTCCAGGATCTTCGAATAAATCAGAATATCATCAATGAAGATCACAACAAACTGATCCAGGTACTGATGAAATATCGTATTCATCAGATTTATGAATACCACTGGGGCATTGGTCAACCCAAACGACATCACTAAGAACTCAAACTGCCCATACCGAGTCTTGAAAGCTATCTTCGGAATGTCCTCCTTCTTAACTTTTACCTGGTGGTACCTCGAACTCAAGTCTATCTTTGAAAATACCTTCGCTCCGCTCAACTGATCAAATAAATCGTCAATCCGCGATAACGGATATTTATTCTTGATAGTGAGGTTGTTGAAAGCCCTGTAGTCGATACACATACATACCGACCCATCCTTTTTTGGTATGATTAATACCAGAGAACCCTACGATGATGAACTGAACCGAATGAAGCCCTTGTCTTGCAACTCATCCACCTGCTTCTTCAACTCTACTAGTTCGTTGTTGTTAACCTTGCTGTGATATTGGCTCTGCGCCTGGCACTAAGTCTATAGAGAACTCCACATCTCTGTCTGGTAGAAACCCCGACAACACCTATGGAAAGACGTCCATATATTCTATAACCAATGGATATGGCGGCTCCTGCTCTTCTACCAAAGCTCCATATAAGTCTCCCTCGTTCTACTCTGTTGCTCCTCTGCCGAACTCAAACTCTGTCTCTCCTAGTGTCTGAAATAAAACTCTGCCCCCACGATAATCAATACTAGCATAGTGCCTACTCAACTAATCTATCCCGAGTACTATATCGTAGCTCGGAAGTGGCATTACGAGTAGACACACGCTCAACTCTTGGCCTCCCAAAGAAACTCTCCGATCTTTGCAAACATCACTGACCAGGATAAGGTACCCTCGGTCGTGATCTTGCAATTCCTCGCCAATGGTTAAGTCTCAAAGTGATATTTCAGAGCAAAAGATATAGATATGAAACTATGTGAAGCACCAGAATTAAATAAAGCATGAGCAGGAAAAGAATCAAGATAGATTAAACCTGAAATAACATCACTGACTGGCTCCTCCTCCTCGACGGTCAAGGAGAAAGCTCGCCCCTATCGCTAGGCACCACTTTGCTGCTGCTGGTGCTGAGCAAACTACTATTGTTGTGGTGGTAGGGGAGGTCCTCTCTGCTGTCCTACTGGTGGTCTCGCGGGTGCTCTCTGTGCCTGGGCCCCGCCTTGAGCTGGAGCTCTGGGACAAGCCTTCAACTGGTGGTCTATTGATCAGCAGAATAAATACTGGCCCAATCTCATCCTACACGCATCCCATCCATATTCTGGTTTCTTGCATAATAGGCAAGGAATAGCTGGCCTCTGGATCTGGTGTGTCTGCTGTACTAGTGCTCTAGCTGGTATAGGGTCCTGCTGCCTCGGCTGCTGAAAATGTCTCTAATGTTGCTGCTGAAAGTGATGCCGCTTTATTGGACCAATATTTGTACTAGATCCTCCTATGACCTTCGGCCACTTGGACCAGAGCTCTAGATCATCCTCTTCCTGCTATGCCTGCATCCAAATCTCCTCAAAAGTAATAGTGGGATCTCCATTCGTATGTGATTTGATCTCCTTATTCAGGCCCTTCCTGAACTTCCTGGCCCTTCCTCTGAGGTTATGTCCCTCCACAAAGCGGCCTAATCTACAATACTCTGTCGCATACACATCCACCATCATACTCCCTGAATGAGGTACTGAAACTGACTCTCTAGAGATGTCAGAGCCACATCTGGAAATAACTTTTTCTTGAAGAGCTCCTTAAAAGTTTTCCAAGTAAGTCCTGGTACTAAGATCCTAGGGTCTGTCCTGAACCAAGTCAACGCGATGCCAAACATCATGCTTTATGTGGCCTCTACCTGCAACCTCTCTGGAATCTGCACCAGTCGAAGGTTCCTCTCAATATCTTCTATCTAACAATCAGCATAAATAATCCCTTCATTGCCTTTAAAGTCCTTCGGCCCCATCCTCTTAAAGTCTATGATTATCTCCGGCCTCGGCTACTGCGGGGTAAACTGAGGTGGTGCCATCTGTGGTTGGACTAAGGCGGCTCTCTCGAATGCTGTAAGCACAATCTGGTGGTCATTCTCAATGCCCTGCCATATAACCTCTGATTGGCGTTGCTTTGCCTCCATCATATGCTGAAAGAGTACAAACATCTGTGTCTGATCGACTGCGGGTGGTGGGGGTGGAAGATCTCCAGAAACTGTCGGTGCTGCCCTCTATACCGGAGGTAGAGCACCCCCGAAAGTTGCTATGGAAATGCCTACCTGGATCGGTGAAGCGGACCTCTAGAATGTAGTTACTAGAACAATATCTGCTGGTGCTACCCTCATAGGCGACGAAGTGACCGACCTCGCTAACATTACACCTGAGCGCTGGGAACGGGTCTTTGGCGGCATCCTGAAGATAGATTGAACAAGGAATCAATATTTAGTATGATACGATATCATCAAAGAAAGACAGAATTATTCAAAGTAAAGCAAACATTCAATAGATAAGGATAACAAAATAGATATTTGAAATTATTCCCTAGTTGTGATTGAGTATACTCTCAACCTATATCCTATATACTAAAACAAGGTCGTAGCAGTACTCTAGGTGAGCACTACTACGATATCTCTCTAGATACGACTCTTAGACTTTCATGGGCCACTACTAAAAATGTGTCACGACCCGCACCCGGAATAAGGGCACGAGTAGTGAGCAACGTCCAGCCTACACCGCAGCATTGGCGGTAGAACACTGTCTGAGTCAACTATACTATCTCAACATCTCATGCAATATGTATAAGGTACCTGTCATTATCAACACAACTCCAAACGGAGGAACAATATGATGTAAGATAATGATAAACTATACTAAATCATAATACAAATTAAGGAAGATAAAGCACAAGATAGAATAACAAATGAAAGAGTCACAATACATCCATAAGTCCAAAATAATATATATATATATATACATGCCAATAACCTCAATAAAGTCTAATACAAGTCTAAACAAAGAGTCTAAGCCTCCTCAGCCTCTGGTACTCGGTCCTTCTGCTCTAAAGGAGTATCCTCTAAAGGTACACCGTCCTGTGGCCCGTAGTAGATGGGACACTAGTCCACAAGCCATTTATCTAAAAAATATATCTAGTCAGGATTGGAGCAAAGTACATCAATCTGAAAGCAGTTTCAAATACATAATCGAGCATATATAATAGATAATAGAAAAGAATACAAGATAACTAACCATAAGAAATGGAATGAACTAGAGTAAATATGTAATGTACTGGAATGATGAACATGTAATATAATAACTGCAAATAAATGAAAATAGATAAAACTAACTAATGTGCCATAGAGTACAAGTTCATTATGTGGTCGGTTTGGGTTGAACACGAGTACATTATGGTAACTCGATTATACGTGTGCGATGTAATCGACATGTACACAAATACACTTAGGCTTGATCACATAACCAATTTCTACTCCCCCATCCCCAATTAATACTAATGGATCTAATCACGACACGTTACGAACATGAATATGGGCACACTGAACACGAGAAGTGTGTGAATACGAGGTACACGATAATCAATACTCGATACATACGATGAAATATATGTGAAGGAGTATCACTGAACACGGTAGGGGATAACATCTCCTGACAGGATCCATATACCACTAGTCTATGTTACCACTGTGTCGGAATCAAGTATATAGTTCTAGAACATGCGATATATATACTATCATGAAATAAAAACTAACAGAGAGATGTACTCTCCTCTTGTCCTGAGCAAGGTGTGTCTCTCGATGCCAAAGCTGGTGTCACACACTTTTATTTAGGGAATATTAAGTTAAATTGTGTATAAATGGAAAAATAGTTAAAATATACTAATGCATGCTTCTAAGTTAATTTCTAAGTCACACTAACTATACTAGGCCAAACTAGGTCCATACTACGTTAATTGGTCTATATTGGTTACTAACTAGCTAGTACTTGATATTATAGCTATACTAGGTCATACTAAGGTTATTACCATAAGTTATCAGCTATATAAGTCAATACGTATAGGTGTAGTTAATACCTTGGCTAATATTTACTTTATCTAATATAATTATCTAACTAACTAATAACTAATTTTACACTAACTAATAATTAGATAATGTGTATCCACTGATAATCATCAGTGTACAAACTAGTACTCTTTATATTGTGTGCAAGTCTTCCCAACTCCAAAACCTGAATTGCACATCAACCCAACTAGCAACCTTATGCAATCACTTCCTTCTCAAATGTGACACAACTGAGTATCACACGGCTGCCCAGGTTGGTACAGGCTCTTGCTAACAACCTGGCCATATTTTATACCTGCATCTCTTACTGACTTCGTACAAAATTAATTCTGTCACTTGCTATTTACTGCTCCGGTCGGAGCCAAAGTATCTGAAAGCTAACTTAGGATACCCTCTTCAGTCCTCAACGGAAATGATACTAACCCTACGGAATTCTTATAACTGGGTATTTACTTCTGTGTATATACTGTCAACTTGACAGTGTTGCTGCTACTACAAGCTCCAGAATACCCTCCTATAATACTAACCCATTATTGCCAAATATCAGTACACTGATACTCATTAAACAATACTCAGGCATTCACCTTTCCCCCAAACACTAATTCACAACCACTGCTGTTGTTGGTCTTTAATTGACCTGCAACCACCGTTAGCTAAACCCACACATTCTACCATAATCAGTTTTTCCCAACTGTCTGATTGAAACCTCACCCTTAGTCTAACTTACCTACACTGAAACCTATAGGCATATACTGCTGCTACCTGCTTCAGATTTTCAGTTGCTGATGCTAATACTTTACCCTTGCTTCTCGAGCATTGTCCAGGTTTAATGCACATAGTTGTGCCATTATCCTCCATTCATATATGCCTGATGCACTAACTTGTATTGGCTACTGATACATCCTAGTATCTGACCATCAAACATTATATCAGTACTTACCTTATCCTGAGCCCCCAACTTAATCTCAAGTATCAGTTTATACTGACACCAAAATAACTTACTTGCACAACTGCCACCTCTAGAGATAACCATATGCAAACTTTTGTATTTTCCCAGACTCTACATGTTTGTAGGTTAGTTCACTAGCTGCTGCTGCTCATAGTTCAACTGACTGCTGATGACGTAGTGTGCATCACTGTACACAGTGCATTAATGCATTGATACTTCTACTTGGCTCAGATACAAGTGCAGGTAACTTCCATTCCTCGTAACACAGACACCACACCACGGTCTAGGTTTAAACAAACATATAGTTTCTTGTGTCTTGTATACTACTCTAAGTCACTGCCTAAAACTCGACCCCAATACTGCCTCAAGTGCACAACAGTGTACACTTACCTTGTGCTGTGCAATACCCATTGCCCAACCCCCTACAAGCCTGGTACTATTAACTATTGCTGCTACTACTTGTTGTTCACAGGTCTGAGCATGCAATAAGCTCAATCACAGCAATAAGTAGCTGCTCATCCATGTGCACAGGCACAAGCTTGATTACCTCCATACTACAACCTCACATGTATACAAGCATCCCTCTTATCACATCGATACACACAACCATCAAGGTATATATATAAAAATATAAATATATATATATATATAAATATATATATAAATATAAATATATATATATATATATTATTTAATCAAACACCTGATAGGATATGCATATATACACTATGATACCTATTCCATTGAAGTTCTATAGCCCAACTCTCTACAAATAATCATTCCTGTACATCAAATACCTTATAATATAACTAATGCAACATGTTGCAATGAGAATTAGAGAGTAATTGTGCAAAACCCCCAAAATTGGACCCTGTGTCGTACCGTATCTCAAAATACCATGATACGGCCTACACGTATCCATTTATAGACACGTATCTAGTCCCATAACCCCGATTTAACTCTAATTAGATATAATTGCTCTTATGACACAATATTGATGTGTCAATCTCGTAATTCTCCCAATATGCACACAAATTACCACATAGAAATCACAATACATAACCAAATAGTCTAGAACTTGTTCCTATAGGTAGCCCTATGCCATGGTTTTATTTCTAATGGTCAACTGGATGATTAAGAAGCTTCAATAAAGGGAAATTTTTTGAATTACTAATTGGAAGATGGATTTCCAATAAAAATAAAATTAGACACATTTCAGATACGATCTCTAGCTCCAAAGCTCCTCCTCCTTGTGCTACTTGCTTCTCCAAGATCTAAATTCCTTGTAGAATGGGAATAAGAGGAAAAATGAAGGTAAATTGAGTAGGAATTCAATGGAGGGAATGATGGAAAATTGGAGATCTAATTTCTAGATCTAAAAGAATGCAAATGAGAGGAAGGAGAGAAAGAGAGAGAGAGAGAGAGAGAGAGAGAGAGAGAGAGAGATGAGAGCCACCTCTAATAGTGGTTGGCCCCCTTTTTCCCCTTCCCCAAGTCACTTGCAAAGGTCCAAGTTATCCCTACATGGTGAATTATAAAAAATAATTAGGAAGGATAAATTTGGAAGTCTCTAACTAATTGTAATTAAGCTAATTCTTTTTAATTAATTAGTGAGAAGGTCTAATGGACTTGGGCTCAAGTTAGGCTCACTAGTTGTTATGACAAGTCAAATTATGCCTCTAACAAAATAATTAATACAAATAACTCTTAACCTATAACTTACTAATAATTAAATAATTAATATAATCATTAAATAACTTCTATGACACACCAATAAAATTATTTATTCCTAAAATTATTTACCCATGCTAATTTATCAAACTCCCCCTAACTAGAAAAGTGAGGTTGACAAATTCACAATAAGGTCAATTTGGCCTAGAACTTCTTCCTATGGGTAGTCCTAAGCCATGGAATGGTTCCTAATGGTCAAATGCATAAATTAGAGTCTAGAATGATAGGAAAATTTTAGAATTATACCACTGGGAGAATGATTCCCAATGAGTTGCTCAAATATACACAATCTGAACACAAGCACCTTGTCAATTCCTTCTTCCCCTAGTGCTCCTTGCAACTTCAAGATCCAATCCTCCTTGAGTGGTAAAAAATAAGAGAAAAACTAATGAATTGAAAGGAATTGATGGTAGGATAAAGTGAATTGGGGATCTAGAAATAAGAGTAAATGAAGAGGAGAGAGAGAGAGAGAGAGAGAGAGAGAGAGTAGCCCCTCTATAGTGGCCCCCTTTTTCCCCTCTCCAAGTCACCATCAAATGTCTACAATGCCCCTAAATGATGAATTATGAAGAATAATTAAGTATGGCTATTTTAGGAAGTTCCTATACTAATGCAAATTAGTCTAATCCTCCTAAATAATTAGAGTGAATGGGTCTAATGGGCTTAGTCCATATTGGGCTCACTAGTTGTCATGATAAGTCTTATTGGATTCACTAGTGTCATGTCTAAATAATAGACTAGCCCTCTATTATAAATAATTAATATAAACACAAATAAATATATATAACTTTAATTATATATAATCTCTAAAAATAAATAACTATGCTAATTTACTAAATTACCCCTATTTAGAAAATTGAGGTGGACAATCCTACCTACCTTAGAATAAATTTATCCTAGAAATTTAAGGAAGAAACTAGCTACAAAAAAATTACAGCAAGCAAGAAAGAATTATACCTCATGGCTCAAACATATAAGGATATCGCTCGCGTATCTCGGCCTCTCGCTCCTATGTAAACTTTCCTAGAGAGTGATGCCTCTACACGACGCGTACAAAAGGAATAGTTTGGTTCTGCAATACCTTCTCCTTGTTATCTAGAATCTCCACAGGTTGCTCTGGGTAACTGATAGTCGGACCCACCTCGATCTCCGAGTAATCCAATATATTGCTAGGATCTGCCACGTACCATCTCATCTCTGACACGTGAAACACGCTATGCACTCCCTCTAGTGTAGGTGATAAGTCTAGTCTGTAGGCCACTGCACCGGCCCTCTCAAGAATACCAAAGGGTCCGATGTACCATGTACTAAGCTTCCCGCCTCCACCAAAGCGAATAGTGCCCCGTGTCAGAGAAATCCTCAAGAATACCAGATCGTCCACCTAGCAAAAAATATAGCTATAGCACTCTATCTAAAATAAGCAATCACAAATAATGCAAATAAAATCTATACCTCAAACTCCAAAGGTCTCCGATGGCTATCGGTCCAATATCGTTGTCTGTCATGCACCACCCGAAGTCTATCCCTGATAAGCTTCACCTTCTCAGCTGCATCTATGACCATTTTCGATCAAAATAAGGCTCTCTCACCAAAATTATCCCATGATAACGGAGTGCGATATCTTCATCCATACAACCCCTAAAATGGTGACATCTCAATGCTGGCCTGGTAGTTGCTGTTGTAAGCAAACTCTACCAGGTGAAGATGATCCTCCCAAGAGCCTCTGAATTCTAAAACACATGTGCGTATTATATCCTCAAGAGTCTGAATAGTCCTCTCCGACTTCCCATCAGTCCGAGGGTGATATGGGACACTAAACTTGAGTTGGGTCCTCCAGAAGTGGTTTGTGAAGTGATTATCCTGATTCGAGACTATGCTCACATAAACTCCATATAATCTGATTATCTGCCACATATACATCTCTACGATCTTCTCCGTAGACATATCCACTTTAAATAGAAAAAAGTGGGCTGAATTGGCCAACCAGTCAACAATGACCCAAATCGTGTCTTTACCTCCTTGAGAATACGAAAGCCCTGATACAAAGTCCATTGTCATATGCTCCCACTTCTACTCTGGAATGGGTAAAGGCTGAAGCAATCCACCTGACCTCTATCTCTCCTCCTTTATCTGCTGATATACCAAGCATCTGGATACGAAGCTCGCCACCTCCCGCTTTATACCATACTACCAAACATGCTCTCCCAAGTCTCTATACATCTTGTTGGCACCTGGATGCATAAGGTACTGAGATCGATGCACCTCCTGAAGAACATCCTTGCGTAACGGTCCACTCAGCACACACAATCTGGTACCATACCACAATGATCTATCCTCTGGAATACTTAAGTTCTCTGCCAATCACATCCGGACCTACGCTCTGATTCTCATCATAAACACATCCTCGAACTGTGCAGCTCTGATCCGATCCATTAACTCTGAATATACCTGGAGTCCCCATATCTGTTTTGCAACTCCATGAACTAGCACCTCAATACCCAAGCTATCAAGTTCGGCCAATAAATGTCTGTCCCTCATTAATTATATATCCACTAGACACCTGCTCAAGGCATCAGCAACTATGTTGGTCTTCCCTGGATGGTACTGTAAAGAAATGTCAAAGCCCTTTATCAACTCCAACCATCGCCACTATCTAATGTTAAGCTCTTTCTATATAAACACATACTTCAAGCTCTTGTGGTCTGTAAAGATCTCCACACGCTCTCCGTATAAGTAGTATTTCCATAGCTTTAGAGCAAAGATAACTGCTGCCAACTCCAAGTCATGGGTATGGTAATTTTTCTCATGAGGGCGTAATTACCTGAAAGGATAGACAATCATCTTCCCATTCTGCTGTAACACACATCCCAAACCCTTACCTGAAGCATCATTATATATGGAAAATCCTCCTGTCTCCGATGACAACGTCAACACTAGAGCTGTAGTCAACCTCTTCTTCAGTTCCTCAAAGACGGTCTGACACTCCACTGTCCAGACGAACTCCACGTCCTTCCTGGTCAACATAGTCATCGGCTCTGCAATCTTAGAGAAGTCCTGAATAAATCTCCGATAAAAACCTACCAATCCAAGAAAGCTCCTGATCTTTGCCCCTGAACTCGGGGTAAACCATGACTCAACTGCTAAAATCTTCTTTGGGTCTACTGATATCCCATCTTTTGTAATCACATGTCCGAGGAATTCAACCTTATCAAGGAATAACTCACACTTCAAAAGCTTGCCAAACAACTTCTCATTCCTGAGGGTCTCCAGAACTATCCTCAGGTGCTTCTCATGCTCCTTCGGGGTATTCGAATATATTAATATATCATCAATGAAAACCACCACGAACTGATCCAGGTACTGATGAAACACCTTATTCATCAGGTTTATGAATACCGTCGGAGCATTGGTCAATCCAAATAGCATCACCAAGAACTCAAACTGCCTATACCGAGTCATAAAAACTATCTTTGGAATGTCTTCCTTCTTCACTTTTACCTGGTGGTACCTCGACCTCAAGTTTATCTTGGAGAATACATTCGCTCCTCTCAACTAAAGAAATAGATCAACAATCCGCAGCAACGGGTATTTGTTCTTGATAGTGAGGTTATTCAGAGCTCTGTAGTCGATACACATGCATATCGACCCATCCTTCTTCGGTACAAATAATACCGGAGCACCCCACGGTGATGAACTAGAACGGATGAAGCCCTTGTCCTGTAACTCATCTACTTGCTTCTTCAATTCTGTTAGTTCGCTATTGTTTATCCTATAGACGTGCTATGATATTGGCTCTGTGCCTGGTACCAAGTCTATAGAGAACTCTACATCTCTGTCTAGTGGCAACCCGGGCAACTTCTCTGGAAAGACATCCATATACTCGACAATCAACGGATGTGGCGGCTCCTTCTCTTCCACCATATCTCCACAGAAGTCTCCCTCACTCTGCTCTACTGCTTCTCTGATGAACTCAAACTCTGACTTTTATGGCATCTGAAACAAAACTCTGCCTCTACGATAATCGATACTAGCATGGTGCCTACTCAACCAATCCATCTCGAGTACTTTATCGTAGCTCAAAAAGTGGCATTACGAGTAGACACACGCTCAATTCTCGGCCTCCCAAAGAAACTCTCCGATCCTTGCAAACCTCACTAACCAGGATAATACCACCCCGATCATTATCTTCGAAGTCCTTGCTAATGGTTCAGTCTCAAGATAATGCTTCAAAGCAAAAGATACAGATACAATGCTATGTGAAGCACAAGAATAAAATAAAGCAAGATCGGGAAAAGAATCAAGATAGACTTAACCTGAGATGACATCACCAACTAGCTCCTCCTCCTCGATGGTCAAGGGAAAAGCTCGCCCCTGTTGTGCCCCTCTCTGCTGCTGATGGTGTTATACGAACCTCTGCTGTTATATCGGCAACGAAGTTCCTCTTTGTTGTCCCGCTAGTGGTCTCACGGGTGATTTCTTTACCTGGGCCCCTTCCTGAACTGGACGAGCTGGAGCCCTTGGGCAAGCCTTCAACTGGTGGTCTCCTGATCCGCAGAACAAAAACTGGCCCAATCTCATCCAGTATGCATCCCATCCATGTTTCGACTTCTTGCAGAATAGGCGAGAAATAGCCGGCTGAGCTGGCCTCTAAATCTGGTGCGCCTGTTGTACTGACGCTCTAGCTGGTGCAGGAAATTATTGCCTTGGCTGATGGAAATGTCTTGGATGTTGCTGCTAAAAGTGAGGTCGATTTGCTGGGCCCACACTACTGCTAGCTCCTGAAGTATCCCTCAACCTCTTGGAGCCAAGCTCCAAATAATCCTCCGCCTGCTGTGCCTGTGCCAAGATCTCCTCAAATGTAATGGTATAATGTCCGTTAGTATGGGATTTGATCTCCCTATTCAAACCCTTTATGAATTTTTGGGTCATCCTCCAGGGATTCTGTCCCTCCACAAAGCGACCCAATCTACAATACTCCATTGCATACTAATCCACTATCATGCTACCCTGGATGAGGTATTGAAACTAGCTCTCTAAAGAAGTCAGAGCCACATCTGGAAAGAAATTCTCCTTAAAAAGCTCCTAAAAAGCTTCCTAAGTAAGTCCAAGTGCTGAGATCCTCGTGTCACGACCCGCACCCGGTATAGGGGCACGAGTTCGTGGGTACGTCCAGCCTACGCAGCAGCATCAGCGGTAGAACACTGTCTAGGTCATAATACTATCTAATCAATCTCTCACGAATATCCAACTCCATAAGGAGACACAGATATCATAATATAATATGGAATACTCAATCAGGAAAAATAAAGCACGATGAGATATCGAAGAAAATATATGAAATACAAGACAAGTCTAAACAACAAAATAATCTAACCTGCAATCCATAACATCCAAATCTCCAAGTATGCTGGAAACAAGTCCTCTAAGTCATAGTCTGGAAAAAATATCCAGTCAGGATTGGAGCAAAGTATAACCCAAATAACAGTTTCAGTTAATTGACAAGGACTATAAAACAATAAATAGATTATGCTATATATTGAGAGAAGACAATGAATAAATATAATGGCAAAATAAAGTGACAGGCAATATAAGCAATATGGTATAGTCAGTGCATATATGAAATGAAAAGAAAGAGGTACAATATCATATACGAGTGATGTAGTATATAAACTAAATTGGAGAATTATAACTATTCTAAGTGTTTGAAATAGTAGTTTCAAAATATGATCGGCTTGGGAACTTGTACGATAGCTACATGGCCTGGCTAATCATACGTGAGGTGTATGGTTAACACTTAACAATATCTACACATATACGATAGGGATTTGATCACATCTTTCACTAGCAATTTCCCCGCCCCCAACTAGTACTGTGGATCCAACAATGACACGTCACGATACACGATCAATGTCTAATATATCATGTACAATGTCTAATATTAATATCATGTACAATGTCAATACGATAACTAATGTAATATCTCATGACTAAAGATCCAATCTATATACTAGTCCGTGTAGCACAGTGTCAAAAATCAGATGTAACATTTCTAAATACTTGAATTATAGAAATTATCAAATAACAGAAATTATCAAAGAATGTACTCGCCTGGGGTCCTTAGCTGGCAAAACCAATGTCCTGCTCCTGAAGTCTCGTAGAACAATCCAATGGTCCTATATACATATAATATAATATAATACAGCATCAGCCATTTTACTAGCACATACACAACCATAGTTATACTGAACTTACGGCTACACTAGGGTGACACTGGTTAACTAACAGGGTCGAATGTACATCTAACTGCACGGGTGTCAAGTCTGCAATTGCTGTACAAAAGCAGACAGTCAAACTAACACAGGTCTCGCCAGTACGTCAGTGTACACAAGGCAGTCTACTCACAATCACTCAGGGTCACATGGTCAACTATAAATATGGGATATCTGTAATTAATACTAGGGTCTCACAGTACATATACAATTTTATATATAGTCCTAACAAGCATTTAATTACCTCACAGTATATTTACACATACTAAATATATATCTTTATATACCAAATTGAATAATATACACATACGCGTACGTATACTCATAAGAGTTGGGTTTATTTGCAGGGTCTCAAATTGACCAACTATCACGAAGTATGCCAATCCTAATGTTATTCATATAAGCACACATAAAATGAAAGAAGACGAACAAGTTCGAACCTCGGGGTGCACATACTAGGACGACGATGATGACGATGTCGATGATGATGATGAGGATGATATTGATGATGATGATGATGGTGATGATGATAATGATTATGATGATGGTGAGATTATGATGATGGTGATGATGATGATGATTAAGGGGAGGAGGAAGGGTCGAGGTCTGCTGTCGGAGTCTGGGGAAGTTCGACGAGGGGTAGGAGATGAGGGCAGTGGTGGTGGTCGAGGTGCAGGGAGGTGGAAGAGCTCAGGGAGGAAGGAAGAGGACAGGGAGGAGGAAGAGGAGGCAAGGGTGCTGTCGTGGAGGCGGGTTGAGCTGGAGGGGATCGGGTTCAGGTGAGGTCGAGGTGCGGGGATCCGGCGAGGTCTAGGCGGGTTGGTGTGAACAGTAGAAAACGGTGGGGGGAGAGGTTTATAGTTAGGGTTAGGTTGAGTTTTGAAGGGATGGTGGTGATGTTTAAAATAATAATGGAGATGGTGTTTTTGCATGTAGGAGGAGAGGTTGATGTTGACCTTCTAGGGATTAGGGCCGGCCAAGTACATCTTGGGATAGGGTTTGCATTGGGAGAGGGGTTGAGGATATATATATATATATATATATATATATATATATATATATATATATATATATATATATATATAATGGATAGGGTGTTGTGTGGTGAGGATGGCTCCATTTAAAATGGATGGCCAAGATTAATCATGAGGGGGAGAGTACAAACAAAAAAGGAAAAGAGAAAGAGAGTTGACCGATCAAAGGGAGGAGGGGGTTGGTTTCTTCATGTGGTCTTGACCAATAGGATGGTGACACATCTTGCACTTTTGCAAATAAGTCCCCAACAATTGGAAAATTGTACAGAAAGTAGGTTTTGGGATTTAAAGAGAGAAAATACCATGTTTGGTGTAATATATTGGATGAAAAGGGTGTGTGGTGTTTAGTATGAGTCTTGAGGGTGTGAATGGGGGTTTGGTTTAGTATTGGGTCTTGTTTTGGGTCAAGTTGGGTTCTTATACTAATTTAATTAAAATTAATGCAATCGGTGTTCTAAGATAAATTGGAAGTACATAGAATTAAAATTAGGTAGAACCCAAGTGTCATGAATGTAGTAGACTCATAATAGAATATTGTCATAATTTGGGTTACACAAAATGGGTCGAGATTGTGTCTCCAATTTCGATTGGAACGCACAAGGATACAAAATTAGATTTATTTGGAATTAAAAATAAAGTTCGCGATAAAAATTATGCGGCTAAAATAAAGCACAAGAGAGCATATTTATGAGTCACACAAGGGTCAGAACGGAAGGCGGGCACGTCTAGGACAAGGTTGTGAAATTTGTAGAAAGGCAATGGCTAGTGTAGCGCTCCAAATATCGAAGCAACGGTAAGGCACAACAATTAAATACAATTATGGTAATTAATTACAACATCCCTAATTAAATTCCAAAATGCTAATTAAAATCCATGATCCTATAATTCGGTCAGGGCTTCATCTAGAGGGCATCTAGGTCTAGTCTACTAACCCATACATTAAAGAACATTATATATATAATATATATATATATATATATATATATATATATATATATATATACACACACACATATCATGCAATTATTTAAATAAATACATACACAATACTTATAAATAATAAAAAGACAAAAATACCCCTAATTTAGGATTTGGTAGTGACAAGTCTACCCTCCTTAGAAAAATTTCGTCCTCGAAATTTAAGATCCTCAATTATTGTATTTATTTATTTATTTACTTTACCATCAAAATTTAAATTCATCAAACCAAATAATCCTGAAGTAAATCCATATTGTTATTTCACAATCTTCAAAATTCTATAAATATCACATTCCAAAAAATCTTCAAATTTAAAACAAAATTCTATTCTTATCACAATCTCCTCCAAAATATTGAGTTTAATAACTAAATACTCAAAAATTTGATATCCAAACCTCTAATTTAAATCCAATCAAAGCATATATATAAAATCTAAAATCTCATCCCAAAAATTTAATTTCAAACTCTAATCCATTAGTGATCTTATTCCTCGATTTCTTTTTTTTCTACATAATACTCAAACAATGTAATACTTATAAAATCTTCCAATACAACATAAAATATAAATTTATTTCTTTCAGTCAAATAAATATAATGATAATCTCCTTAATTTCCTCGAATTTTAATGACAAATTCAATCATATCATAATCTTTATAAAATCAATGATTTAACAAAATCGTCAATTCCGCCATATTAAGTTTTCAACTCTCTTCATTTAAATTAATGTTTATCCTCGAATTTTAAGGCACCTTGTCTCTCTCTGTCCAGTCATAATCTTTTCATTAATCTATACTAGGTCAAACCCCCAACAATCAAGGTCCAAGAAAATCCTACCTACAGTCATTCAACATGCAATCTAGAAAAATGTATGGTCTATGGTCTATTTTGTCATGGTCTTGCAATCTCTGTCGGGTGTACTACTAACTACATTCTAGCAAGAAGATCATTGATATAAGCTACGGTACTAAGGAATCAATCAATCAATCAATCAAATAGGCGGAAAAGGAACAGAAGGAAAGAAAAGAACAGAACCTGCTAACACATCACCTTGACATCTTCAACTTCCAACATATACTTAACTCTGGCATATTCTCTCACTAATTCCTATCCTTATACACTGATACCCATATCAACTAATCACCAATCCACAAGATATCCATGGATACATCCACGTTACACACACATGTCTATTAATACCAAAATCTGATACCAAGGACCTCTAACACAATCATAGGTCAAATGATGCATCCAAAGTTTGATACCCCTATCCTTTGGTACCACTGTTTCTATTACAAGCATACCCACTGCTAACTCTCTTACCTACTGTAATTGTTTATACTAGTTGTTCTTATCACAAGTGCATATCAAGTGCAACACATCACACTAAGTACTGCTCCCTCTAATACAATTCTAGATGGACATCCAAGTCAGTTTGTAGTGCCATCTCAAGCATTCTTAAGCCAATAGATCCTCACGCATGCACATCATCTACTCATATACAAATATATATTTCTTATCCACCATGAAATTTTATCCTCAAAATAAAATCTTCAAAATTTAACTTCTCGAACAATTTAAATTAAAATGTATATACTTTCCTCAAAAGTCAAATATTCAATTATTGAAATAAAATATTAATCACTTCCAAAAATCTTTATAGCTTTGACTATGTTTATTGAATTGAATCTGAATCCTCAAAATTTATAATAACATAATATCTCAACTCCTCAAAATTCTTAAAAAATGAAATTTATTTTCAATCTTCAATTTATAATTTAAATCCACATCTTGTAGTCTAATAGATCTAATGTTAATCTTTCTCACTATCCTCATCAACATATGCCATCAGATGAAACCGCAAATTACTCCGTAAAATTGATCTCGATATAAAATCAAACTCAACAATGACACCAAGATTTTAATTTAACAACTGATCAACAAGAATCAAATTCAACAAGTGAGAACGGACGAAAATAAGGAAAAGATTTAAATTGAAAATTATAATATGATTCTCAAGGGTCGTCCCAGGAATCTATCAAATAATTTATGATTGAGTATCCGCTCTCATCCTAGTATCCTATGTCCTATATCCTATCGCAGGCAAGCAGTAGTACAACTGAGATATCGCACTAGCACGACATCGCACAACTTTCGAAGTCTGACCTGCATGGGCCACCACTAAAAATGTGTCACGACCCGCACCCGTTATAGGGGCACGAGTGCGTGGGTACATCCAGCCTACGCCGCAGCATCGACGGTAGAATGCTGTCTAGGTCATGATACTATCTAATCAATCTCTCACGAATATCCAACTCCATAAGGAGACACAAATATCACAATATAATATGGAATACTCATTCACGGAAAATAAAGCACGATGATATATCGAAGAAAATATATGAAATACAAGGCAAGTCTAAACAACAAAATAATCTAACCTGCAATCCATAACATCCAAATCTCCAAGTATGCTGGAAATAAGTCCTAAGTCATAGTCTGGAAAAAATATCCAGGCAGGATTGGAGCGAAGTACAACCCAAATAACAGTTTCAGTTAATTGACAAGGACTATAAAACAATAAATAGATGATGCTATATACTGAGAGAAGACAATGAATAAATGTAATAGCAAAATAAGGAGACATGCAATATAGGCAATATGGTACAGTCAGTGCATATATGAAATAAAAAGAAAGAGGTACAATATCATATACGAGTGATGTAGTATATGAACTAAATTGGAGAACTGTAACTATCCTAAGTGTTTGAAATAGTAGTTTCGAAATATGATCGGCTTGGGAACTTGTACGATAGCTACATAGCCTGGCTATTCATACGTGAGGTGTATGATTAACACTTAACAATATCTACACATGTACGATAGGGATTTGATCACATCTCTTACTAGCAATTTCCCTGCCCCCAACTAGTACTGTGGATCCAACCATGACACGTCACGATACACGATCAATGTCTAATATATCATGTATAATATCTAATATCAATATTGTGTACAATGTCAATACGATAACCAATGTAACATCTCATGACTAAAGATCCCATCTATATACTAGTCCGTGTAGCACAATGTCAAGAATAAGATGTAATATTTCTAAATACTTGAATTATAGAAATTATCAAATAATAGAAATTATCAGATAATGTACTCGCCTGGGGTCCTTAGTTGGCAATACCAATGTTCTGCTCCTGAAGTCTCATAGAATAATCCAATGGTCCTATATACATATAATATAATACAATACAGCATCAACCATTTCACTAGCACATACACAACCATAGTTATACTGAACTCAGGGCTACACTAGGGTGACACTGGTCAACTAATAGGGTCGAATGTACTTTTAACTGCACGGGTGTCAAGTCTGCAATTGCTGCGCAAAATCAGACAGTCAAACTAATACAGGTCTCGCCAGTACGTTAGTGTACACAAGGCAGTCTACTCACAATCACTCAGGGTCACATGGTCAACTGTAAATATGGGATATTCATAATTAACACTAGGGTCTCACAGTACATATATAATTATATATATAGTCCTAACTAGCATTTAATTACCTCACAGTATATATACACATACTAAATATATATCTATATATACCAAATTGAATGATATACGCATACGCGTACGTATACTCATACTTGTTGGGTTTATTTGCAGGATCTCAAATCAACCAACTATCACAAAGTATGCCAATCCTAATGTTATTCACACAATCATACAAAAAATGAAAGAAGAGGAACATGTTCGAACCTTGGGGTGCGCACACGGGGATGACGATGACGATGACGACGACGATGATGTCGATGATGATGATGAGAATGATATTGATGATGATGGTGATGATGATGATGATGATGATGGTGAGATGATGATGTTGGTGATGATGATTAAGGGGAGGAGCCAGGGTCGAGGCCTGTTGATGGAGTTTGGGGAAGTCCAGCGAGGGGGAGGAGATGAGGGCAGTGGTGGTGGTCGAGGTGCAGGGAGGTGGAGGATCTTAGGAAGGAAGGAAGAGGACAGGGAGGAGGAAGAGGAGGCTCGGGTGCTGTCGTGGAGGAGTTCAAGCGGGTTGGGCTGGAGGGGATCGGGTTCAGGTGAGGTCGAGGTACGGGGCTCCGGCGAGGTCTGGGCGGGTTGGTGTGAACAGTAGAAAAGGGGGGAGAGGTTTATAATTAGGGTTAGGTTGAGTTTTGAAGGGATGGTGGTGATGTTGAAAATAATAATGGAGATGGCAGTTTTTGCATATGGGAGGAGAGGTTGATATTGACCTTCTAGGGATTAGGGCCGGCCAAGTACATCTTGGGATGGGGTTTACATTGGGAGAGGGGTTGAGGATATATATATATATATATATAAATATATATATATATATATATATAATAGAGAGGGTGTTGTGTGGTGAGGATGGCTCCATTTAAAATGGATGGCCAAGATTAATCATGAGGGAGAGAGTACAAACAAAAAGGGGAGAGAGAAAAAGAGTTAACCGATCAAAGGGAGGAGGGGGTTGATTTCTTCATGTGGTCTTGACCAATAGGATGGTGACACATCATTGCACTTTTGCAAATAAGTCCCCAACAATTGGAAAATTGCACAGAAAGTAGGTTTTAGGATTTAAAGAGGGAAAACACCATGTTTGGTGTAATATATTGGATGAAAAGGGTGTGTGGTATTTAGTATGAGTCTTGAGGGTGTGAATGGGAGTTTGGTTTGGTGTTGGGTCTAATTTGGGTCAAGTTGGGTTCTTACACTAATTTAATTAAAATTAATTTAATTGGTGTTCTAACATAAATTGGAAGTACATGGGGTTAAAATTAGGTGGAACACAAGTGTCATGAATGTAGTAAACTCAGAATAGAATATTGTCATAATTTGGATTGCACAAAATGGGTCGAGATTGTGTCTCAAATTTTGATTGGAACGCACAAGGATACAAAGTTGGATTTATTTGGAATTAAAAATAACGTTCACGATAAAAATTGTGCGACTAAAATAAAGCACAAGAGAGCATATTTATGAGTCACACAAGGGTCAGAATGGAAGGCGGACACGTCTAGGAAAAGATTGTGAAATTTGTAGAAAGGCAATGGCTAGTGTAGCGCTCCAAATATCGAAGCAACGGTAAGGCATAACAATTAAATAAAATTATGGTAATTAATTACAACCTCCATAATTAAATCCTAAAATACTAATTAAAATCTATGATCCTATAATTCGTTCAGGGCTTCATCTAGAGGGCATCTAGGTCTAGTCTACTAACCCATACATTAAAGAACACTATATATAATATATATATATAAATACACATATCATGCAATTATTTAAATAAATACATACACAATACTTATAAATAATAAAAAGACAAAAATATCCCGAATTTAGGATTTGGTAGAGACACCTCAGGGCTGTCATGAACCATGTGAAAGCAATATCATACATCATGCTCCCTACTGCATCCACTTGTAGTCTCTCTGTCACGACCTGCACTCGATGTAGGGACACAAGAATATGGATACGTCCATCCTACGTCACAGCATCGACGGTAGAACGTTGTTTGGGTAAACTATAATTTTTAGCAATAATGATCACCAAAATAAATAATGTAACCAATGAAATATGAATACTCAATCACAGAACTATAAGATAGAACAACGCACGAAATATCATATAAAGAACTGAAGAGTCAAGTACAACTAACAAGACAAAAATATTATCCAATGAGTCTTAAAATAGAATAAAGTTCTAACTGCAAAAGCTGGAGACAAATCTACTACAATAAAAGCCTATCTACTAAGCTACTGGTATAGTGTCATATGTCTCAACTCGGATTGAGTCCCTCCTGAGCTACAGTCTCTAGCTCTAAGCCAACTACGTCCTGAGGCCCATAGTGAGTGGGATACCACTCTTTAGTGTCATCTAGAAAATTTTATCCAGTCAGGAAAGGAGCAAAGTACAACTCTAAAAGAAGTTCCAATAAATGATAAAAACTATGTAATAGTAAATATAGAGCATATACAAGAGGAACAGAGGATGGCAGGAATATACTTAAATAAGGAAATGCGAAAAATACCTACAGAAGATACAAACATACTATATAGAGAATAAAACAACTATCTAAGTAAGTGAGTGCTAGTGAAAATATGTGATCAACTTGGGTAATGTTCAAGAACCATGGGCCTGGTTAATCAAACGTGCGGTGTATGATTAACACAATTCAAGGAAAATAAGAACTCTTGGGGAATGATCACATATCTACACTAAATACTCCCCGCCCCCGACTGGTATAGTGGATCCAACCATGATACGTTATGACACGGGATTGTATGAGAAGTCGTGACTCTTCTCATGAATCAGTGTCCATACTCGCACAAAAATTACGAGGCTCGTACAAGAGATACGCTAGGAACTACCAGAATAATATCTCATGACGGGATCCACGAATACCAATCCGTGTAACCAAGTGTCCGAAAAGTCAAGGATATCTATACTAAATATAAGAAACATAGAGGATATCATAAATAAAAAACTCTTAGAGAATGTACTTGCCTGTAATCCGGCGAATAATATCGTAGATGTTCGAAATGGTGCCTCGTAGAACTAAATATGGAATATTACATCAATACAAGATTTTGGAATGAATACAAGTTAAACTAGTCCAAATCTAGGATATTAGGCAAATTCTAAGTCAAAACATTCAAACTAGGTCAACTCTAGGTCAAACTAGTCAAACTAGTCAAAATTAGTCAACTTGTTATTTCTAGGTTGTATGAGTCCATCTCCAGGATATTGGATCCATGCGCCATGTATCTAGGCTATACTAGCTATATTAGGATACATGGGTATCCTAGCTAAATAGTATCATAAAATACTCAAGATACTATATATAAAAGATACAAGTATCCTTATATCTAATACTACATGGATACATTGGCTTTGAGCCAATTTGGTATCACACTAGCTACACCCTCTATTGATACTTAAAACTCAAAACTTAGTGTAAACTCCAAACCTTATATTACCTTGGTAACACAAGGTAATTCTAAACTAACCTTAGTTAATACCCTTATCACTAACTAACTAGTGCATATATATATCGATACCATCCCATATTTATACCAACTAATATATATTTTATTATAGATACAAGATACCAACTAACTTAGTATATTAGCTAACTGTTAACTAACTAACATAACTCAACATCTAACATTAGCTAACACATTAACTGAAACTTAACATTCAATAACTAGAGCATATATATACTAACATATAAATACTAAATACTAACATCTACTACTAACCAAACTAACTGTCATCCTTAACTTATCTAGGTGCACCCCTCAAGTCTCAAGCAGTGCCCCCCCCATTTCAGTACAGTCTTTCATCAACTAACTTTCAACTGATACTCACTGATATTATCTAACCTACACTTAGCTTAGTGTTCTATACAACACTAAACACATACTAAATTGTTACTTAGCACTTACCCATGACACAGACGCACTGCAACCACAGAACTGCACAAGCTCTACACCCGCTTACTCAAACACTCTCCTAACAATTTCCTCACTCATACCTGAACCTGATCCCCTCAACCTTCACTTGCTGCCCGAGCCAACTTGTACTACACATATACACAAGTCTTTGCATAACTTGGCATATACAGCAGCAAGCACAGTACATCATGGACTCGATGCACTGAGTTACCTATTGCTCATGGAAGTGATTGAACTCTGTCCAAAATGATTGATACCAATCAACAGTTAATACTGCTGTTGCAGCTGCTATCATCCTCTTTAGACCCGAGCTTTAGCTCACAACAGCAGGTGCAACTCTTGTACTGTTGCTGCTGTCACAGTTCCCCTCCATCAGCCTATACAGTGATAGCACACTCAAAACAGTCTAGAATATACATACATAGTATATCACTAACAAGTATATAATACTTAGATACATAGATATACATCAAAATATACTCCTAAAAATATAATTAGATATGAAGGATATCAATTTAGAGTGCAAGAAATTAATATAGCAATAATACAAACACTTGGCGTGCATTGCACCGTATCATACCAAATCTACGATACGCTTGCGATACGCTACCAAGGCTTGATCCAAACGTATCACAAAGGATTCGAGCAAGTATAATATCATCATTATAAGCAATATACAATGCTAGCTAATCAACTACGTGTCTGTGTCAAAATATGGTATGACCAAACCCCACGTGTAGAAGGAAAAAACCCCCAAATCAACCAATATCATCAAAATATCAAGATACGGCCAACACGTATCCAATTGTGGACATGACACTAGTCTCACACAACCAAACACATGTCAATTTGGTCTAGTTGACCTATTGACAAACACATGATGTGCCAATCTCGAAATTTCTCCAAAATTGACAAAAAATACAACATAACTTTCTCTATGGGCCTCTTATGAACCTAATTCCTCTTTCTATTGGTAGCCCTAGTATGTGAGAGGGTTCCTAATAATTAAATTATAGATTTAGAGTCTAAATAGAAGGAAAAAACTGAATTATACCTATTGGAAGATAGATTCCCAATGCAAGTCTCCAAATGGATGCAAATAGCCTTTAACTTGTGCATTCTCTACCTTCTTGCTCCAATAGCCTCTAATGGTGAATGGAGAAGAAATTGGGAGATAATTTAGGTAGGAATTGATGTAAGGATAAAGGAATTTGGAAAAGAGAAATTCTAGATCTAGAATTGAAATAAAATGAATAAAGAGAGAGAGAGAGAGAGAGAGAGAGAGAGAGTCTCTCCTCCACCCCCTATGCTCGGCCCTAGCTTGGGATGCAAGCAAGTATGTAATATCTAAAATACCCCTATGGGCTTGTCATGAAGAAAGTAATTAAGGAATAAAATGTTCTTCTCCTAATGGTTTGACTAATTAATCACCAACTTAATGAATTGGGCTTGTTTGTTGGGCTCAAGTCTAACTAGAAATAATGTTGGTCCATGAGTCCAATCTAAACTAGTTAGGTCTACTAACACAAGTCCAAATTATCATGTAGCCTACTAACAATAAATAAATAATACAAAAAATTAAATATTAACCTGCATAAATATTATCGAAGAAATCCTCAGAAACACCAGACCTCCAAACTAGAACAAAAGATAACCTTAAGAACTTAATCTATAACAAACAACCAATATTAAGCACAAAAAAAGAATCTAAAACTATACCTCAAACACCTAAGGTCTCCGGTGGCTATCAGCCAAATGCCGCTGTCTGTCCTGCGCCACCCGAAGTCTGTCCCTGATCAGCTTAACCTTCTCCGCTGCATCCACCACCATCTCTAGCACTAGCAAAGATCTCTCTTCAATATCGTCCCATGACAAGGGAGTACGACATCTTTGCCCGTACAGAGCCTAAAATGGTTACATCTCTAAAATGGCCTGGTAGCTGTTGTTGTAAGCAAACTCTACTAAATGGAGATGATCCTCCCAAGAATCCCCGAAATCTAGTACATATGTGCGCAGCGAATCCTCAAGAGTCAGAATGGTGGTCTCTGATTGCCCAACCATTTAGGGTTGATATGCAGTACTGAACTTGAGTTGGGTGCCCAAGCTCACCTGCAAACTCCTCCAAAAATGAGAAGTAAAATGACTATCCCTATCAGAGACTATGCTGACGGGAACCCCATGTATCTTAATAATCTGCCTCACATACAGCTCTGCCAGCTTCTACGTAGACAAACCCACATTGAAACGCAAAAAGTGGCTGACTTGGTTAACTTGTCAACGATGACCCAAATTGCGTCTTTCCCTTCTGGAGATCATGGAAGTTCGGACACAAAATCCATAGTAATGTTCTTCCACTTCCACTCTGGAATAGGTAATGGCTGAAGTAAACTACCTGGCCTCTGCCTCTCAGCTTTTATCGGCTGACACACAATGCATCTGGATACAAACTGTGTTACTTCCCTCTTCATGCTATACCACCATACCCCCTCTCGCATATTCTGATACATCCTGTTGGCACCTGGATGCATGGAATACTGAGAGTGATGCGCTTCCTGAAATACCTCCTCACTCAGTTTCCCACTAGGCACACATAATCTAATACCATATCGGAAACAACTATCCTCTGTAATAGTAACATCATCCTCCAATCTGGCTTGAACCTGTGCTTTGATACTCCTTAAAGACACATCCTCATACTGAGCTGCCTTGATCCTGTCCATTATATCTGAATGTATCTGCAAACTCCATATCTGTATCGCAATCCCAGGAACTATCTACTCAATGCCTAGGCTCTCTAGATCCTCCAATAAATGCCAGTCCCTCGTCAGAAACATAGCTACTGGATACATGCTTAAGGCATCGGCAACTACATTGGTCTTCCCTAGGTGATACTATAAGGATATATCAAAATCCTTCATCAGTTCTAGCCACTGATACTGCCTCATGTTCAGCTCCTTCTGAGTGAAAAACTTTAAGATTTTTTGGTCTTTAATGATCTCCACACGCTCTCCGTACAGATAGTGTTTCCACAACTTCAGAGCAAAGATGACCGTTGCCAACTCCAAATCATGGGTAAGATAGTTCTTCTCATGAGTACATAATTGCTTGGATGTATAGGCAATCACCTTTTCATTCTACTGGATAACACAACCCAACCCTTTCCATGATGCATCACTATAAATAGTAAAACCTCCAGACCCTGATGGCAACGTCAAAATAGGAACAGACGTCAACCGCTTCTTCAATTCCTCAAAAGCAGCCTGCACTCCTGTCATGCCCCAGTCCTAAAATACGTAGAACTAGGAACACGTAAGCATGCCAGTCGTATGGATATGGCAACTCCAATATATGGAAACCAAATCCACACGTACGCTGTAATATAAAAATCAATCCACAAGTGGTATAAATATATGTCACAAGTCACAGGGTATAAACTAAATCTCATCTACAGAAAATCAAATATAAATAAATAACCAGTATCTATGAAACTAGATCTCAATATAAGTATCTAAAGATGATAGTTGGATGAAAACAAATCCACTACCAACTCGAATAAAAAAGTACAACACAATAAACACAATATAGGAATACCAGCTAACAATCATAGGACTCGGAGAGAAGACATCCATGAAACATATATAACCATCCAAATCTGTGCTCCTGCAAATACTCAAGAACAAATACACCTGGCAGAGGACCAGGTCCTCAAAGGGACATAACAAGATACAGAAAAGCGAGCCAATTTGAATACAGTAAATATGTATAATATTTGAAAATAAATAAGTACGCTGTACAAGATAATATATACAAATACAAATAAGGATAATTTTTGACGTATGGGCAAGGGTAGGCTACTCGATCTAATCCTCACAACTCATACACTCGTCAGTGGACATCATCAGCCGATATACCTTGGGGGTAACGACCCTCGGACTCCATCAATCGACATACCTCGGGGGTAGCGACCATTGGACATGACCACCATAGTGCGTGCTAGTGACTACGATTTACCAGAGTGGTTAAAGCCCATACGCCTAATGATTGTCCTCTCATGATACTAAGTGTCAAGTGTGTGTCAATATAGCTAATATATAATAATGACTGAAGGGAACTGCAAGGTGTACTGTAAGCAATTTGGCAAGGTATCTTGCCTGGTAAGAAAGCTGCAAGGTGTACTGTCTAGAAGTCGAGCACACATGATCAGAAGCTACGGTCTCAGAGCAAATATCTCCGAATGCTGAAATAGATATAACCAGCATTCCCAGAATAAGCAAAATAGCTAAAAATCACTTCTCTTTCGTCCAATTTGGACACAGGGGCAAAACGATAATTTTGATTAAAAGTGGGGCCTACATGTGGTCCATTTTGCACCGAAAAGCGTGCCAGGGGTAATAGTCTCTAAATGGGACAAATTATAGGTCAAACAAACTCTAGATGTCAATACGAACCCAACGGTATGTCCAAATGTGGATTCCGATGGGCCGAACACAATTTTGCCCAAAAAGTCAACTATGGGGCCCGCTAATTGGCGACTTAGTCAATTATCTCAAAATTGTGTGAAAATTGGGTCACAAGACCAGCGTGTTACCACGAGTCCAGTGGCGCAAGTTTTGTCATAATATGACGAGTGTGCACAAAATGTGCACGACTTCCACAAAAGTTACGACATGGGGTGTATCCGCTGATACGGACTGATTTCGGCGCACCGACGCGTCCGAATCAGTTTTCGTGAATTTTTATGTGTCCGATTATAGTGCACGCACCATTCGGTATACTTGGTACACGACGGGGCGGTCCGTTTGGCGGGATGCGCTCCTTTTCACAACTTTTGGAAATCTGGAAAAGTGTGTTCGCGGGGTTTTCCAACAAAATTAATTCTATCTACAGCAGTTAATAATCTAGGGTCATTTAACAAAAATTAAACTAGGTCAAGTGGTCTACGTATACCAAAAAGAATCATCGAATTTGGATCTCTGTGGTGGGAGATACGAACTCGGTGACATGGGTAGTCACCGTAGTTTTCTGCGATCCCAGAATTTGGTCTGTTTCTGCCAACTTTGGTGCTATTTTCGCCTAGAATTTCGTGTTGTTCGAGGTCTACTATCATACAGATATGGAAGAGGGTTAAGGGGTGAGCATACTGGTGAAGACGGGGCAGCGTTTGGTTGAGCGAGGCGACAAAAAATAACTCCGGAACACAGGTACCTCGATGTGGGAATCTGCAGTGCGCGGGGTCGTGGTCGTCGGGATTTGTTTGGACGGCCTGGCAGGGTTCTCCGGCTGCTGTGGCGGCGCCCTCTAGGTCTTGATGGGAAGAGGGGGAGTCTGGATGATTAGGTTTAAGGTTTAGAGAAATAAAATAATATATATATATATGTATATATATATATATATAAGAAAGGGAGAGAGGGGGTTCGGTTTTCGCTGACGTGGGGGGTGTCTTATTGCTGTGGGATGGGTTTGTTGGAATTGATATAGGTGTGGGCTATGGTTTGATAGCTAGGAAAAGGGGGCGGGTCTGTAGCTTTGTGGGAATGGTAGTGGTTTGCTTTGGTTTGTTTTAAGTTGCTTGGAATGATTTGTTATTTAATAGTATTAGTTTATATTATTTGAATTGAATTGTTATTAATAATATAGTAATAGTTGTTAAGTGGAATTCGTTTGCTGTGAGCAAAAGAAAGGAGGCGGCTGTGAAGTATAGGAAAGGGTAGTAGTGGTTTTGTTAGTAATAGTAAATGAATAGTTAGTTATTAGTATATTTCTTTTCCTTTTCTTTTCCTTTCTTTTCCTTTTATATTAAATATATACATATATATATATATATATATATATATATATATATATATATATATATATATATATATATATATATATATATACATATATATATACTCATAAGAAATTTTTTAGATTATATTAATGCACACTATTATGCTAGCAACTGCTCAAGGGGTCTCCTATATGAAATAAATTCCGAAAAATTTCTAATGGTCCCATAAATCCCCTAAGTGCACCAACACCTAAAATAAAAATTTATTTCTCCTAATTAGCCACTAATTACTATAATTAAATTAATAATTAATAATAAAAAAAGGTATATACAGTTTTTAGGGATAGGGGTTTTATATTCTTCCCAACTTATAAAAATTTCGTCCTCGAAATTAAAATTAAGCCACGGTAGAAGTCAAGGATGGTATAAGATTTGCATTGTTTAAAATATAAGGCTAGGTTTAAAGGAGTGGGCGATGTTGCGTGTTGCACATTTCGAAAATCATGGAAAATTTTCCACATGAGCGAAAAATAGGTTTCTTCATGTGTCATGTCCAACGGTGTGGACACCTAAATGCTCTTTTGCATAAAGCGCCCAACAATTAGAAAATTGCACAAAGATGAGAATTGGATGATGGGCACGTTTAGGATTATGGTATAGAATTTGTAGGAAGACAGTGGCTAGTGTAGTGCTCCAATTACCGGAGCACGATAAGGTGCGCTAGGTGATATAATTATTACAAAATTTAATAAAATACCAGGTTTTATCTCTAACTGGAATCAATCTAGCCTTAGTCTCACTATGTCGGCCAAGTAGGTCTAATTTTTGGGTGAGGGGTTCATAATCTGCCGAACTTAAAATTATCCATCTATCACCTAAGGCTATATATCTAGAAAAACTATTGCTCAAATTATTTAACCATGTTATTCAATCCTCAAGGTTTAACACCAACATATCACCTATGATATGCCCTTAATCAATTATAAAAGACTGTCACTAAGTCATGTGATTAGCCTTATGGGGTTTATCTAGTACTATTAGTGTGTCAACTTATACCAGCACGAGGTTTTGTCTTTCCAAAATAAGGGAAGACGGAGAGCAGTAATAAAGAAGTCAAGGTGGAGGTGATAGATCACAAGTACGAGGTTCAAAGAGATTAAAGAATTCGAAAAGAGAGTTGTCAGGACAGTTGTGGATTGAAATTCTATTTTTGGTAATTTCCTATTTACATGCTCGTATCAGTATAGTTATATAACCGATACGATATGTCAGACATGTCTAGGGGCAAGTATATTCGTCTACTACCCTATATCTCAATCCACGTAAAGTAGTCATGCGAAGAGCGAACCAAGCGCACTAAGGTTAGCTAGACCTTAATACACCAATTCTGATTAGGCAATTGTATTATTGTGTGCACCCAATAATACATATGTCATGAGCAAGCTCGATAAAAGGATAAGCTTGCAAAAACTAGGCTATAATAGCAGCATAAATCAAGGTAGTACAGAAAATTATAAATACGCTAGATTATGATAAAAGAAGGTACATAACAATTCAAGTTCACAAAAGATAAGACTCCATAATCTCAACAGTTGTCATACTAATTCCTTGTCTAAGTCGATAGTTGACAAAGCAGGGGTATAGTCTCTAAGTTCTACAATCTGAAAAAAAATTACTGTTGTCCTAAGCTAGCATACAATTAATGTCATTCAGCTACACTTCAATAATAGGACAAAAGACTATGTGATACTAGGTTGTGAGGTATAATACCCAACTTATAATAACAAACTAATACTGTAATTGCCTTAAGGATACCGTAGAAACTCCTGTTAAGGTCTACGAGAAGGGGGTCTTGGTATTTATTATGGTATCCTCTTTCATTACATAGGTCATGGTCATCCTAAGTCTTAGTCTTAGTGCAAGTGTTAATAGTAAGAATGGAACAGTTACTGGCCTCAAAGGAAAGGGAATATAACTCGTATTGAGGTGGGGTACATATTACGCAATTTAAAACTAAGGGATAAGCACCAGGTCGCAATCTACTGAATAACTTAAAACTATCCAGTTCTAACTACTAAGCACAACAATTTAAAATTCAAGATTATAACTATAACCTTAGCAAACTGTACATCCTAACATAAGATAGAATCTCTCGGTCTACAATCAGAGAGGTTTAGGTGGCACGAATTGAAAGATGAAGGAAAAAAATTTAGTCGTCTCACTAATAGCGAGCGCTAAGGGTTCAGAGGAACAAGTCATAAAACTAAATAGAAAGACTCTAGATAATGGCATAGTTTCTAAGGGAAGATGCTATGCTAATCTCTGTGTTTGAGGTATGATCAAAAAAATATTCTATGCATTGCTCTTGGCTTTCGATGGTACTGTCTGCTACTATTAAGACAAAAGCTAAATTTATAGTTCTCTAGTACTATCTAACTATGATGGTTAGGTTCAGTCCTAATATTCAATTTTGGTTTTCTATTGGTTCCTCAATACTAGGGTCAAACATTATGGTAAAACTTCTAACTAACTCTAGTAGTATCTATACTACTCACAAGTCCTCATAATACATCAAGGGTTAATGGTAAACCAATCTATAGAAAAGGAATTCTAGGGTTCACTAGATATTCTAAACTTAGTGGTGTGTCTATATTCTCGTTGTATTCTTAATAGGTGTGCTACCATAATTATCATCATAATAACAGGGGTTCCTATATTCTAGCAGAAGGCTATACTCAAAGAACTATTAGGGAAGTATATGAATCAAGCAGGATACAATTATCCGAATATAATGGATTGGAAGGGGAGCGAATCATAGTAAATTGTGGATGAGATCCTATACTCTATTCCTAGGTGCAGGCTTGTTCGGTAAAATAACATAACCGAGACAATATACTCTCGACCTGCATGGGCCACCAAAAAAATATGTCATGCCACAGTCCCAAAATATGTAGGACTAGGAACACGTAAGCATGCCAGCCGTATGGATATGGCAACTCCAATATATGGAAACCAAATCCATATGTACGCTGTAATATAAAAATCAATCCATAAGTGGTATAAACATATGTCACAAGTCACAGGGTATAAGCTAAATCTCATCCATAGAAAATCAAATATAAATAAATAACCAGTATCTATGAAACTAGATCTCAATATAAGTATCTAAAGATGATAGTTGGATGGAAACAAATCCACTACCAACTCGAATGAAAAAGTACAACACAATAAATACAATATAGGAATACCAGCTAACAATCATAGGGCTCGGAAAGAAGACATCCAGGAAACATATATAACCATCCAAATCTGCGCTCCTGTAAATACTCAAGAACAGATACACCTGACAGAGGACCAGGTCCTCAGAGGGACATAACAAGATACAGAAAAGCGAGCCAATTTGAATACAGTAAACATGCATAATATTTGAAAATAAATAAGTACGCTGTACAAGACAATCTATATGAATGCAAATGAGGACAACTTTTCGACGTATGGGTAAGGGTAGGCTACTCGATCTAATCCTCACAACTCATACACTCGTCAGTGGACATCATCAGCCGACATACCTCGGGGGTAGCGACCCTCGAAATCAATCAATCGACATACCTCGGGGGGAGCGACCATCGGACATGACCACCATAGTGCGTGCTAGTGACTACGGTTTACCAGAGTGGTTAAAAGCCCATACGCCTATTGATTGTCCTCTCATGATACTAAGTGTCAAGTGTGTGTCAACATATCTAATATATAATAATGACTGAAGTGAACTACACATGCAATAAATAAACAGAGATGCAATAAATATACAGAAATATACTAAGCATACAAAATGCTGTAAGCAATTTGGTAAGGTATCTTGCCTGGTAAGAAAGCTGCAAGGTGTACTGTCCAGAAGTCAAGCACACAGGATCAGAAGCTACGGCCTCAGAAAAAATATCTCCGGATGCTGAAATAGATATCACCAACGTTCCCAGAATAAGAAAAATAGCTAAAAAGCACTTCCCTTTCGTCCAATTTGGACACAGGGGCAAAACGGTAATTTTGGTTAATTGTGGGGTCCACATGTGGCCCACTTTGCACCAAAAAGCGTGCAGGGGTAATAATTTGTAAATGGGATAAATTATAGGTCAAACAAACTCTAGATGTCAATACGAACCCAACGGTATGTCCAAATGTGGATTTCGATGGGCCGAACACAATTTCGTCCAAAAAGTCAACTATGGGGCCCGTCATTTGGCGACTTGGTAAACTGTCTCAAAATTGCGTGAAAATTGGGTCACAGGACCAGCGCGTTACCACGAGTCCAGTGGCTCAAGTTTCGTCGTAATCTGACGAGCGTGCACAAAATGCGAGCGACTTCCACAAAAGTTGCGATACAGGGTGTGTCCACGGATACGGGCTGATTTTGGCACGCCCACGCGTCCGAATCAGTTTTCGTGAATTTTTACATGTCCGGTTATGCTGCGTGCACCATTCGGTATACTTGGTACACGGCGGGGCTGTCCCGTTTGGCAGGGCGCGCTCCGTTTCACAACTTTTGGAAATCTGGAAAAGTGGGTTCGCGGGGTTTTCCAACGAATTTAATTTTGTCTACAGCAGTTAATAATTTTGGGTTATTTAACAGAAATTAAACTAGTTCAAGTGGTCTACGCATACCAAAAAGAATCATAGAATTCGAATCTCTGTGGTGGGAGATACGAACTCGGAGACATGGGTGGTCACCGTAGTTTTCTGTGATCCCAGAATTCGGTCTGTTTCTGCCAACTTTGGAGCTATTTTCGCCTAGGATTTCTTATTGTTCGAGGTCTACTATCATACAAATATGGAATAGGGTTAAGGGGTGAGCATACCGGTAAAGACGGGGCGACGTTTGGTTGAGCGAGGCGACAGAAAACAACTCCGGAACACAGGTACCTCGCTGTGGGAATCTGCAGTGCGCGGAATCGCGGTCGTCAAAATTTGTTTGGACGGCCTGACGGGGTTCTTCGACTGCGGTGGCGGTGCCCTCTAGGTCTAAATGGAAAGAGGGAGAGTCTGGATGATTAGGTTTAGGGTTTAGAGAAATAAAATAATATATATATATGTATATATATATAAGAAAGGGAGAGAGGGGGTTCGGTTTCCGCAAATATGGGGGGTGTCTTGTTGCTGTGGGATGGGTTTGTTGGAATTGATATAGGTGTGGGCTGTGGTTTGCTAGCTAGGAAAATGGGACGGGTCTGTAGCTTTGTGGGAATGGTAGTGGTTTGCTTTGGTTTGTTTTAAGTTGCTTGGAATGATTTGTTATTTAATAGTATTAGTTTATATTATTTGAATTGAATTGTTATTAATAATATAGTAATAGTTGTTAAGTGGAATTCGTTTGCTGTGAGCAAAAGAAAGGAGGCGACTGTGTAGTATAGGAAAGGGTAGTAGTGGTTTAGTTAGTAATAGTAAATAAATAGTTAGTTATTAGTATATTTCTTTTTCTTTTCTTTTCTTTTTCTTTTTCTTTTATATTATATATATACATGCATATATATATTTGTATATATATATATATTATATATACTCATAAAAAAATTTTTAGATTATATTAATGCACACTATTAAGCTAGCAACTGCTCAAGGGGTCTCCTACATGAAATAAATTTCGAAAAATTCCTAATGATCCCATAAATCCCCTAAGTGCACCAACACCTAAAATAAAAATTAATAAAAATCTATTTCTCCTAATTAGCCACTAATTACTATAATTAAATTAATAATAAAAAAAGGTATATACGGTTTTTAGGGATAGGGGTTTTATAACTCCTCTGTCCAAACAAACTTCACATCTTTCCTGGTGAGTCTGGTCATCGGCTTAGCAATCCTCGAGAAATCTTGCACAAACTTCCTGTCTGCCAGACCCAAGAAACTTCTGATCTCTGCCACTGAACTCGGGGTCTTCCAAGACTCCACTACTGCGATCTTCTTCAGATCCACTGAAATCCCATCACCTGTCACAACGTGCCCCAATAACTCTACATTTTCCAGGAAGAACTCATACTTCGATAGCTTTTCCTGTAAAGCTTATCCTTCCTTAGCACATCCAACACAATTCGTAGATGCACCTCGTGCTCCCCTGGCATCTTCGAGTATATTGGATGTAATCGATAAATACCACCACGAACTTGTCAAGGTACTGGTGGAACTCCTTGTTCATCAAATTTATAAACACCCTTGGGTATTAGTCAACCCAAATGGCATCACCATAAACTCATACTGGCTATACCGAGTCCGAAAAGCAGTCTTCAAAATGTCCTCCGGCTTCACTTTCACCTGGTGGTAGCCTGATCTCAAGTCAATCTTGGAAAATACATTGGCATCACTCAACTGATCGAACAGGTCATCAATCCATGGCAATGGGTTTTTATTCTTGATATTGAGATTATTTAATGCCCGGTAATCGATGCATATGCACACCGATCCATCCTTCTTCGGTACAAACAATACCGGAGCTCCCCACGGTAAAGAACTTGATATGATAAACCCCTTATCCTACTGTTTATCCACTTGCTTCTTCAGCTCGGCTAGCTCATTTTTGTTTACTCTATAGACATGTTATAAAATCGACTTTGCACCTGGCACCAAGTCTATAAAGAACTCAACATCTCGATCTGGGTGCAATCTTGGCAACTCCTCAGGAAACACATCCAAGAACTCTGCTATCAACAGATGCGGCAACTCCTTGTCTTCCCCCATAGCTCCAACGATAATGAATTTTTCCTTCTCCGAAGCTCCTCTAGCAAACTCAAACTCTAGCCCTCCTGGTGGGCCAAACAAAACTCTACCTCATCTGTAATCTATACTAGCATGGTGCCTACTCAACCAATCCATTCTGAGTATAATATCATAGATCAAAAGTAGAATTATAAGTAGACACATAATCTGCTCCTATCCTCCCAAAATAACTCTTCGATCCTTGCAAACATCGCTAACCAGGATAATGCTTCCCCCGGTCATGATCTTACAAGTCCTAAGCAAAGACTCAGCTACCAAATGATGCTTCAAAGCAAAAGAAACAGATATAAAACTATGAGAAGCACCACTACCAAACAATGCTAAAGCTGGAATAGAATCAAGAAAAACATAACCTGTAATAACATCTCCGATGGGCTTGACCTCCTCGACCGTAAAAGCAAATGCTCGTCCTTGAGATGCACCTCCCTGATGGTAGTGCTGGGCATAACGTTGTTGCTAGGTCAAAAGCAGCGATCCCCTCGGTTGTACTACAAGTGGTCTCATCGGTGCTCTCGAAGCTGGAGCTGCTCCCTGAGCTGCACGATGAGGGTTGGTAGGATAATCTCTCATCTGATTCCCTTCTGTGCCACAATATAGACAAACTCCCAACCTCTTCCTATAAAATTCCCAGATATGGCCGGGTTTCTTTCAGTAGTGGCAGGAAGCGTGCTGTGAATGTCTCTGCTACAACTATGGTACCTGGTGAACCGATACCCTAGGTTGAGTCGGATACAGTTGTGGCTGCTGGAAAGATCTAGACTGGAAATGAGGACGTTTAGTAGGCCCTACGCTGCTACTAGCCCCCAGAAAAGAATCACGGTCTCTCTTGGGCTTTAAGCTCAACTTCCGCTCAACCTTGTGTGCCTCCGCAAGTATCTCAAAATACGTCTGATAGAAAGACGGAATGAGGATCTTCACTTCCTATTTCAGACCCTCGCAGAAACGGATAGCTCGAACCTCTGGCTCCCTCACCAAATACTCCGTAAATTGGCTCAACCTTTCGAACTCTGCGGCGTACTCCTCCATACACATGCTTCCCTGAGTATGGCTCTCAAACTGCCTCCCCAGGTCCAATCTGTCCACTCGAGCAAAGAACTTCTTCTTGAAGAGGTCCTTGAACACCTTCCAAGACTGCTCCTCATCAGCAATAAGTAGCCCATTCCTGAACCAAGTGGAGGCGATATTGAATAACTGAAGTCCCACTACCTCAACCTTTAGATCCTCAACAAGATGGGATACCCTCATAAGATGCTTGATATCCTCGAGCAAATCATCAGCGTAGACGATGCCCTCGGTCCCCTTGAAGACCCGAGGTTCCAACCTGCGGAGCAACTTGCTGCTGGACTGGAACCTCTCTCTCTACTACAGCACGTGCAAGTTGATGAGCACTCTCAATACCCTGTGGTAACACATCGGTCTACCTTTGGTGAGCCTCTGAATGGGCTCTCTGAGCCTCCAGCATCTCGCAAAATAGTGCGAACCTTTGAGTTGCATCTATCGGCACAAAAAGGTGAAGGTGGAAGTCCACCAGACACAGTTGGAATAGCCCTCTGTACTGGAGGTGGACCCCCGAATGCAGCTGATATGCCAATCAACAAAGAAGTGACTGGTGCAGGCTCTCAAAAAGTCGCAGATCCCTTAGAAGCTACTCTTCCATGCTGTGATCGAGTCTTAGGCAAAATCCTGAGGCAATGCGAAAGAAAAGAATCAATATGGCACAAGATAGAATGTATTTAAAGAAGGATAATTAAAGCTCAATTATCAATATCAAGGAAGAACAGTCAAAATAAATAATAGAGTTTTTCCTAGTTGTGATTGAGTATTCTCAGCGTATAGCTTATATCATATATACTGAAACTGGCTCATAAGAGCACTCAAATTAGAGCACAACTACGAATCGTACTAATTGCGACCTCGAGGACCTGCATGGGCCCCCACTAAAATATGTTATGACCCACACCCGATGTAGGGGCACGAGAACGTAGGTACGTCCAGCCTATGCCACAACATCGGTAGTAGAACACTGTTTGGGAAAACTATACTATCAAGAAATAGTGATCACCAAAATATATAATGTCACCAATAAAATATAAAAACTCAATCACAGAACTATAAGATGGAACAACGCACAAAATATGATATAAAGAACAAAAGTGTCAAGTATAACTCACAAGACAGAAATAATATCTAATGAGTCTCAAAATAGAATAAAGTACTAACTGTCAAAAGCTAGAGACAAATTCAGTACAATAAAATCCTATCAACTAAGCTACTGGTAAAGTATCATCTGTCTCAACCGGGATGAGTCTATTTTGAGTCACAGTCCCTAGCTCTAAGCCAACTATGTCCTGAGGACCGTAGTGAGTGGGATACCACTCTTCATTGTCATGAGAGAAAAATATATCTAGTCAGGAAAGGAGCAAAGTATAACTCTAAAAGCAGTTCCAATAAATGATAAAAACTATGTAATAGTAAATAGAGAGCATATACAGGAGGAACAGAGCATAGCAGGAATATACTAAAATAAAGAAATACGAAAAATACATACAGGAGATACGAACATCATATATGGAGAATAAAATAACTATCTAAGTGAGTGAGTACCAGTGACAATATGTGATCGGCTTGGGTAATGCTAAAGAACCACGGGCCTAGTTAATCATACGTATGGTGTATGATTAACATTATTAAAGGAAAGCAAGAATTTCGGAGGAATGATCATATATCTATACTAAATACTCCCCATCCCGACTGGTATAGTGGATCCAACAATGGCACGTTATGACACGGGATTCTATGAGAAGTCACGACTCTTTTCATGAATCAGTGTCCATACTCGCACAAGAACAATAGGGATCGCACGAGAGATGCTAGGAACTATCATAATAACATCTCATGATGGGATCCAGGAATACTAATCTGTGTAACCAAGTATCAGGAAAGTCAAGGATATCTACACTAAATACAAAAAATATAGAGGATATCATAAATGAGAAACTCTCAAAGAATGAACTTGCCCGAAATCTGATGAATAATATCGTAGATGTTCGGAACGGTGCCCCAAAAATATAAATATGGAATAATACATCAATACAAGATTTTGGAATGAATACAAGTTAAACTAGTCCAAATCTAGGTCATTAGGCCAATTCTAAGTCAAAACAGTCAAACTAGGTCAACTCTAGATCAAACTAGTCAAACTTGGTCAACTAGCTATTTCTAGGTTCTATGAGTCAATCTTCAGGATATGGGTCCATGCGCTATGTATCTAGGCTATACTAGCTATATTAGGATACTTGGGTATTCTAGCTAAATAGTATCATAAAATACTGAAGATACTATATATAAAAGATACAAGTATCCTTATATCTAATACTACATGGATACCTTGGCTTTGAGCCAATTTGGTATCACACTAGCTACATCCTCTGTTGATACTTAAAACTCAAAACTTAGAGTAAACTCCAAATCTTACATTACCTTCGTACCACAAGGTAATTCTAAACTAACCTTACTTAATACCCTTATCACTTACTAACTAGTACATATATAAATATATATATAAACCATCCCATATTTATACCAACTCATATATATCATATTATAGATACAAGATACCAACTAACTTACTATATTAGCTAACTGTTAACTAACTAACATAACTTAACATCTAACATTAGCTAACACAGTAACTGAAACTTAACATTCTATAACTAAAGTATATATATACTAACATATATATACTAAATACTAACATCTACTACTAACCAAACTAATTGTCTTCCTTAAATTATCTGGGTGCACCCCTCATGTCTCAAGTAGTGCCCCCCCCTTTCAGTCCAGTCTTTCATCAACTCACTTTCAACTGATACACTAGGTGACTGATACTCACTGATACTATCTAACCTACACTTCACTTAGTGTTCTATACAACACTATACACACACTAAACTGTCACTTAGCACTCACCCATGATACAGACTCACTGCAACTACTGAACTACACAAGCTCTACACCCTCTTATTTAAACACTATCGTAACAATTTCCTCACACATTCCTGAACCCTATCCCCTCAACCTTTACTTACTGCCCGAGGAAATTTGTACTACACATGTACACAAGTCTGTTCACAACTTGGCACATGCAGCAGCAAGTGCAATCCATCATGGACTCGATGCACTGAGTTACCTACTGCTCAAAGCAGTGACAAAACTCTGTCCAAAATGGCTGATACCAATCAACTGTTAATACTGCTGTTGCAGCTTCTAGCATCCTCTTTAGACCCAAGATTTAGCTCACAACAGCAGGTACAACTCTTACCCTCCTGCTATCACAGTTCCCTCCATCAGCCTACACACTGATACCACACTCAAAATAGTCCAGAATACATATATACATACATAGATATATCACTAACAAGTATATAATACTTAGATACATAGATATACATCAAAATATACTCATAAATGCAATTAGATATGAAGGATAGCAATTTAGGGTATAGGAAATTAATATAACAATAATACAAACACTTGGCGTGCATCATACCGTATCACACCAAATCTATAATACGCTACCAAGGCTTGATCCAAACGTGCAGATACTCCTACATGCATCGGAGATGTAGGAGGAACTACGGATGTCTGTCCATCAGGTGGAGAGGTGGCAGACCCCTCTAAAGTTGGTTCTCCCACTCTCATAGATCGTGTCTTCGACGACATCCTGAAGACAGATCCAAAAGAATCAATTAAGGCAAAAAATAGGATATCATCAAGGAAGGACAGTAAATTTCTAAAGAAGCAACATTCAGAAGGAATAAGGATAACAAGATAAATAGATTGGAAATATTCCTAGTTGTGATCCCATAGGTTAATGATGCATCCAAGGTTTGATACCTCTATCCCTTTAGGTACCACAGTTCTACTACAAGCACACTCACTGCTAGCTTTCTTACCTACTTCAATTGTTGATACTAGTTGTTCTTATCACTCAAGTGCATATCAAATGCAACACACCATACTAAGTACTGCTCCCTCTAATACAACCCTAGATGGACACCCAAGTCAGTTTGTAGTGCAATCTCAATCATGCTCAAGCCAACAGATCCTTACACATGCACCTTATCCACTAATATACTAATATATATCTCTTCCACTATAAAATTTTATCCTCAAAATAAAATCCTCAAAACTAACTCCTCGAACAATTTAAAGTAAAATGCATATACTTTTCTCAAAGTCAAATATTCAAATACTGAAACGAAAATTTAATCCCTTCCAAAAATCCTTACAGTTTTGTCTAGGTCCATTGAATTGAATCTGAATCCTAAAATTTTTTTTAATAATATAATATCTCAACTCCTCAAAATTCTTAAAAATTAAAATTTATTTCCAATCTTTAAATTATAATTTAAATCCACATCTTGTAGTCAAATAGATCTAATGTTAATCTTTCTCACTATCCTCATCAACATGTGTCATCAGATGATACCATAAATTAGTCCGTAAATTTACTTTGATATGAAATCAAACTCTACAATGACACCAAGATCTTAATTTAATAACTGATCAACAAGAATCAAATTCAATATCAACAAGTAAGAACGGATGGAAACAAGGGAAATGATTTAAATTGGAAATTATAATAAGATTCTCAGGGGTCATCCCAGGAATCTCTCAAGGAATTGTGATTGAGTATTCGCTCTCATCCTAGTATGCTATATCCTAGATCCTATCGCAGGCATGCAGTAGTACAACTGAGATGTCACACTACCACGATATCGCACAACTTGCGAAGTCTGACCTGTATGGGCCGCCACTAAAAACGTGTCACGACCCGCACCCAGAATTAGGGCACGAGTACGTGGGTACGTCCAGCCTACGCCGCAGCATCGACGGTAGAACGCTGTCTAGGTCATGATACTATCTAAGCAATCTCACACGAGCATCCAATCTCCATAAGGAGGCACGGATGACACAATATAATATAAACAACATACTCAGTCACATAACTACAATACGATAAGATATCGAACAAAATAAAATAAAATACAACACAAGTCTAAATGTAAATAATCTAACTCAACAAATATCCATGTCTCAACAAGTATGCCGGAGACAAATCCGGTACCAAATAATCTGCTAAAAGAACTAACTAGATAACTAGTAATTTCGGCTAGACCTCCCAGAATCACAACTGAACTACCAAGTCCAAGTCTGCAGCTACTCACCCTATGGTCCATAAAATATCGGACACCAGTCCTCTAAGGCATAGTCTAGAAAAATATTTCCAGTCAGGAAGGAGCAAAGTACATCTCAAATAACAGTTCCATTTAATTGATAAGGACTATAAACAATAAACAGATAATGTTATATACTAAGAGAAGACAGTGAATAAATGCAATGGCAAAATAAAGAGACAGGCAATGTAAAGAGACAGGCAATATAGGCAATATGATACAGTCAGTGCATATATGAAATAAAGAGAACGAGGTACAATATCATATACGGGTCTATCATGTACAAGGTCTAAATATTAATGTCGTGTACAATGTCAATACGATAATCAATGTAATATCTCATGACTACAGATCCAATCTATATACTAGTCCGTGTAGCACAGTGTCAAGAATCAGATGTAATATTTCTAGATACTGGAATTATAGAAATTATCAAATAATTGGAAATTATCAGAGAATATACTCGCCTTGGGTCCTTAGCTGGTAATACCAATATCCTGTTCCAGAGTATCGCCTGGATTATCCAACAGTCCTATTGACATATCATAAAATAATATAATATTGCATCAGACATTACTCTAACAAACCTTTATAAATATACTGGACTCAGGGCTATGCTAGGTATGATACTGGTCAACTAGGGTCAGTGTGCGTCAAGTTGCACGAGCGCGTCTGTGATTGCTGTGCAAGACAAACGGTCAAAATGATACGGGATTCGCCAGTACGTCAGTATACATGTGGCAGTCAACTAACATTTACAGGGTTACAGGTCAATGTAAAGACGGGGTATCCGTAATTACACTTGGGTCGCCTAGTATATATATATATATATTATACATATTACTACTAACATATACATTAATATCCATTTGGTACGAAAAATAGATATGTGTATATATATATACTTTAAATAAAAATTAATACTTTGTATATATATAACATATATTAGGGAGAGAGATATATACAATACGTATATATATGTATATATACTAAATTGAATTATATGCTGTATATATATATATATCAATATGTTAAAAAAAATACATGCCACATATATATATATATATATATATATATATATATATATATATATACTACAACCACTATTTATGTATCAAAATAAAACGTATACTGAATATATATATATATCTATATATATATATATATATATATATATATATATATATATATATATATACCAAGTAAAAATATACGTATACTATATTTAATACATATACCATATACGTATATAAGTACATATATATACCAATATAATTATATATATGTACATATATATACATACCAAAATACATACATATATATATATATATTTGTATATATATATATATATATATATATATGTATATATATATATATATATATATATATATATATATACATATATATATATATATATATATACCAAAATACGTATTTATTACACATATACTATATGAAAATATACCAATACATACATATATATATATGAATACATATACACTATTACATATATACTAATACATACATATATACACTATATTGAATCAATTCCTCAACCAATGAAGGAGGGAAGAGGGAGAGGGATGCTCACAGTGACGATGGTGGTGGTGATTCTTCGGGTGCAGCGGGAAGTTGGCCGGACTGTTTGGTATTTCCCCCCCTTTTTTTCTAATTTAAAAAAAGGAGAAGAAGAAGAGAAGAAGAAAGGAAAAATGAAAAAGATATAAAAAGCTACGGTTGAGTGAGGGGGAGGAGATGGGGGCTTTCCTAGATTTGGAGATTAGGGCTTGCTTGGGAAGAGTATGTGAAGTGACATTAAATAGGAAAGGGTGTGTGGGAATGAATGGTGTTGATGCTCCCATTTTGAATGGGTGGTCAGGATTTGACATGGAGAATTACTCATGCAAGGGTGAGGGTTGGGTTGACTAGTCAATATTAGGGCTTCTCCATTGGTTTGAACCAATAGAGTGTTGACACCTAAGCAACATTTTCAAATGAGCCCCCCCTTAAATTTGGGTATTTGCACAGACTCATGAAATGATAAAAAATTGGTGGGAGAATTGGTATTTGGTGTTTTGTAGGGTAAGGGGGTGTTGTGTGTTTTGTATGGGCTTAATGAATAGGGTATTTGGATTAAATTGGGATTAAACGGGATTAGTCAAAGTTGGTATCCCTAATTTAATTAAAAATAATGCAAACGGTGTTCTAAAATTAATTAGGAGTAGGCTGGGTCACAAATATCATTAGTGAAGAAGACTCAGAACAGAATATTATCCTAATTTGGGTTGCACGAAAAATGGGTCGAGATTGCCTCCAATTTTGATTGGAACGCACAACGATACAAAGTTGGAATTTATTTAGAAATTAAATAAACGTCCGCGACGAATATTGTGCGGCTAAAATGAAGCACAAGAGAGCATAATTATGAGTTACGAAAATGTCAGAATGGAAGGCGGGCACGTCTAGGGCAAGGTTGTGAAATTTGTTGGAAGACAAAAGCAAGGGTAGCACTCCAAATATCGAAGCAACGGTAAGGCGCAACAATTAAATAAAATTACGGTAATTGATCACAGTCCCAAATAATTAAATTTTAATAAATACAAATTAATACATAATCATATAATTCGGTCAGGTGTTCATCTAGTGGGCTTCTAAGTCAAGTCTACAAGCTCAAACATTAATGAACACCGTATATATATAATATATTTAAATACACATCTCATACAATTATTTAATTTAAATACACACATCATGCAATCATTTAAAATAACTACCACAATATTAATAATATACAAAAAGTCAAAAATATCCCTATTTTTGGAATGTGGTAGTGACAAGTCTACCCTCCTTAAAAGAATTTTGTCCTCGAAATTTAAATCCTCAATAGTAGTGTTTATTCATTATATATTATTTTCCATCAAATCTAGGTTCATCAAACCATTTAATAATAAGTAAATCCATATTGCTATTCCACAAAATTTTCAAAATTATATAATTATCGTATTCCTGAAAATCTTCGGAGTAAAATCAAATTCCATTTTTTTCCACAATTTTCTCCAAAAATTTTAAGTTAATAATTAAATACTCAAAATTTAATATCCACTCCTCTAATTTAATTTCAATCAATGCATATATATAAAATTGAAATCCCGTCCCAAAAAGTTTGAATTCAAACACTAATCCACTAATCATCTTACTCCGCAAATATTAAGTCCAATCGGTGCGTATAAAAATATTCTAAGTCCTTATCAAAAAATTGAATTCAACACTAATCGAATTCAAACACTAATCCATCAATGATCTTATTCCTTGGTTTCCCTTTTTTTTCCACAAAACTCAAACAATGCAATACTTTTGAAATCTTCAAATACAACATTTATAATATAAATTTTAAAAATTCATAACTTGCAGTCAAATAAATATAATGATAATCTCCTTAATTTTCTCAAGTTTTTAATGACAAATTATATCATAATCAATAAATTATCGATTCTACCATATTAAATTCTTAACCTTTTATTTAAATTAATGTTTATCCTCGAATTTTAATGATAATTTAATCATAGCTCAATCTTGATAAAATCAATGATCCATCAATTCTGCTATATTAAATTCTTAACTCTTTATTTAAATTAATGCTTATCCTCCAAATTTTAAGCATCTTGTCTCTCCTTGTCAAGTCATAACCTCTTCATAAATCTACTATGGTCAACCCCAATAATCATGGTCTAAGAAAAATTATACCTACAGTCATGCAATCTAAGAAAAATATGTACGGTCATGGTATCTTTTGTCATGGTATTGCAGTCTCTGTCAGGGTGTACTACTAACTACATTCTAACGAAAATCATGAATACAAGCTACGATACTAGGGAATCAATAAATCAATCAAAATAGAAAGGAACAGAAGAAAGGAAGAACAGAACCTACTAACACATTACCTGCAGTATCGGTCTCCTCGACCGTCATCGCAAATGTCCCGCCCTGCTGGGGTGGTTCCCTTTGCGGGTGCTGAGCAATATACGGTTCCACAGGTAGCCTAACTGGATCTCTATAGTTTGGAGCTGCGCGCTGGCCGGGAAGATAAGGAACTCGAAGATAATCCCTTACTCGATGTCCCGCAGCGCCGTAGTACAAACAAAGTCCTAGCCTCGTTCTACAGCTCTTCCAAAGGTGACCTGGCTTCTTACATAAATGACAAGTCTGTTGTGTCTCTCTCGGAGGCTGCTGCTGATCCTGCTGAACACGAACTGGTGCCTGGTACTACTGTTGATACTGAAACGCCCATGGCTGTTGCTGAATATGAACTGGTGCCTGGTACTGCTGTTGATACTGAAACGCCCATGGCTGTTGCTGAATATGGCGACGCTTGGCCGGTCCTGCGCTACCATTCGTATCTCCCGAAATATTGTGACTCCTCTTAGGCCTGAGATCCAAATCCTCTTCTGCAATCTGGGCATCCATCAAGATACCCTCAAAGGTAGCGGTACAGCGACCAGAAGTGTGCGACCTAATCTCTCTCGTCAGCCCCTTTCTAAATTTTTGGGTTCGATCTCCTGGGTCCCAAATCATAGACGATATAAAACTGCTTAATCGACAAAATTCTGTAGCGTACTCGTCGACCGACATGTTTTCTTGGACCAAGTCATGAAACTGACTTTCCAAGGTTCCCAATGCCATGTCGGGGAAGAACTTCTCCTTGAAGAGCTCTTGGAAGGTCTCCCAAGTAAGTCCTTGTGCAGTAAGTCTCGGCTCCATGCGATACCACGTGAGTGCAATATCGAACATCTGACTGCCGGCCGCCTCTATCTGTAAGCTCTCCGGAATCTGGGCCAATCGCAGGCTCCTCTCTATGTCCTCTAGCCAGTCGTCAGCGTAGAGTATCCCTTCGATACCCTTGAACTCTCGAGGCATCATCCTCTTGAAGTCCACTATAGTGCCTGATCTCTGTTGTTGCTGCTGGCCAGGAAATTGCTGGTGTTGCGCTACTCTCTCCAAAGCTTAGAGAGTCACCTGATGAGCATTCTCCATGCTCTCTCTCATCAGCTCGGTTTGTGCCTAGTGTGCTTCTGCTTGCACCCTCTGAGCCTCAGCTTGAACTCGCTGAGCGTCTGCCGTCACTCTCTGGGCATCTACCATGCCCTGGATCAAGGTAAACATCTGTGCCCCGTCAATGGGCACACCTCCGAAAAATGGAGTCGGTAGTGGAGAAAGGTTGTCCGTCACAGCTGTGGCAATCCTCTTGACAGGTGGGGGAGGAGGATCCCCGAAAAGGGCAGATACTCCTACATGCATCGGAGATGTAGGTGGAACTACGAATGTCTGTCCATCAGGTGGAGAGGTGGCAGACCCCTCTAAAGCTGGTGCTCCCACTCTCATAGATCATGTCTTCGGTGACATCCTGAAGACAGATCCAAAAGAATCAATTAAGGCAAAAAATGCGATATCATCAAGGAAGGACAGTAAAGTTCTAAAGAAGCAACATTCAGAAGGAATAAGGATAACAAGATAAATAGATTAGAAATATTCCTAGTTGTGATTGCATAGGTCAATGATGCATCCAAGGTTTGATACCTCTATCCCTTTATGTACCACAGTTCTACTACAAGCACACTCACTGCTAGCTTTCTTACCTACTGCAATTGTTGATACTAGTTGTTCTTATCACTCAAGTGCATATCAAATGAAACACACCATACTAAGTACTGCTCCCTCTAATACAACCCTAGATGGACACCCAAGTCAGTTTGCAGTGCAATCTTAATCATGCTCAAGCCAACAGATCCTTACACATGCACCTCATCCACTAATATACTAATATATATCTCTTCCACTATAAAATTTTATCCTTAAAATAAAATCCCAAAAACTAACTCCTCGAACAATTTAAAGTAAAATACATACACTTTCCTCAAAGTCAAATATTCAAATACTGAAACAAAAATTTAATCCCTTCCAAAAATCCTTACAGCTCTGTCTAGGTCCATTGAATTGAATATGAATCCAAAATTTTTTTTAATAACATAATATCTCAACTCCTCAAAATTCTTAAAAATTAAAATTTATTTTCAATCTTCAAATTATAATTTAAATCCACATCTTGTAGTCAAATAGATCTAATGTTAATCTTTCTCACTGTCCTCATCAACATGTGTCATCAGATGATACCATAAATTAGTCCATAAATTCATCTTGATATGAAATCAAACTCTACAATGACACCAAGATCTTAATTTAATAACTGATCAACAAGAAACAAATTCAATATCAACAAGTAAGAACGGATGGAAACAAGGGAAATGATTTAAATTGGAAATTATAATAAGATTCTCAGGGGTCATCCCAGGAATCTCTCAAGGAATTATGATTGAGTATTCGCTCTCATCCTAGTGTGCTATATCCTAGATCCTATCGCAGGCACGCAGTAGTAAAACTGAGATGTCACACTACCACGACTTCGCATGACTTACAAAGTCTGACCTGCATGGGCCGCCACTAAAAATGTGTCACGACCCGCACCCGAAATTGGGGCACGAGTACGTGGGTAAGTCCAGCCTACGCCACAACATCGGCGGTAGAACGCTGTCTAGGTCATGATACTATCTAAGCAATCTCACACGAGCATCCAATCTCCATAAGGAGGCACGGATGACACAATATAAGATGACCAACATACTTAATCACATAACTACAGCACGATAAGATATCGAACAAAATAAAATGAAATACAACACAAGTCTAAATATAAATAATCTAACTCAACAAATATCCATGTCTCAACAAGTATGCCGGAGACAAATCCGGTACCAAATAATCTGCTAAAAGAACTAACTAGATAACTAGTGATTCCGGCTAGACCTCCCGGAATCATAACTGAAATACCAAGTCCAAGTCTGCAGCTACTCACCCTGTGGTCCATAAAATGTCAGACACCAGTCCTCTAAGGCATAGTTTGAAAAAATATTTTCAGTCAGGAAGGAGCAAAGTACATCTCAAATAACAGTTCCATTTAATTGATAAGGACTATAAACAATAAACAGATGATGCTATATACTGAGAGAATATAGTGAATAAATGCAAGGGCAAAATAAAAAGACAGGCAATGTAAAAAGACAGGCAATATAGGCAATATGATACAGTCAGTGCATATATGAAATAAAGAGAACGAGGTACAATATCATATACGGGTGATGTAGTATATGATCTAAAATAGAGAACTGTAACTATTCTAAGTGTTTGAAATAGTAGCTTCGATATGTGATCGGCTTGGGAACATGTACGAGAGCTATATGGCCTGGCTAATCATACGTGATGAGCATGATTAACACTAAAAATTTTCTATACTTGTACAAAAGGGATACGATCATATTTATCACTAACTACTTCCCCGCCCTCAACTAGTACAGTGGATCCAACCATGACACGTCACGATACACAAGAAATATCCAATCTATCATGTACAAGGTCTAATATCAATGTCGTGTACAATGTTAATACGATAATCAATGTAACATCTCATGACTGCAGATCCAATCTATATACTAGTCCGTGTAGCACAGTGTCAAGAATCAGATATAACCTTTCTAGATACTGGAATTATAGAAATTATCAAATAATTAAAAATTATCAGAGAATGTACTCGCCTTGGGTCCTTAGCTGGTAATACCAATGTCCTGTTCTAGAGTATCGCCTGGATGATCCAACAGTCCTATAGACATATCATAAAATAATACAACATTGCATCAGACATTACTCTAACACACCTTTATAAATATACTAGACTCAGGGCTATGCTAGGTATGATACTGGTCAACTAGGGTCAGTGTGCGTCAAGTTGCACGAGCGTCGCATCTGTGATTGCTGTGCAAGATAGAAGGTCAAAATAATACGTGGCTTGCCAGTACGTCAGTGTACATGTGGTAGTCAACTAACATTTACAAGGTTACAAGTCAATGTAAAGATGGGGTATCCGTAATTACACTTGGGTCGCCTAGTACCTATATATATATATATATATATATATATATATATATATATATATATATATATATATATATATATATATATATATATATATATATATATATATATATATATATATATATTATACATATTACTACTAACATATACATTAATATCCATTTGGTACGAAAAATAGATATGTGTATTTATATATACTTTAAATAAAAATTAATACTTTGTATATGTATAACATATATTAGAGTGAGATATATATACAATACGTATATATATGTATATATACTAAATAGAATTATATGCTGTATATATATATATATATATATATATATATATATATATATATATATATATATATATATATATATATATATATCAATATGTTAAAAAAAAATATGCTACATTTATATATTTATACTACAACCACTATTTATGTATCAAAAGAAAACGTATACTGAATATATATATATATATATATATATATATATATATATACACACCAAGTAAAAATATACGTATACTATATTTAATACATATACCATATACATATATAAGTACATATATATATACCAATATAATTATATATATGCTACATATATATACATACCAAAATATATACATATGTAGCGACAATTATATATATGCTATATTTAACGCAGTCGGAAACAACCAAGTCGCTAAAAGAAAAAATGTCGCTAAACGTCGCTATGCCGACGTTTTTTAGCGACTTTATTGAGTCGCTAAATGTAGCGACGTTTAGTGACGCCGCGTCACGAAATAGCGACGTTTATCAAAGTCGCCAAACATCGCTAATTAGCGACTTATATAGCGACGTAACAACGACGTCTTTAATGACCTGGCAGTACTGCCATGTCAGCAATTTGCGACGTACATCGACATATTTAGCGACGTTTAGCGACATCGTTAGCGACGGCTAACGACACATCGCTAAGTAGCGACTTGTTCCAAACTATTATTCCTGCAATTTATAAATTTAGGATTCATCGCTAACGATACATCGCTAACGACACATCGCTAAACGTCGCTAAATACGTCGCTAAATTTACAAAAAAAGTAAAAAAAACCTGAATTGTTCCAAACTATTATTCCTATAATTTATAAATTTTTAATTAAAAATAGACCCAGAGCAACCCTCCGTTGAATTCTATGGGTTCGCCGACCCCTTCGGTGGAACACTCAACACCGAATTAACAATATTTAATATGAATAAAAGTATCACAGTCATATAATTAATACACACAAATATTATAGATAGACAATAAAAGTATCACAGTCATAAAAGTATCACAGTATCACAGTCACACAAAATGGGCATAAACAGCATCACAAAATACATAATATATAAGTATTAGAGTATCACAGTAACACAAAATGCATAATATATAAGTATATGAAACATCATAGTATCAATTTCGAGGATTTCCAAAATGGGGCAGATACCAGTCCCTCAAATAATGTGCATAAACAACGTTTATGTTATCAAGCTCCGCTATGGGTGCTGGGTGACTGGAACTCCCCGTCTGAGATACAGTCGCGATAGGTACTGGGTGACTGGAACTCCCCGTCTGAGATACAGCAGGTGGTATCTCTTCCTCCTTAACAGTAGGAGGCATCACTTCCTTTTTAACAGTAGGAGGTGTCGCTCTCTTGGGTGCCATCTGGTAAGATAGATGAAAACAAAGAATTAGCAAAGAATTAGCTATTGGACCGGAACGGAAGAATTAGATGACTCACAAAGAATTAGCTATTTGTTGCAGTATAATAATGATACCATAATATCTTATTTATATCCTACATGTCATAAAATAAAATGACCGATTTAATGAACTAGTTTGAAAATATGATCCAATATTAAATTATATGATTGTAATTGAAATTGAAATTAAATTATGAGACCGTGTCACAAAATATGATCCAATATTTATATCCTACGTGTTACAAAACCCAGATTGAAATTGAAATTATTTATAAACTACGTGTCACAAAACCCTTTCACCTCCACCTCTCTCCCAATAAACGATCGTCACGTAGCGTTTCGACCATGTCGCGACCACCCTGACAGCCATACCTTACGGAACATTGCGTAGAGGAAACTCAGAAGTGTTGTTATCAATGCATGCTTAAACAAATATTAATCACCCAAAAATTGGAACCTATTCTACTATTCTTCTATGTAAATAATGTAAAGTGAAACAAAAAAAGCAGTATAAACATTATAAACATTACTGATTCCATTGGTTGTCCAAAAAATAAAAATTGATTCAAGAAAGCGTTTTCTGTTTAATTTTAGAATTTTAGAGACTCCATTTGAAAAATTGGAAGGTTTGACAGACCAAAGTATTAGGTGGGACTCTTGAGAGTCTGTCTCTTACATAGATCACAACAAATGAATTTTTATTGATTATGAACATGAACTTCTAGAGGGATTGCATTCCTAGAGTTTCCAAAATCAAGAAACCATCACCTCCACTATAATACAAGAGGAGAGGACTGGTCAAAGAACAATGTCCAGGCCTTGTAGGTAGGAAGTGATGTGGTAATATTTCTTCTTCTGATCCTCAAAAGCGAGAATAAAACTTTTATTTAGGGACCTTGTTAGTATGGATATTCCTCTAGGAGACTAGAATCAGAGAAAATCCTATTAATAATGTCATTGAAAACTTTAATGTGACACCCTAAACCTAACCCCTGCTCAAAAACCCTAAACCTAACCATAACCCTAACCCTAACCCCAGGTCAAAAAACCTAACCCTAACCCTAACCCTAAACCTAACCCTAACCCTAATCTGCGTCTGTGTGTATGTGTCTACGTCTGTGTGTGTGTGTCGTATGTCTGTGTATCTGCGTCTGTGTGTGTGTCGTGTATGTGTGTCGTGTGTGTGTGTGTCTACGTCTGTGTGTGTGTGTCGTGTGTGTCGTGTGTGTCTGTCAGTGTCTGTGTGCGTGTGTCGTGTCTGTGTGCGTGTGTCGTGTCTGTCAAGTGTGCTTGTGTCAGTGTCACATGAGAGAGAGAGAGAGAGAGATTACCTAGAGCTCGAGGAGGAGGAGGGGGATGCCGGAGTAGCCGCAGCCGTGGAGACCCGGTCGCCGAAGGAGGGGTGGGAAATCGAAACATTTCAAAATTTTTGACAGATGGAGAAAAGAAAACTGAGCCCTAATTAACCAAAATTTAGCGACGTTTAGCGACGTCAAATAGAAACGTCGCTAAAATAAAAATTAGCGACGCCAAAGACGTCGCTAAATATGTTGCCAAATATTTTTGATAGATACGTCGCTAATTACGATGCTAAACGTTGCTAAATCAGATATATTAGCGACGTTTAGCGACCTTAATTGAACTTATAGCGACTATTATTTTAAAATCTTAATAAAAGTTGCTAAACGTCGCTAAATGTCGCCATTTAGCGACGCCTAGAGACGATTTTATGGAGTTGCTAATTTAGCGACGTTTTAACTAGGAGTCGCTAAAATACGTCGCTAATACCGCTTATTCTAGTAGTGCATATATATATATATATATATATATATATATATATGTATATATATATATATGTATATATATATATACAAATACGTATTTATTACACATATACTATATGAAAATATACCAATACATACATATATATATGAATACATATACACTATTACATATATACTAATATATACATATATACACTATATTGAATCAATTCCTCAACCAATGAAGGAGGGAAGAGGGAGAGGGATGCTCACAGTGACGATGGTGGTGGTGATTCTTGGGGTGCAGCGGGGAGTTGGCCGGACTATTTGGTATTTCCCCCCCTTTTTTTCTAATTTAAAAAAAGGAGAAGAAGAAGAGAAGAAGAAAGGAAAAATGAAAAAGATGTAAAAAGCTACGGTTGAGTAAGGGGGAGGAGATGGGGGCTTTCCTAGGTTTAGGGATTAGGGCTTGCTTGGGAAGAGTATGTGAAGTGACATTAAATAGGAAAGGGTGTGTGGGAATGAATGGTGTTCATGCTCCCATTTTGAATGGATGGTCAGGATTTGACATGGAGAATTACTCATGCAAGGGTGAGGGTTGGGTTGACTAGTCAATATTAGGGCTTCTCCATTGGTTTGAACCAATAGGGTGTTGACACCTAAGAAACATTTGCAAATGAGCCCCCCCTTAAATTTGGGTATTTGCACAGACTCATGAAATAATGAAAAATTGGTGGGAGAATTGGTATTTGGTGTTTTGTAGGGTGAGGGGGTGTTGTGTGTTTTGTATGGGCTTAATGAATAGGGTATTTGGATTAAATTGGGATTAAACGGGATTAGTCAAAGTTGGTATCCCTAATTTAATTAAAAATAATGCAAACGGTGTTCTAAAATTAATTAGGAGTACATGGTGCCAAAATTAGGTTGGATCACAAATATCATTAGTGAAGAAGACTCAGAACAGAATATTATCCTCATTTGGGTTGTACGAAAAATGGGTCGAGATTGCCTCCAATTTCGATTGGAACGCACAACGATACAAAGTTAGAATTTATTTAGAAATTAAATAAACGTCCACGACGAATATTGTGCGGCTAAAATGAAGCACAAGAGAGCATAATTATTAGTTACGAAAAGTTCAAAATGGAAGGCGGGCACGTCTAGGGCAAGGTTGTGAAATTTGTTGGAAGGCAAAAGCTACGGTAGCGCTCCAAATATCGAAGCAACGGTAATGCGCAACAATTAAATAAAATTACGGTAATTGATCAAATTCCCAAATAATTAAATTTTAATAAATACAAATTAATACATAATCCTATAATTCGGTCTGGTGTTCATCTAGTGGGCTTCTAGTTCAAGTCTACCAGCTCAAACATTAATGATCACTTTATATATATAATATATTTAAATACACATCTCATACAATTATTTAATTTAAATACACACATCATGCAATCATTTAAAATAACTACCACAATATTAATAATATACAAAAAGTCAAAAATACCCCTATTTTTGGAATGTGGTAGTGACAATATGACACTACTCTCACACAACCAAAAATATGTTAATTTGGTCTAATTGACCTATTAAAAAATACATGATGTGCAAATCTCCGAAATCTTCCAAAATTGATACAAAATATAACATAACTTTCTCCATGGGCCTCATATATATATATATATATGGTACCTGTCATGCCACCTCCACTCTAAATGGAGAAATAAGTATAATAACATGATAAAATATCCATACTCAATCATAATATAAAACTAAGGAAGATAGAGCACGATATGGAATAGAAAGAAGTATAAAAGTCATAATACATCCATAAGTTCACAATATAAGTCTAGGCACAATGCAACTCCCAAAATAATAATATACAGGCCATGAGTATAAAATAAGACTAATACAATATCTAACAATATAAGTCTAAGCATCCTCAGTCACTGGCATTAGGTTCTCCTGCTCTAGGGGAGTATCCTCTAATATTTTCGCGTCATGCAACCCGTATTAAGTAGGACACTGCTCCTCAGCCAATCATATAAAAAAAATATCCAGGATTGGAGCAAAGTACAAAATTCTGAAAGCAGTTCCAAATACATGTTAGAACATATATGACACGTAATAGAAAAGATTACAAGATAACTAACAACAAGAAATAGAAATGAACTATAATAAACATATAATATACTAGAAGGGAAGAACATGCAATATAGAATATCTACAAGTAATGGAAATAGATAATCTAGCTAATGTGCTTTAGAGTACAAGTTTGTTATATGATCAGTTTGGGTTGAACACAAATATAATATGGTAACTCGATTATACTTATGATATGTAATCGGTATATACACGAATATACTAGCTTGATCACATAACCAACTCCTACTTCTCCATCCCCAACCAATACTTATATATCCAATCACGAAATGTTACGAACACGAATATAAGCACACTGAACATGAGCAGTGTGTGAACATGAAGTACACGATAATCAATACCCAATACACACGATAAAATATATATGAAGGAGTACCCGCTGAACACGGTAGGGGATAACATCTCCTGACAGGATCCATATAGTACCAGTCCGTGTAGCCACTGTATCGGAATCAAGTAAACAGTTCTAGAATATGTGATATATACACTATCATGACTGGAAACTAACAAAAAGATGTACTCGCTTGTGGTCCAGAGTAAAAGATATCACTCAGTGTGCGAGCTGGTTTTACATACACCGATATATGAATAGCATGTCAATTTGGGTGTAATATATTGATAATTAGCTCCAATGCACTAAAACATGTTTTTCTAGGCCAATACTAGATCACTCTAGCCTAACTAGTCAATTTAAGTCAAACTAGGTCACTAACTAGCTAATACTAGCTTATTTTAGCTATACAAAGTTATTACCTTAGAGTATTAGCTATACTAAACATTATCACTAGGTAATGGGTTTCCTATACTAATTATCAATATCTAACTAGACTAACTCTTAATACTAAGTGTTATGAATATACTCATGTACTAGTTATAACTAGTATTAATACCCTCTTAGTGTCAATACCAACTACCCTTGACTCAATACGTCAATAACTGGGATACAAAAGATTTTCCACACTTGCACCTTCAGATTCAGTCATAATATTCCAATAACACCTCTCACCTACCCTTACATGAGTATTAGAACCTTACTCTCTCACAGCCGCTGAACACCTTCTGAAATAAGTGCCATAATCCCCCACATTGTTGTACCCGAGCACAGCTACAAGCCAAAGATACTCTGATACCATATATGAACTCATAATCTCTGATACTCCCTTCGTTTTATATATATAAACAATAAGTTAACCCTCATGTCTTAATAACCATGTCTAATCTCACTTGCACATAGCAAGTATCAGTTACTGATATTCCTATTAATACACTAACTAAACTATACCTCACTCACTCTCAAGACACTCTCTAGTGTAGTCACTCACATGTGCACAAAATACTGCAACCACTGTGTTTACACTAACATCTATCACAGTTACTGATACACATATACTCATAGCAATCTCTGATACAATAACTCATACACTATACACCATGCCAATACCAAGATAATACCAATCAACTCAAACTCTATACAGACTATGATATATCCAATACGACTTTACTTATTATCTTATACTCAACTGCAACTGAATGCAGGTACCAACTCTACTTCCCAAGTGTATAACAACCAGATTTCCCCCTTCACCTATGGTTGTATCAGCACTGATATCCTACCGAAGAGCTTTAGGATCCTAATACTTCCTACACTCACAGGAACACGAAGTCTGATGTTACAATCTCATAACCTCACACTACAACTGATTGTCTGGCACCCCTACTCTATGTACATGTTGTTACAATATGCACACATGCTACTGCACAACTAATTGATGCACACTGCACCATCACAAGCCTATACTCTCCTTACTGAGTTCAATATTTCCTCCTTCAATAGAAGTTCATATCTTTTCCCTTACGTTACCTCCACACTCTCTCACTGACCTTACCCAATCCTAAACCTTCAGCACACCAAAACAGTATTTTCAAGAACAACCACATCACAATCCTAATTAGACTGAAACTCATACCACAAATACTTGGCACATGTACACTTGCACATGCCATAGAACCCAGGTACCTACCCAATTTCCCTAAGATACTACTCCTAAGTACATTAATATCTAAAGCTGACATCAACCTTCATTTCCACATCACTCCCTTCCTAACCTGATACCCTCTGATACAATAACACCAAGAAACCTCAAGTGAAACAAACTTGCACACAACACGACTAATATTTCATCCCTTACAACCACTGTCAAAATACTGCCATAAGACCCCTTAACTCCTAGGTTCATGATAACTCACTAATACTCATGTACTTTCAAATATCATCACAACACAACAATAACAGTAGCAGTAGCAACTGTCACACTCCCCCCTCACCAACACAGAATCACCCAAATATACACACACACATCAACATGTATATATATATATATATATATATATATATATATATATATATATATATATCGTACAGTTATATATATATCAATATAAATATATGTATATAGATATATACAATGGCATAAGTATGCACCAATTTATACTAGATGATCATATTACAAATACCTAGCAAGCACTCCATGATATACATCAAATAGAGATTTTAAAACCTCAAAATGAGTCCCGTATCACAAAGTATCATACCGTATCATGATACAGCCTACTCGTACCCAATTAAGGACACGTAGCTTGTTTCATAAGCCCGATCTAAGTTTAATTAACTAAATTAGTCTCATGACACACACTTGATATGTCAATCTCATAATTCCTCCAAATCAGACACAAAAAAACCTATGTAGAATTCACAATAAGCTTTAATTTGGCCTAAAACTTCTTCCTATGGGTAGCCCTAAGCCATGTGATAGTTCCTAATGGTCAATTGCATGCATTAAAGTCTAGAATGATGGGAAAATTTCAAAATTATACTTATTGAGAGATGGACTCCCAATGAATTACTCAAATAGATACGATCTGGATACAAGATCCTTGTTAATTTCTCCTTCTCTTAGTGCTCCTTGTAATTTCAAGCTGCAATGCTCCTTGAGTGGTAAAAAATGAGAGGGAAAGTGAATGAATTAAAAGGTATTTATGGAGGGATGAAGTGAATTGGGGATCTAGGAATTTGGTGATCTAGAAATGAGTGCAAATAAAGAGAGAGAGAGAGAGAAAGAGAGAGAGAGAGAGAGTAGCCCCTCTATAGTGGCCGGCCCCTTTTTCCCTCTCCAAGTCACTATCAAAAGTCTACAATGCCCCTACATGATGAATTATGAAGAATAATTAAGGATGACTATTTTGGAAAGTTTTTATACTAATGCAAATTAGTCTAATCCTTCTAATTAATTAAAAGAAATGGGTCTAATAACCTAGTCTATGTTAGGCTCACTAGTTGTCATGACAAGTCTTATTGGGTTCACTAGTGTCAAGTCTAAATAATAGACTAGCCCACAACTATAAATAATTAATACAAACATAAATAAATATATATAGCACTTTAATTAAATATAATCTCTAAAAATAAATAATTATGCCAATTTACTAAATTATTCCTATTTAGAAAAGTGAGTGTGACAATCCTACCTACCTTAGAAAAAATTCAACCTTGAAATTTAAGGTAAACACTAGCTACAAAAATAATCATAACAAGCAAGAAAGAATTATACCTCACGGCTCAAACATATAAGGATATCGCTCGCGCATCTCGTCCTCTCACTCCCAAGTAGACTCCCCTGGAGGGTGATGCCTCCACACGATGCGTACTAAAGGAATCTTCTGGTTCCGCAGCACCTTCTTCCTGCGACCTAGAATCTCTACAGGCAGCGCTGGACAGCTGAGAGTCGGACCCACCTTGATCTCCGAGTGATCCAATACATAGCTAGGATTTGCCACGTACTATCTCAATTGCGGCACGTGGAACACGTTGTGTACTCCCTCTAGTGCAGGTGGCAAGTCTAGTCTGTAGGCTACTACACCGACCCTCACAAGAATACCGAAGGGTCCGATGTACCGTGGACTAAGTTTCCTGTCTCCACCAAAGCAAATCGTGCCCCATATCCGAGAAATTCTTAAGAACACCAGATATCCCACCTAGAACAAAATACAGCCTTAGCACTCTATTTAAAATAAGCAATCACAAATAATACAAACAAAACCTATACCTCAAACTCCAAAGGTCTCTGATGGCTATCGACCCAATGCCGTTGTCTGTCCTGCACCACCTGAAGTCTATCCCTGATAAGCTTCACCTTCTCAACTTCATCTAAGACAATCTCTGGTCCAATAAGGCTCTATCACCAACATTATCCCATGATAACGGAGTACGATATCTTCGTCCATATAATTCTTAAATGGTGACATCTTAATGCTGGCCTAGTAGATATTGTTGTAAGCAAACTCTACCAGGTGAAGATGATCCTCCCAAGATCCTCTGAAGTAAAAAACACAGGTGTGTAGCATATCTTCGAGAGTCTGAATTGTCCTCTTTGACTTTTCGTCTGTTTGTGGGTGATATACGATACTAAACTTGAGCTGGGTATCCAAGCTAGCTTAAAAATACCTCCAAAAGTAGGATATGAAGCGACTATCCCGATCCGAGACTATGCTCACAAAAACTCTATGCAATCTGACTATCTGTCACATATATATCTCTACGAGCTTCTCCGTAGACTTACCTACTTTAAATAGCAAAAAGTGGGCCAATTTGGTCAACCTGTCAATGATAACCCAAATTGCATCTTTACCTCCTGGAGAACGCGGAAGCCCTGATACAAAGTCCATCGTCATATGATCCCACTTCCACTCTAGAATGGGTAAAGTCTGAAGCAATCCACCTGGCCTTTGCCTCTCCATCTTTACCTGCTGACATACCAAGCATCTGGATACGAAGCTCGCCACCTCCCGCTTCATACCATACCACAAAACATGCTCTCTCATATCTCTATACATCTTTTTGGCACCTGTATACATAGATTACTAAGATCGATGTTCCTCCTGAAGAACCTCCTCGCGTAACGCTCCACTCAGCATACACAATCTAGTACCGTGCCACAATGATCCATCCTTAGCAATACTGAAGTCCTCTGCTAATCCCATATGGACCTGTGCTCTGATGCTCCACAGAGACTCTTCCTCGAACTATACGGCTTTGATCCGGTTTATCAACTTTGACTGTACTTGGAGTTCCCATATCTGTGTCATAACTCCAGGAACTAGCACCTCAATAACCAAGCTATCGAGGTCGTCCAATAAATGTCTGTCCCCAGTCAGTTATATAGTTACTAGATACCTGATCAAGGTATCAACGATTATGTTGCCCTTCCATGGATGGTACTGCAAAAAAACATTGAAGTCCTTCATTAACTCCAACCATCGTCGCTGTCATATGTTAAGCTCTTTTTGTGTAAACAAATACTTCAAGCTCTTGTGGTCTGTAAAGATCTCCCCACGCTCTTCGTACAAATAGTGTTTCCACAGCTTTAGAGCAATGATGACTGCTGCCAACTCCAAGTCATGGGTAGGATAATTCTTCTTATCAGGGCATAAATGCCTGAAAGCATAGGCAATCACCTTCCCGTTCTGCTGCAACACACATCCTAAACCCTTACCCAAAGCATCACAATATATGGAAAATCGTCATATTTCTGATGGCAACATCAACACTGGAGCTGTAATCAACCTCTTCTTCAGCTCCTCAAAGGCAGCCTGACACTCCTCTGTCCAAACGAACTCTACGTTCTTCCTTGACAGCCTAGTCATCGGCTTTGCAATCCTAGAGAAGTCCCGAACAAATCTCCGATAATAGCCTGCCAATCCAAGAAAGCTCCTGATCTCTACCACTGAACTCAGGGTAGACCACGACTCAACTGCTAAAATCTTCTTTGGTTCCACTTAGATCCCGTCTCTTGTAATCACATGCCCGAGGAATTCAACCTTATCAAGGAAGAACTCACACTTCGAAAGCTTGCTAAACAGATTCTTCTTTCTTAGGGTCTCCAAAACTTTCCTTATGTGATTCTCATGCTCCTCCGGGGTCTTTGAATATATCAATATATCATCAATGAAAACTACCACAAACTGATCCAGGTACTAATGAAACACCTTATTCATCAGTTTCATGAATACCGCCAGTGCATTGGTCAACCCAAATGGCATCACCAAGAACTCAAACTTCCCAGACCGAGTCCTGAAATATGCCTTCGGAATGTATTTCTTCTTCACTTTCACCTAGTAGTACCCCAATCTCAAATCTATCTTGGAGAATACCTTTGCTCCGCTCAACTAATTAAACAGATCATTAGTCCACGACAACGGATATTTGTTCTTAGTAGTGAGATTATTCAGAGCTCTGTAGTCGATATACATGTGTACCGACCCATCCTTCTTCGGTACAAATAATACCGGAGCAATCCACGGTGATAAACTGGAGCGAATGAAGCCCTTTTCATATAACTCATCCACCTGTTACTTCAACTATGATAGTTCATTGTTTTTCATCCTATAGACGTGCTGTGATATTGACTCTGCGCCTGGTTCCAAGTCTATAGAGAACTCCATATCTCTGTCTGGTGGCAACCCGATAACTCCACTAGAAAGACGTCCATATACTCGACAATCAACGGATATGGCATCTTTTACTCTTTCACCATAGCTCCACAGAAGTCTCCCTCGCTCTACTCGACTGCTTCTCTGACGAACTCAAACTCTGACTCTCCTGGCATCTGAAACAAAACTCTGCCTCCATGACAATCGATACTAGTATGGTGCCTACTCAACCAATCCATCCTGAGTACTATATCATAGCTCGGAAGTGGCATTATGAGTAGACACGCGCTTAACTCTTGGCCTCCCAAAGAAGCTTTCTGATCCTTGCAAACAACATTGAATAGGATAATGCTACCCCCGGTCGTGATCTTGCAAGTCCTTGCCAACGGTTATGTCTCAAGATGATGCTTCAAAGCAAAAAATACAAATACAAAGCTATGTGAAGCACCGAAATCAAATAAAGCATGAGCTGGAAGAGAATCAAGATAGACTAAACCTGAGATGGCATCACCATTCGAGGAGATAGACTATGTGAAATGATAGGTTTGATATGCGTCTTTCGGAAAGTATCAAGGATTTGGATAAACGGTTATACTTTAGGAATGGCTTTGCTGAACGAACTCGAACCCCATGAACTAGATATTATTTATGTGAGTAAGATGATTAATGCTCGATGTTTAGAAATCTGAGTGAAGCAGGCTTGGGCAGAATACCCAGTATGAACGAACAATGGTTTGACCTTAGGTTTGGGTTGAGCGCAGTGCTTGGGATTGCATAATATGGATGATGATTTTGAATTATAACTATGACATGGTGAGCCAACCTAGTGGTTAGGTGAGCCAACCTAGTTGTTAGATAGATGATCCTATATTATGAGATGAACCTGTGTGACCGACTTTAGAGTATCGTTGGAGTAGGCGATAGAACTGGGGCAACAAGACTTAGAGTTAGGACTTAGAACTGGAAGTGTGCGCTAGTGAAGTTATATTTGACATAAATGGGATAAACGATAGGACTTGGAATGCTTATGATAGGAATTGGTAATGTTCAAGTAAAGTTGGGATAACAAATTGATTCATTCCTTGGAAGGCGTACTTGGTGCTAGTGCAATGCTTGGTTTAAATTAGGTTGGAATTAACTTAGATTTTTGTCAACTCCGCTCAAGGTATAGTGGTGATTTCATAAGACGAGAACACTTCATAAATGAATCATGTCATCACGAGGATTGATATGGAGAAAAATGAAATAAACTGGAGTTCTATTTAGTCGAGTTACTAAAATAATCAGCAATTCAAAAGTAAGACTTTTCATGAGTAGCTTGTCCGACTTTGCGCTAAGCTTCGTTGAAATGCATATATTTGGGGGACGCCTTAAATATGTGTACGATCCAAACTCAGCGATATGCTGAACTCGAATGTAGCTGCTAGTGAACATATTTAGATTTGCACGGATGAGTATAGCGACTTGGGCAAGTTATCGTTAGCCTAAGATCTCGTGCACAGAAGGTTAGAACATAAGTAAGAAGTCAGAGAATACGATATAGTTAGCCTCATCCAGTTGAGCGATATAGTTATGCGCTAGGCGCAATAAAGACTGAGTCAGAGAATGTGATCATTGAGTGATAGAGTCATTCAATGAAATAGATTAAGCATGTGTGCGACACAGAATATGGGAAATAAATAGGAAGTTGTGTTCGAATGGGTCTAATGACATGAAGAAATATATTTAAGTTAGATTCGTTAGTGGTGCGGTTCTACGCTAAGCGTAGTGGAGATCGAGTTGGAGAATGCAACGATTAAGTAGAGTGTAGTTCCGTGCTATAGAATGATAGAGTCATTCGATGGAAATTGACATAGGCATACGCATGGTATAGATTGAGGAACGGTAGGATAAATTTCGCTCAAGAAGTCTCGAGGATGAGACTTGTTTTGAGTAGTATATAATTTAATGACCAGCTCCGCTCAGTCCGGAGAGCCGATTCAAACGATGTAAGTGCAATGACCCGACCTGCCTAGCTCGGCAAGATAGCTCGTTTAATAGAAAGATATTCAGACTTGGCCCTTCAGAAGTTTAGACTTAAACATTCTAAAGGCACGTTCGGAGTCTCGCTTGGTCGATGCGATATATCACTAAGGTGGGCGGCTCCGATAAACCTATTTGCTTAGCCCATACAGCTAAAATACAAAATATCTATACTAAGTCGCTAGGCGATAACCTTTGCATGCTAATAAAAGAAGTGAACCAACCTAGCTAAGGGAATAATCTCACTCGTTATCTGTTTGTGTAGAACATAGAACTAAACCGGCTGTACAAAATGGATGCTCGCCTTACCATTTTAGAACTGTTCGAATAGTTTCCCTTATGCCATCAATCTTATGTGCAATGCTTGTCATATAGATAATGTCACGATCGGAAAGCATGACACAAACATGATTCACTTAGTTGAGGCAGGAAGACTATCAAAATAGTCATTCTGAGCCAAGTAATGGAAAATATGTAAAGGCTTCAGGACCATTCGTTCGCCAAGACAACTCTTGAACTGGGAGCTGTATAATAAAATAATTCATCAGCTCGTGGATCCCGTAATAAGTTATAAGCTCGTGGAATCCGTCATCAGCTCGTAGAGCCCATAATAAGTCATGTTAGGACCCGCACCTGGTGTAGGGACACGAGTACGTGGGTATGTCCAGCCTACGCCACATCATTGACAGTAGAACATTGTCTAGGTCAACAATACTAACTAAACATCTCACACAATATATATAATGTACCTGTTAAGATATCTCAACTCCCAAATAGAGGACAATATAATAATATGATAATGGTAAATAATACTTAATCATAATAATAAACTAGAGGAAGATATGGCACAATATAGAATAGAAGGAAAGAAATAAAGAGACAAATACATCATAAGTATAAGTCTATCCTCAACACATTAATCTCAAATATAATATAATACCAAAATTGTCTAATAGACAAATACAATAACATGAATGAACTAATTAAGTCTTATCGACTACTGGTACTATCTCAAAAGGCTCTACGGAAGATATCTTAACTGGCTCGCCATCCTGTGGCCCGTAGTTCGTAGGACATAAGTCCTCTAATAAATCATCTAAAAAATATATCCAGTAAATATTGGAGCAAAGTAAAACTCAATAGCAGTTCCAATAATTTATAGAAACTATGAAACAACAACGGCAATGATAATAAATGATAGAAGTAACTGAACTAGCATTTATATCCCAAGAAAGAGCATCTTGGTAAATAATGGCAAGAAACTGATAACAATATGGTAAGGAACAACAATGTAAGGAACTGGAATAAAGGAAACAATAATAATAAATGTTCCTTGAAATATTAGTAAGATAATGTGAGGCCTAACACGGGCTATATATAAAAGTTGAGCTAGCATGATCACATGTGGGTTGCATGATCTGCTAACTATCACGGACTATATTAAATCATAGGCCATAAGGTATGATCACATATCCACTAATACTTTTCCAACCCCCGAATAATACACGCATCCAAATCATGACACGTTATAACACGTATATGATACTACACGGTCTATAATATCATGCACTATGATCACGGTCTATATAATCACTAAGATATCACGATAATCACTGAGTAATCACGAAGCACGACACGACGTAATCACAATAATAACATATCATGACCAAAATCCACGTATACCAATCTGTGTAACCATCGTGTCAGGAATCAAATATCTCAATAATAAATACATGAAACATAGATGTTATCAAATAAGGAAACTATCAGGAAATGTATTCGCCTGTGGTCCTGAGCAACAAGTATGACTCGGTTTCTGATCTGGTATCACACAATCTATATATGAGTATCATGTTAGTTTGGTGTAATGAATGAGAAATGAGTTAAAATGCACTAAAATAATTTTCGATGCCATTTCTAGGTCACTCTAGCTAACTAGGTCCATACTATATTAATTAGTTCATATTGGTTACTAACTCGCTAATACTAGCCTAATTTAGCTACATTAGCTAATAACACTAAGTATTAACTATATGCTACGTACTATGATACTTTATGTTTTTATATACATATTATAACTTATATATGCTACTATATATAGTATCTTAATATACTCTATAATTGTGCATGTACATATGATACTTATCCATAGCGTAACTTCTACCTCACACCAATACGTCATAACTAGTCTACATTACCTATCAATACCTTGCTAACTTATACCTAATATATACCAACTTATCCACTTAGGTGTGTCATAAGGGGGGAAAGTTGAGTTCTTAGTTAGTTAGTATATACTAGAGTTGGTAAGGAATGAGTGAGATACAAATACCATATCAGTTTAACCTCTCATTCACCTTGTCGCTACTGTTCTGTCGGCTACCTGACAATGCATAGGCAAGTTCATTTTCCTTCTCACACAACCCTAACATGGACACTCAACCCTCAACCTAACTTCCCTTGGATACCCCCAGTTTACTGCCACTATTGTTGTATAGATCCTAATGCTCAAGCTCCCCCCTCAACTTCATTGATACCTTGTATCAGTGTTTACTGATGCCACTATAACTGAACACTCACCACATAGACACACCTACACCCCCAATCCTTATACTCTACCGATTCTAGTATGCCCATACCTTTCTGCAGTTGTTGTACTGACAGCAATAAATCAACACTGCTGCTATCAACAACAGCTGATACACTGCCTTTGGTCAAGGTGCTCGAGCACTGTACATTGGCAACTACCTTGTGTTGTGCATGCACACAAGATTTGAACAAAATGAACCCTTCAATGCAGATTGGAGTGAATTCATCCCTGCAGTAATTGCATAGCCACTCTTTCTTGCTCGGATATCTTGTTGCTACTGTTGTTACATTATTAACCCCCCCTTAAAGTGCTCACTGCTACTCTCCTTCTCACTCACACTAGTGCACACAGCTAAACTAGACCTCCTCCTTACCCGAGTGTATCAACACTCCTACTGACACTCACTCACTGCACACCACTACACAATCAAACCAACTATTGCAAAGCCCTCCTCTCTGAATAGACACACATACACACACACACACACATAATAACTCGAGTGCCCCATTCACTATCAAGTGATACACACAATGGACAACCCATTATCTATATCACAAATATATATATATATATATATATATATATATATATATACAACAAACATACACACACACACACACACACTATGTGCATTTACACAAACACTTGACATACAATGATGTGATACTCTATGATACACAACCAATGAGATTCCAAAACCTACGATTCTTCACAATTATCATCTACACATATCAATTACACATTTTCATAACAAATGCAACAAGTTATAAAGTGAAATTGAAGAAAAATTACACAAATCATCCAAAATAAACCATGTATCATCCTGTATCACAAAATACCATGATATGCTCTACTAGTATCCAATTATGGACACGTATATAGTTCCAAAACCTTTATCTAACTCTAATTAGATCTAATTGGTCTTATGACACACACTTGATGTGTCAATCTCAGAATTCTTCCCTAATTGGACATAAATTACCATGTAGAATTCACAATACAAGTCATATAAACCTAGATCTTGATCCTATGAGTAGCCCTAAGCCAAGAATGATTTCTAATAGTTAAATGCATGAATTAGAATCTAAATTAAAGAGTAGATTCAAAATTTACCTATTGGAAGATGGATTCCTAATAAAATGCTCAAAGGACACAATTAGGATACAATCTTCTTGTAAATTCCTCCTCCTTCAAGTGCTTCTTGCAATCCAAGCTCCAATGATTCTTAAATGATGAAATTGAGAGAGAATGAGAGTGAATTGGGTTGAGTTTTATGGAGGGATGAGTCAATTTGGGGAAGAACACAGTTGGGGATCTAAGTGAATGAATTAATAAGAGGGGGGAGAGTGTGTCACGACCCGTACCCAGAATTTGGGCACGAGTACGTGGGTACGTCCAGCCTACGCCGCAACATCAACAGTAGAATGCTGTCTAGGTCAAGCACTATCTAAACAATCTCGCACGAGTATCCAACTCCATAAGGAGACACGGATAACATAATATAATATGAACAACATACTCAATCACATAACTACAACACGATAAGATATCGAAGAAATAAAATAAAATACAACCCAAGTCTAAATGTAAATAATCTAACTCAATAAATATCCAAGTCTCAATAAAGTATGCCGAAGACAAATCCGGTACCAAATAAACTACTGAAAGAAACTAACTAGATAACTAGTGATTCCGGCTAGACCTCCCGGAATCACAACTGAACTACCCAGTCCAAGTCTGCAGCTACTCTCCAAGTGGTCCATAAAATGTCGGACACCGGTCCTCTAAGGCATATTCTGGAAAAATATTTCCAGTCAGGAAGGAGGAAAGTACATTTTCTAATAGCAGTTCTATATCAATGACATAAGCTATGTAGCAGTAAATAGATGGAAATATACAAGATGCATATACATGTACGAGAGATATACAATAAAGGAAATACTGGAAATACTGTAAGTAAATGCGGGAAGGAACAATATGTCAATGAGCAAGAATACTATGACTATGTGTGTGAGTACTAGCTTTAACATATGATCGGCTTGGGAACTTGTACAGGAATAATGGCCTGGCTAATCATACGTGCGGTGTATGACCAACACTAACATATGAACAAGACTTGTACAGGAAGGGTATGATCACATATCTACACTAAAATACTCCCCACCTCCGACTGGTATAGTAGATCCAACCATAGTACGCTATGGCACGGGATTCCTAGGAAGGTATCAAGTCTCCCCGGAAATTAGTGTCTGTACATGTACAAGATAACAATGAAACAAGACTTGTACAAGCTGTACCATGAACAAGGAATAACATCTCGTGACGAGATCCGGGTATACCAATCCGTGTAACCATCGTGTCAAGAATATGGATATTTACACTAGATACAATAAACATAGGGGATATCATAAATAAGAAACTTATCAGAGAATGTACTCGCCTTGGGTCCTTAGCTGGTAATACCAATGTCCTGTCCCAGAGTATCGTCTGGATGATCCAACAGTCCTATAGACATGTCATAAAATAATACAATATTGCATCAGACATTAAACTAACACACAAACATAATACGTTGAACTTAGGGGCTATGCCAGGTATGACACTAGTCAACTAGGGTCTGTGTGCGTCAAGTTGCACGGTCGTCGCGTCTATATTGCTGTGCAAGACAGACGGTCAAAATGATACGGGACTTGCCAATATGTCAGTGTACACGTGGCAGTCTGCTAACAGTTCACAGGGTCATAGGTCATGTGTAGTTATGGGGTATCCGTATTTACACTCGGTTACCTTGTAGAGATATATATATAAGTATACATTTATACTCAGAATATATATACTAATTAAATACGTACATAATATATATATATATATATATATATATATATATATATATATATATATAAAAGTGTATATACACTAATAGAATTATAGAACATATATATATATATATATATATATATATTTATTTAAAATATACTTACCATATTTTATATATATACAACCAATATTTATACGTATACAAGGAATATATATATATACTGAATGTATATATATATATATATATATATATATATATATATATATATATATATATATATATATATATATATATATATATATATATATATATATATATATATATATATATATATATATATATATATATATATACCAATTAAATACATATACCAAATACGTATATATGTACATATATATATATACTAATATAAATATATATATTATGCTACATTTATATATATATACCAAAATACGTTTTATTAAACATATACCAATACAAATATATATATATATATATATATATATACCAAAATAATACTTACACTATATACAGGTATATTATATACCAATACGAACATTAACATATATCATATATATATACGGATATATTAATACATATATACATTGAATACATATATATATAAATAGAGAAATACACGATATATATATATATATATATATATATATATATACATATATATATATATATACGTATATATACGAAACATACATACACACATACACACAAAATACACCCAAATACGTATACTACATAAATCCGTACGTACACGCGTACGTGAGGGAAGAAATCATACCTGAGCGCGTCTACGACGACGGCAAAGTCGTCGACGACGATGACGAGGAGGTGGTTCTGATGTTGATGGTGACCGGAGTGGGGATGACCGGAGCTGGCTCGCCGGGGAAGAGGGACAGCTCGGGGAGGACTCGCCAGAGAAGATGGAGGGTGGCAGCGGACAGTGGAGGGGCCTGGTGGTGGTTATAGTTGATGATGATAGTGGCTCGGCCGAGGTGCTGCTCGACGAAGTGGAGTCGAGGGGAGGCCGACGCCGGACTACAGTGGCGGAGCAGGCTCGTCGTGGTCCAGTAGGTCGTCGATCGACTCCGTCAGCGGGAGGAGGGAGCTCGGGGTGTAGCTCGGGTCAGTTGTTCTAATGGTGCAGCGGTGGCGAGCTCGGATGGGTGGTTCAAATGGCGGTGGGTGGATCGGCTGGCCGGGCCGGAGTTCAGGGAGTTGGCCGCCGGGGGAAGAGCTGGCCGGAGGGGATGCGACGTGGGACTCGACTAAAGGGGAGAGCGGTGGTGGTGAAGGTCGATATGTGGAGGAGATGCAGTGCAGCAGGAGGCCGCCGGGTCCGCTCAGGTGAGGCTGGTTCAGGAGAACGGCTCGTCGGGTGTAGGGAGGTGGCGAGCTCGTCGGATGGGTGGCCGGCTGGCCGGGTGAACAGTGGGGGGGAGAGTTGGTTTATTTTTCCTCTCCTTTTTCTAGATTTAAAAAGGAGGAGGAGGAGAAGAAGAAGAAGAAGAAGAAGAAGAAAGAAGAAGAATAAGGGAAAATGAAAAAATTGGAAAAAATATACCTACGGTTGAGTGAGGAGGGAGGAGAGAGAGATGTGGGATCTTTCCTAGGTTTGGGGATTAGGAATTGCTTGGGAAGAGTGTGTGAAGAGACATTAAATATGAAAGGGTGTGTGGAAATGAATGGTGTTGATGCACCCATTTTGAATGGGTTGTCAGGATTTGACATGAGAGATTTACTCATGCAAGGATGAGGGTTGTTGACTAGTCAAATATTTGGGCTCTCCATTTGGTTTGAACCAATGGGGTGGTGACACCTAATGCAACATTTGCAAATTAGCTCCCTTAAATTTGGGTATTTGCACAGACACATAAAATAATGAAAAATTGGCTGGCGATTTGGTGTTTGATATTTTATAGGGTGAGGGGGCATTGTGTATTTGGTATGGGCTTAATTAGTGGGATATTTGGATTAAGTCGAGATTAAACGGGATTAGTCAAAATGGTATCCCCAATTTAATTACAAATAAATACAAGCGATGTTCTAAAATTAATTAGAAATACATGGGGCCAAAATTAGGTTGGGACACAAATATCATTAATGAAGAAGACTCAGAACATAATATTTTCCTAATTTAGGTTGCACGAAAAATGGGTCAAGATTGCCTCCAATTTTGATTGGAACGCACAACGATACAAAGTTGGAATTTATTTAGAAATTTAAATAAATATTTGCGACGAATATTGTGCGGCTAATATGAAGCACAAGAGAGCATAATTACGAGTTACGAAAATGTCAGAATGGAAGGCGGGCATGTCTTGGACAAGGTTGTAAAATTTGTTGGAAGGCAAAAGCTAGGGTAGCGCTCGAAATATCGAAGCAACGGCAAGGCGCAATAATTAAATAAAATTATGGTAATTAATTACAACCTCAATAATTAAATCCTAAATAATATAAATTAAATTTATAACCCTACATTTCGGTCAGGTGTTCATCTAGTGGGCTTCTAGATCAAGTCAACTAGCTCAACATTAAGAACATAGTGTATAATATATTTATAAATACACATCTCATGCAATTATTTAAATTAAATACACATATCATGAAATCATTTAATATAACTACTGAAATATAAATAATCTAACTCAACAAATATCCAAGTCTCAATAAAGTATGCCGGAGACAAATCCGGTACCAAATAAACTACTGAAAGAAACTAACTAGATAACTAGTGATTCCGGCTAGACCTCCCGGAATCACAACAGAACTACCCAGTCCAAGTCTGCAGCTACTCTCCAAGTGGTCCATAAAATGTCGGACACCGGTCCTCTAAGGTATAGTCTGGAAAAATATTTCCAGTCAGGAAGGAGCAAAGTATATTTTCTAATAGCAGTTCTATATCAATGACATAAGCTATGTAGCAGTAAATAGATAGAAATATACAAGATGCATATACATGTACGAGAGATATACAATAAAGAAAATACTGAAAATACTGTAAGTAAATACGGGAAGGAACAATATGTCAATGAGAAAGAATACTATGACTAAGTGTGTGAGTACTAGCTTTAACATGTGATCGGCTTGGGAAATTGTACAGGAATAATGGCCTGGCTAGTCATACGTGCGGTGTATGACCAACACTAACATGTGAACAAGACTTGTACATAAAGGGTATGATCACATATCTACACTAAAATACTCCCCACCCCCGACTGGTATAGTAGATCCAACATGGTACGCTATGGCACGAGATTCCCAAGGAAGGTAGCAAGTCTCCCCGAAAATCAGTGTCTCTACATGTACAAGATAACAATGAAATAAAACTTGTACAAGCTACACCATGAACAAGGAATAACATCTCATGACGGGATCCGGGTATACCAATCTGTGTAACCATCGTGTCAAGAATATGGATATTTATACTAGATACAATGAACATAGGGGATATCATGAATAAGAAACTTATCAGAGAATGTACTCGCCTTGGGTCCTTAGCTGGTAATACCAATGTCATGTCCCAGAGTATCATCTGGATGATCCAACAGTCCTATAGACATATCATAAAATAATACAATATTGCATCAGACATTAAACTAATATACTAACATAATACGTTGAACTCAGGGGCTATGCCAGGTATGGCACTGCTCAAGTAGGGTCCGTGTGCGTCAAGTTGTACGGGCGTCGCGTCTGTGATTGCTGTGCAAGACAGACGGTCAAAATGATACGGGGCTTGCCAGTACGTTAGTGTACACGTGGCAGTCTGCTAACAGTTCACAGGGTCATAGGTCATGTGTAGTTACAGGGTATCCGTATTTACACTCGGTTACCTAGTAGAGATATATATATAAGTATACATTTATACTCAGAATATATATACCAATTAAATACGTACATAATATATATATAAGTTTATATACACTAATAGAATTATATAACATATATATATATATATATATATATATATATATATATATATATATATATATATATATATATATATATATATATATATAAATATTTAAAATATACTTACCATATTTTATATATATACAACCAATATTTATACGTATATATGTACATATATATATATACCAATATAAATATATATATTATGCTATATTTATATATATATATATATATACCAAAATACGTTTTATTAAACATATACCAATACAAATATATATACATAAATATATATATATACCAAAATAATACTTATACTATATACAGGTATATTATATACCAATACGAACATTAACATATATCATATATATATACGGATATATTAATACATATATACATTGAATACATATATATATAAATAGAGAAATACACGATATATATATATATATATATATATATATATATATATATATATATATATATATATATACACATCTACGCGTATATATACGAAACATACATACACATAAAATACACCCAAATACGTATACTACATACATACGTACGTACACGCATACGTGAGGGAAGAAATCGTACCTGAGCGCGTCTATGACGACGGCGAAGATGTCGACGACGATGACGAGGAGGTGGTTCTGATGTTGATGGTGACCGGAGTAGGGATGACCGGAGCTGGCTCGCCGGGGAAAAGGAACAGGTTGGGGAGGACTCGCCGGAGAAGATGGAGGGTGGCAGCGGACAGTGGAGGGGCCTGGTGGTGGTGATAGTTGATGATGATGGTGGCTCGGCCGAGGTGCTGCTCGGAGAAGTGGAGTCGAGGGGAGGCCGACGTCGGACTGCAGTGGTGGAACGGGCTCGTCGTGGTCCAGTGGGTCGTCGATCGACTCCGTCAGCAGGAGGAAGGAGCTCGGGGTGTAGCTCGGGTCGGTTGTTCGAATGGTGCAGCGGTGGCGAGCTCAGATGGGTGGTTCTAAGGGCGGCGGGTGGATCGGCTGGCCTGGCCGGAGTGCAGGGAGTTGGCCGCCGGGGGAAGAGCTAGCCGGAGGGGATGTGGCAGGGGACTCGACTGAAGGGGAGAGCGGTGGTGGTGAAGCTCGATATGGGGAGGAGATGGAGTGCAGTAGGAGGCCGCCGCGTCCGCTCAGGCGAGGCTGGTTCAGGGGAACAGCTCGCCGGGTCTAGGGAGGTGGCGAGTTCGTCGGATAGGTGGCCGGCTGGCCGGGTGAACAGTTGGGGGGAGAGTTGGTTTATTTTCCCTCTTCTTTTTCTAGATTTAAAAAGGAGGAGAAGAAAAAGAAGAAGAAGAAGAAGAAAGAAGAATAAGAAGGGAAAAGGAAAAAATTGGAAAACATATACCTACGGTTGAGTGAGGAGGGAGGAGAGAGAGATGTGGGGGCTTTCCTAGGTTTTGGGATTAGGGATTTCTTGGGAAGAGTGTGTGAAGAGACATTAAATAGGAAAGGGTGTGTGGGAATGAATGGTATTGATGCACCCATTTTGAATGGGTGGTCAGGATTTGACATGAGAGATTTACTTACGCAAGGATGAGGGTTGTTGACTAGTTAAATATTTGGGCTCTCCATTTGGTTTAAACCAATGGGATGGTGACACCTAATACAATATTTGCAAATTAGCCCCCTTAAATTTTGGTATTTGCTCAGACACATGAAATGACAAAAAATTGGTGGGCGATTTGGTGTTTGGTATTTTATAGGGTGAGGGGACGTTGTGTTTTTGGTATGGGCTTAATTAGTGGGGTATTTGGATTAAGTCGGGATTAAACGGGATTAGTCAAAATGGTATCCCCAATTTAATTAGAAATAAATATAAGCGGTGTTCTAAAATTAATTAGAAATATATGGGGCCAAAATTAGGTTGGGACACAAATATCATTAATGAAGAAGACTCAGAACAGAATATTATCCTAATTTGGGTTGCACGAAAAATGGGTCAAGATTGCCTCCAATTTTGATTGGAACGCACAACGATACAAAGTTGGAATTTATTTAGAAATTAAAATAAATGTTCGCGACAAATATTGTGCGGCTAAGATGAAGCACAAGAGAGCATAATTACGAGTTACGAAAATATCAGAATGGAAGGCGGGCATGTCTAGGACAAGGTTGTGAAATTTGTTGGAAGGCAAAAACTAGGGTAGCGCTCCAAATATCGAAGCAACGACAAGGCACAATAATTAAATAAAATTACGGTAATTAATTACAACCTCAATAATTAAATCCGAAATAATATAAATTAATTTCATAACCCTATATTTCGGTCAGGTGTTCATCTAGTGGGCTTCTAGGTCAAGTCTACTAGCTCAACATTAAGAACACAGCATATAATATATTTATAAATACACATCTCATGCAATTATTTAAATTAAATACACATATCATAAAATCATTTAATATAACTACCACAATATTAATAATATATAAAAAGTCAAAAATACCCCTATTTTTAGAATATGGTAGTGACAGAGTGAGACCCTCTTCAAATGGCCACCTCCCTCTTTCCTCTTTTCCAAGCAATATGCAATGCCCAAGATGCCCCTACTAGCAAGTCATGAGGTTTAATTAGGAAGGGTTATATTTGTAAGCTTCTAATTTTACATGAACTAATCTAATCTCCTTAATTAATTAAGAGAATGAGTCTAATGGGCCTAGTCTAATGTTGGGCTCTATTGTGTCTGACAATCCAATGGGTCCACTAATGACAAGTCCAAATAAACATAGTCTAGCCCACTAATCAATAATTAAATAACACAACAAATATAATTAATTGGTATCAATAATATAAATATTTAATTACTAAATAATAATATGCTAAATGACAAAAATAATCTCATCAAGAAATATCGTAGTAACAAGTCATCAGTTCGTGGAGCCCAGAATATGTCATTTGCTCGTGGATCCTGTAATAAGTCGTCAGCTCGTAGAGACCGTATGTAAAGTATGAGAAAGTATAGTAAAGTAAAGAAGAGACTTGTATGGTCATGGACAACTTGTGCACAAGGTTTATGGTTTATGGTTCCGATCAAGCAAGCGGTCGCCAGTCACACCGGACCTGATTCAACCTAGGCAGAACCCGGATAGTCAACTAGGACGGGAGAGGCGGGGTCTTGTAACGGGGGTTCGTTGTCCATCCCTACAAGGGGCATCGTCTGCCCGAGCTAGCATAGGGGAGGCAGGGTCTTGTAGCGGGGGCTAGCTACCCCACGCTGCAAGGGGCGGCATCCACCCAAGATATCGTCCAAATGGCTCGTGGTGCCAATGATTGTTTCATATAGATTAAGGGACTCGATTGCAGCAATCCGCGTGCGAGTCAATTGGCCTTGGACAAGTAATGGATGATGCACTGCGCACTCTACGTGTAGATCATTAATTGAACAAAGTATTTGATGCATGGCACATAATTTGTAACTGAGTATTAAACATCGATATCCTCTGAGAACTTATATATTTGTGAAAGGAACATGATTTGAAACATACTCAATTTTTATATGTTTTTCTTCGATTGATAATACATGCTGGATAACTTGGTTAATACTTGGGCAGGGAAGGACAAAGGTTAAGTAGGTATAAAGTTTGAGTATCAAGTGTAGGTATCCTAGTTGGTAACCTATGATAGGTTGGTGTGTAATGATTAGTATATGTAAGAGTTCGAATTAGCTTGGTATCATGATACCAAGATACTTGAGTGGTATCAAGATATAAGTGTGTCAATACTAAGATACTCAGGTAAGGGCTATGATACTAGGTATTGGGGTAAGATAGTGAGTGTAGGTTAAGGTAATAGGTAAGTGTCTAGGTAATGGATATTAACCAAGGTATTGTGAGATACAAGTATAGATGAGACTATATATATAATACTTATACCAATGGATTATGACTAGAAAACCTATAAGTAGCTTAGTTATAGTTAAGATAACTATATAGCCCAACCAAATAGTTATTTGTGAACCTGAAAATAGGTATTGACCTAGTTTTATCCTATTAGCCTAGAATTGACCTAGAAACCTAAATTAAGGGTAGTTAATCTTGTTTATGATTCCAAATCACTGATTTGACATGTAAATTCATATATATGTCACTTTAACTCCAAGTAAATTCTTTGATAGTTTCCTTTACTCAATACTTACTATGATACAAATTCTTAGTGATGTTATACTTGATTCCTGATACGATGTTATACGGATTGGTACTATATGGATCTTAATCAGGAGAGATTGTTTTTTAATGTTATTATATAGACCGTGTGATCATCGTGCTCGTGATTAGACCTTGTACTGTGATCTTCATGTCGTGATGTGTTATGAGTCATATCTATGAGTATTAGTCGGGGGCGGGTGTCATGTCCATTCCCAGATTTCGTATTTCTGAATTGTTAGTATTTAAATTTTTTTCCTAAAAATGTATTTATACTGTGCTATATAATTTGTTGCGTATCATAATTATTGAATTCTTATGATTTGGATTTTTGTTTTATTATGATAGACTATCCGGGACCAGTAAAAATCTATTGGCAATGGCCATAGACCCGTGCTAGGACCAGCACATAGAATGGAAATCCCCTTGGTTATAACACATCACCTTTCATCCGAAATGACTCTTGTGTATCTTTGGATGGTTTAGATGGAATATGGGATAAATGGATCAATGAGGTGGAAAATCTAATGACCCACATTTATTCCTGTCCCATATATTTAGTCTCTTCATTCTCTCTCTCTCTCTCTTCTCATTTTATTTCTTCCTTCATTTTCCTCCTTATTTTCTCCCTCAACCCCTCAAAACCTAACCCTAGAACTTAGATCTAGGGACCATTTCTTAGATTTTTTGGAGAATAGAAGACTAGGCAAATACAACATGCACAAACTGGAGAACCCATGATTTTTGGTATATTTTTGTTTCTTAATTTTTTATTTCATTATTTTTAGTTTATAATATGTATCAAGTGATTCTCTACAACTTTAGTATTTGGCATTATTGATTTGGGTGAAGGGTTTATAGTAGATCTAAGTTTTAATTTTAGGATTTTATGAATTTTCTGGATTTAATCTCTTAAAACTTAAAATTTTTGAAAACTAATTATCCCATGTTGTAGGGAGGTTAATTTGATCCGATTTTTGATTTTGAAACGTTAACTTTCGAGTTAAAATAAAGTTTTTTTGGCCAAAATATGTTTTTAAAATTTTTATGTCGTTTGCGGAAGAAGAATGGTGCTGGCGTAAAACAGTGCAGAAGCCCTCTGCGTAAAACTGCAAAGAAGTATCTCCTTTTGCATAAAACTGGCCAGAAGCCCTCCCTCTTCCCAAAAGTGCGTCCAAAGGCCATTTCAGAGATAAAAGTGCACGGGTGAACCATTTTTTAGCCTAAAGTGCGCGGGAGGCCTATTTGTTTTAGCTATTTTGACTATTTTATACGTGAAATTGCTATTTTTGACTATTTTATACGCATAAAAGCTATTTTAGCCTACTTTTAGCTATATTTGACTATTTTATACGTGAAATTGCTATTTTGACAGTTTTGTACGCATAAAAGCTATTTTAGCGTACTTTTAGCTATTCTTGACTATTTTATACATAAAATTGCTATTTTACTGTTTTGTAAGCATAAAATATATTTTAGCCTATTTTTAGCTATTTATGACTATTTTTTAAGTAAAATTGCTATTTTGGCTGTTTTATACGCATAAAAGTTATTTTTGCCTAGTATAATCCATTTTTGACCAAAATTGCTATTTTTGACTGTTTTGTATGCATAAAATCTGTTTTTGCCTACTTTGACTATTTTAACCTAATTTTGGCTTCTTTTTCTTTCAGGTTTTGTCATTTTCTTCAATTATTTCGATTTTTTTATCAAATCTTGTGATCTCTTTTGTAATAGTGAATTTAGGACTTATATTGTCCCTTATTATCTGAATAATGATAATTACTTGATGTAACCTATGATAGAATTATAGGCCCAGCTAGAACTTTATAGTAGAAGCAATGGTCGTATACTTGACATGATATTCATGCTACGATGTGAGCAGAGAAATTTTACTTGATTAACTAATTGACCCTAGCTCCTAACTTGATTACTTGTATCCGTACTAATACTATTAGATACCGCATCGAGGTGCTACTTCTTATATTATGCACTGAGGTGCCACATGTTCTTGATATTGCACTGCGCTGCTACCTGATCTTGATATCCTGTTATAGTATATTCCTGATAATTTTTCCTGTACGGACATTCTTGTAGTTAGTCAGTAGTTTTAGCGTAGTTAGGATGGTTGTTATTTGTCGTATTATGCTTTGGTGAATCTAGATTGGTCTCTTGGACAACAATGTAGATTCATACTTAGCGTACCCGTACTAAGGTACGACATCTAGGAGGATAATTGTGTGACCACTATACAAGATTCTAGATAACTGTTGGGTTAATTAGGTAATTAAAGGTTGTAGCAGCATTGGAACGAAATGGGATCCCGAGATCATGTATATCGGCCACCTCCAGAAGTTTTTCATGAAGTGTTGGGCTGGCCACCAGGATATTGTATATCATTCGCACTAGTAGGGTGCAGTATCCGACCATTAATATTATTAAACCGAGCCAGCATCTCCCTATAGGGGAGCAGAAACTGTTACTAATTTGTTTAGTACAGTGGCCTTGCGAGGGACTGGTGCATCTTATCTACTTTTATTTGTATATTAATGGCCCGGCTAGCCCTGCTCGGACATAACACAATTTTAGGATCATATTATATGCATTATTCTACTGGGATAACCCAAACTTCACGTAGCAAGCCGTATGACTGATTGGCATTTTAAATTATACTCTTTGTTAGTGTAGCTTGGGGACATTGACTGTTGTAGTACGGTGATATAACCCTTGTCCTTGTTTGGTTGTTGGGTTAGGTTATTGTGCTATGATAGGCTATGGACAGAAGCTGCGATATTGATATCTTAGCCTATATTAGGCATATTAGATCATTATATCTGTTTGTGAATGGTACCATCTATTTGTAGTCTAGAGACATGGACTATCGTGGTATAGTGGTTTAAACCATGTCCTTGTTTGGTTGTAGGGTTGGACTGTTGTGCTACAATAGACTATGAACCGAAGCTAAGATACAAATACTTTTAGCCCGTGCATAATTATTAGGTCATACCCTGTCCTAGCGTAGTACGATACCTCTTGTCCTTGTTTGTTTGTAGTGGTGTCCTACTGCCTTGATGATAGGATATACATCTAAGATTATGGCACATGTCTTACTTATGTAAATTTTGGGTTTTGGCTCTTCTCTTGTGCTTCCTTGTGGTACTTGCTATTCGGGGCCTGACCCCGCTGGTTTTATTTGGCTAGGTCCAGTATTAGAGCCCAAGGATCCAGTCTTATATCTGACCGATGATGCTTACTAGGACGATGTCCGCCGAAGGCCATGAGTGGATTTATTCTCTGCTACTCTGATTATCATTTTGTACTCTATTGGGCGTTTAGCCGACGACACCTGTTAGCCGAATATTCTGGACATTAGATTCTTTTACATAATTATATATATGTCAGACTGCAGTTGACATAAGATGTTGTACTCTTGACATTGTATTAGCTTATCATTTTTTATAGCTAGTTTCTTGATTATTTTGATAGAGCGTCGGGGACGCTTTACTACTTTATCTTATATTCTCATTACTTGCTGCTGTTTCCATTACAAAAATAAGTCTTGCTATCTTTGATTGTAAATATAACAAAGAGAAAAAAAAGAAGAATTTTTAAACAGAAACTATAAGTACAATTATTTCTGGAAAAGTGTGAAGATGGAGATCGAGTACTATAGCTCCTCATTTACTCCGTTGATAATCGATCGATGAAGGGTGTTGCATAGACTTTGGCCCACTGGCACGAAAAGATAGCAACTGGACTCTTGGATTTTCTCTCCCCGCCTCCTTGCGTGACTGTGGGACGTTCGGGTTCCTGCTATTTATAGCCATTTATACTGAATGGCTGTGCACACATGTGCTAAAGAAAAATAACCATTTTTAGCTCATGCAAAAGAATTTTAAACTGCCGTATGGTTCTCTCAACAAATACAGCTATGATTTGTGCGCGTATATCGCGGTGCGACTGATATGTGACATTGGTGAAGATTGGTCGTTGCTGAGATCTTGGGCTGTTATTGGGTTATTGGGATCCGTTATTAGAATGACGTGTGGCCTGCATGTAAACTCCCTAATTTTTAATTTTAGTATTTTTATTAACTTATTAGATTTCTTTTGACTATTTTGTTGGTTAATTAGAAAATAACTTCTTTGATTTAATTACTTATATAAATACTTATTCAGAATCATTTTTAGGCTATTTTATAATTTTTTGGATTTTTCTAGAATCTTTGGGTAATTAAAACCTAGAAAACATAATTTTTTAGGGCTTCCCTGATTTACTGTGAGACCATACTTGTATATTTTTTTGCCAAACATTTATTTTAAGATTAAAATGCTTAAATATATTTTCTGTAATTTATTTATAATTTACTAAAATTTATTTGTATTTATTTGGTTTTGAAATAGGCTAATAACTAATTTTTTAGGACTTCTAGAATTTATTTTGCAAGCCTAGGAACATAAAATGACCCTAAGCATTTTTAGATTTTATAATGGCATTCTACGTTTTTTAGAATTTTATGATATTTTACATATTTATTTGAAGTTATTTGGATTATATATATCCTTAATATTTGATAGATGCTAATTTAGTGCTAATAGATATAAATAAGATTTGACATAGATTATTTAAATAAAATATATGTATAGATTATATTTTTTATCTAAGATAATTTTAAATACGATTATAATTTTTTTAAATAAATTAAACTATAATTTAAATTAATCATAATCATAAGTCTACTAGGAAAGCAACTTTATCCATATCATATCCTAACAAATCATGTCCTACCTATTAAATTAAACCATGTCTATTAAGGTAAATAAAGTTAAAATAAATAAATAAATAAATAAATAAATAAATATATATATATATATATATATATATATATATATATATATATATATATAATCACTTTATTTTTTCCTTCTATCATTAAAAATCCATCTTATTTTTGTCCAAAAATAGCCCAAATTCCCTACAAAATTAGCATTATTTTTTAGCATACATAACGACTTTGAATGACCATACCTCCTAGCCCCGGACTTCAAACGCATCTCCGTTTCTTACGTTAAAACTGTATCAAGGTAAAAATTCTAAATATGTAATTTGTTTCATAAAATTCTGAATATTAAATTCTAAAAAATTTGAAGAGTACGACATGTCCGAAAATAGATGCGTCTGGGTGTTTTTGTGATTTCGGGAGAACCAGGAATCCGAATCATGAACATTTAAAATTTTGGATATTATCATCAAGATCCTCGACATATGTTATTTTTATAATTTATTCAAATTATTTTTGTGCTATTAATTCCGTAGAACTTATAGGTTAGCAATCAACTCCTTTTGTGTAATACGATTTTGTGTGTGCAATAGTTTTCAAATAATTTTGAATCCAAACAAGCCATAAATTCTAGCATATTTATGATGCTGAAATCTATAGGAATTCATTCAGGAAAGTAAAGTTTGTGTTGGTTGGCTTTTTGGTCAACAAATATCTTGAATTGCGTGTCACAGATTTTGAATTCGTAAAACTAATTTTCTTTAAACCAAAATTTAGAATTAGCCTTAAAATTAGAATATAATTAAATTAAATTAGTATTTTATCTTATTTTATTAAAAATTAAAATATATTAGACAAGAAAATATATCCAACCATATTTGTAGATCTGACTGGTTTAATTTCTGTGACGGATAGATCGAACAACGTCTTGAGTTACGACTTCATCATTTTTCGGAGAAGAAAAGTTATCTTGTCAACTTTGTACAATTTATTTATATGCATTGTTCCCATTGTTTCTATGTGTACATGTCTCTATTTCTATTTTACGAGTATACCTTGCCAAGTTTTTAATTTTATATAGCATATTTAAATTGATGCACTTATTTTATAATCTATATTTGTTTTCGTAGATTCACATAATTCTAGTCCTAGATATTATTTTCGTTATTACTTGATTAAGGAAACTTTTCATAGACCATATATTATATTGGATAGCAATGGATTATATAGACCAACGTGGGTTTGAGATCCGCGTGGAAGAACGATTATACGTATATGAACTACTTTTCCTTTTCTATTTTTCATTTTAACGTAGTATCCATGAAGGATAGGATTATGTTATTATCCTAGTTGCCACGAAGGTCTATGGTTTGACTCGTCTAGTCATAGTTCGCTGAGAGCTATGGTGGTTTAATCCCGTTTTCTTTTCGGCAATTCACGCACAAGTAGTGGTTCTCATATACGTACCATGTTTATGATAGTTTTAACCTTTGCATGATACCATCTTGCTTAGTTTCTATGATACTGTTTATATACTGTACATGTGGCATATTTCTATGTATCTTGTTACGTCTCTCTGAGGACCTGTTCCCTTCCCAGGTATAGACTATCATGACTATTTACATGAGCACAGACCAGGACCTGCTACTTTATTCTCTTTCGAGGAGGTCTTTCCTTCGAGCCTCTCTGACCATTAGATGATGTACTTATTATATTTTCTTTCATATTCGTTTGGTAGTAGATTTTTCTCCACCCAACTATTAGTCTTCTCGACTATTTTATACTTGGTTCATTGACAGATTTGGTTATTTATTTCTATTTGGTTTTGTAGATGAGATTAGTATTGCCTTTAACTTGTGACAATTATATACCACTTGTGAATTATTATTCATATATACCGTACATATGTGTTATGGTTTCCATATATTGGAGTTGCCATATATATATGACAGGCATGCTCACATATTTCTAGTCCTACAAATTTTGGGACTGGGGCGTGACACTGTGTTGGCTATGTGACACTGTGTTGGCTACTTGAAGATCTCGATTGGTTATAATGGAAAGATTCTGCCGTATGGAGGTCCGCTACATGAGGATTCATAGGAACATTGTCTCATGAAAGTATTATCGCATGAGGTTACTACCCCAAGGGGGTTCGTCGTATGAGGTCACTACCGCATGGGGATTCGCCGCATGAGGTCACTACCACATGGGGATTCATGGGAACACAACCGCATAAAAGTATTACCGTATGAGATCACTGTCGTATGTGGGGTCTATCGTATGAGGTTATTGCCGCATGAAGACCTTTATTGTGCTGACATAAGTACTGATGTTCTATTTTGTAGTCGATGTCTGTACGTACTATGAATCGTCCTGTGGAAAGAGCAATTATGACTGCTGACGTGACTATTTGTGGCTTAACTTTTGTGGGCCACTACTGGGATTAAATGCTATTGTTAGTGGGGGTATGGCTGAGGGGTCAACCGCCTGACCTGTCATGCCCCAATCTTCCGCAAGCTCAATAGTCCCTGCTGAACACGAATCACCATGTTGCAGCGCTCCCGCAGGACAATCGTTCTCATCGGGACGTGATGCCGTACGAGCCATTAGTTGCGCTCGCATAAGGCGATGTTGTCAAATATCAAAGTTATCTTTGAAACGACCAAGTTACAATGAAAGTCAAGTACTGTGTACTAAGCACAAATCAGAGTATACGCAGTGAAGCTCCCGATAGGGTCCAAATAAAATGCCCCAATGAAGAAAGCCACAAAGGCAATGAAATACTCTTGCTCTTTCTCTAGCCTACAAAGGTACTTATCGTTCATACATTATGTCCCGTATATTCAAGTAGCGCCACTATACCTGCGTACCTGAAATAATGCTCACAAACGTGGGTCAGTACATAGCCTTAGTGGTGAGCGGGATAACCCACTCGTCTAAGCCGACACTAAGTAGAATAGTGGATGCAAACAGCTATATGGTGATCTTTCTACTTGAATCCAAGATTCATTTCATGGCAAAGGTATGACATGTTAAGTAAAATTGTAAGCAGGTTAAGCATGCAAGCATTCAACTCAAGCCAATATACAAGCAAATAAATATCCAACTCAAAAGGAAACTAGAATACAAACCGTCCTACTCAAACCCAAGCAACACGTGATCCTATCGAACCATCATCCAATCCTCAAAATCCATCCTCAAACCAAGCCACAATCCAAGTCTTATAATCCAATCTTCGATATGCACATTCTTGCCGAGGCAAGGTGGCCGCCGCCTACGCGAAAAGCACAAACCAAACAAAAGCAAAGCAAACCAACTCTTATATATATGAAGTTACTGGCCAAGCCATAAAGGACTGATCAACTGCAGTTTTACTCAAAACAGTGCTGAGTATCTAGCCCGCCTGAATCACATTAAACCGCTGGCACCTCGTCCAAGCCACGTTACCAATTTGCTTCCTCCATGGCCGAACGGTCCCGGTGCCCTGGAGCCTTCCCGTTCGAAGAAACCAAACCCTGTGCAACATAGGTTATCCGTGACTGATGCAAAGTCCAAGTTGGTATGATGATAAAATCGAGCATTCTCGCTCCACAAAAATATCTAGCCTCAATCCAACTCTAGCTCCAACTATCCAACGTAAAAACCAACTCAAGCCATAAATCTATCCAAGCAAATGACGTACACTCTATGCAAGCCACAGTATAGTAATTTTCAAGTTCCAGTCCAAGTGTTCAAGCCTTTACGTGTATTCCATATTATTAGGCATGAAAGAGTAGAGAAGAAGGGACAGAGCCCACTCACCAAGCCTGATCTCGTTAAGCATCTTGTCCTGTCGATATGGCCGATCCCTTGAACCCATGGTCCGATGCAAAGTACGATCTACTCAATTGGTATGACCGTGCGAGCAGACCGTGCTCTCCAAATCATCCAACCGATTGGACTAAGGAGGACGACATTATCGCTCCAAATTCTGCTATCCCAGTACTGCTCTGGACGAACACCTGATTCCCATCGAACTCCACTAGCGATTTGCACATGAAACCAACTCAATCAATACTTGTTCCAAAATCCAACAAATCAAAAATATAACGAGCTATTGCCTCATTCAATCCGACTCAGCATAATACACAGTGCTGTCGTGGGGCGTTACAATATATACCACTTAAAATCAGGTTCATCCTCGAACCATACTAGTATCCATTCTTTACTAGCAAATGTTGCTTGTCCAATTCATAACTGTGCTCCATACAACTCACATTCTCTAGATCCAGACTCAGCATCTCACTTGCACTAAACACTCGCACAAATTCTATATTCTGACATCCTCCTTTCAGCTCAATATGAATTTCTTATATCACTTAATTTTGGATCATACACATATTTAAGGCGTCCCTGAAATACATGCATTTTAGTCGAGCTTAGCGATAGTAAATTTGGAGAAGTTACTAGGGTATCTTTATGTTCGAGACATTCATTCACTTAACTCCCAATTAAACCAATCCTGACTTTCATTCCAACATATTCGCACAAGCGCTATCCTCAATTATGATGATTTTCCACCAAAGATCTTCCCACCTGACTCAAATTAGTTCGTATTCCAACTCAATCCATCCAACTATTTATGAATCCACACTAGCACAATCCAAACTCAACTAACCAAATACTAGCATAATTCTAAATTGTACCATGTTCTGTAAGCACCGCTCCAAATATCATCTCTTGTACCAAACGATCATCACAACTGATACTACCCAAGCTAGGCGACTTACCCTAATATTAAACTTTACTCTTAGATGAACATCTATTTTAAGGTTCATGTGATCCACGAAGATTTTGCTGCCACGCCATAGGGATAGTGTCGCCATAATTTTAACGTGGACACACTCGCCACAATTGCTAGGTTGCGCATGGAATAGTTCTTCGTACTGCTTCCACTGCCTCAAAGCACAGGATATCACCTTCGCCTTCTGTACGAGCACGTATCCCAGACTAAGTTCCTATGCATCTTGTAGATCTGAGGCATATATGTCCCTTCCAGTATTGCAAGGATTTGATCTGAACGAGCCACTGCTTTAACTTCACAAGCTAGTTTCACAGTCGTCAATTCGTATGAATATTATTCCCTTCCGGGGCACGACGAGTCAGAGGCGATGCCATCTTCAAAAATCTGTGACTCTAAATCTCATCAGTTGACTTAGGCCATTTTCACCATCGCTTCGATATTCCGGCTGCATCTTCAGCTGAAGGCTATCCCAAGGATCTCCCAAATCCAACTCTCAGTCACTTAGGCCAATCTCCAACACACACCACTCACATCCACCCTCGACGTATTCCTAAATGCGTTACCGTAAGGGTCGTTCTATGGGTCTATAATATTCATCTCTGATTAAGCGGTCAAGTCGCTAGGGTCAGCTATCCCGAAGCTACGCTTGATAATTGTAAGTCATCACGATGGACAGTTACTACGAACCATGCTACATCTCCTCTGTAAATCTGAGCCATAATCCAACTATTCCATCCGAACAAACTTTTGACTCCGAGAACTTCATGTACTACCTCTGACGATCTGTCAACCAAATATTGCTTAACCACCTAGAGTCTTACTATCTATCCGAGCCACAAATCAAGAACTGCGCTCGTTGAAACCGTCTTCCATCAATCCACCGTTCTGCCCTGAATCCACCAAATTTTTCGAACTGCCATGTTTGACTCTTCGTACTACCACTTGTAATGATTCCCGAAAACAAAGACTTGCTCCAATTCTTATTCGTATGCTATGTTTCACAGTGCACGTCCAACTTGCTTGAGCAGCACAATGTTCTGCTCCAACATTGCTCTCTAGTTTAGCTATATTCAAAAGTCCATCCGCCATAATCCTTGCTCTCGTTTCATTCATTAGCCCGTCTTAATTTTCTTTATGTTCCGATTAGTCTACACACTCTCAATGACTCATGCATCAATTCTAACATAAATCTCAAATCCATATCGCCTTTACTTGTTGCCTTAATCTGCCTCGGTACTGCAAGTGTTAACTTCCAATCTTACTGAACATCAACTAGACTTGCTCCATGCCCGTTTATGTCTTTCGGAGAATTCGTCTACCATCGTTGCACCATTTTACCAAATTTTACTTCCACTAAACCACGAGTCTAACTTCTCGACCGCTAATATCCAAAATCCTTTAAGTCTGTACGAATACATCGCATTGCTCCTCCAAACCAGATCGTATTTTATTACTCAACCAACAGCTCCAAATATTTTTCCAAAATTCATAGTCTGTGCTCACTATCCTTCCATTCACCCATCGCTTCGCTCAAGTGTATCCCAACTGTTTATTTTCTCGTGCTCAACTCTTTGTTTATATCCATAAATGCTCCATCGAACGTCCAAATCGTGCAAGTAAACTCTGATATTCGGCTTTCTATCTGATCGATCTCAACTTGTTTGTAATACTTGGTCTGCATAAATCCTTCAAATTTCCAAACACTCTTTCCATTGCTTATTCTGATCTCGTCCATCTCTCAAGTCCAACGATACTTCCATTTGCACAAGTCTGTTCTCGATTGCTTAACTCAATATTCGCTTGCTCTATTTTTCATTCTTTCTAACTCAGCCGATGTGCACCAACCAACTTGTATTCCTGTTACCCGTGTCCGTTGAGGCAATTTTTTGAGGTCTATCCAACTTATTCCAATACTATTTACTCACTATGTGGTATATCATATACTACTCCGAATCGAGTTACTACTCGTATCACAATTCCTTTGCACCAATCCAAGATCCGTTCGAACCATCCCTTATGTGTGATCCTGCCATCCCCAACTCAAGTCTGACATAAAAATCATCCAACGCATGAACCACTAACTCTTCTGTCAATCCCGCTATGCAACTTGTGCCATGTTCTATTCTCAATACTTCCAGCTATTTCTTATAGTGTCCGATACTTTTGCCACATGAGCAACCCGTGCAACGGTCTCTTCTGAGTAATCCAACCCAATACCCAACTGCTCCTCACATTTGCCGTACGAGCAACTCGTGCAATGCTATCCTGATATCCCTAAGCCAACTCAAACCTGCTCAGCCAATGCTCTATGTGATATACCCAGCAAAAAATCTAACTTTCCTCCAACTTATTCACTATACGAGCAACTCGTGCAATGATCCATTCTCATCCGATGCTTCTACTCACAACATGCCACATAATCAATTTTGTCTGCCAACCAACTGATCCACTAATGCAATCAGAAACTCCCCGAATGATAAGCCAAACCAACGCAACGACACCTCTCAACTTGCTGCACAAATGCAACAATGCCCTACGATGCTAAGCGATCTATCGAAAACCAACAAAAGCCAATGCAACAAAAAATAATATGCACCCACAACCAACAATATATAGACTTATTGCATGAAACATCAAATGCAGCACCAAGTAGAGCCAAGAGTTAAACAACATGCGAAAGCTATTTAGAGTTTGTGATAAAGCGAAGGATAAAGTCCGAGGAAATAAACCGGGTGCTCTGATACTAATATGTCATGCCCTAAACTCCCGCAAGATCATTAGTCCCCGCTGAACGCGAATCACCATGTTACAGCGCTCCCGCAGGACAATCGTTCTAATCGGGACGTGATGCCGTACAAGGCTGGAGTTGTGCTCGCACAAGGCGATGTTGTCAAACATCAAAGTTATCATCGAAATGACTAAGTTTCAACGAAAGTCAAGTATTGTGTACCAAGCACACATCAGAGTATACGCAGCGAAGCTCTCGATAGGGTCCAAATGAAATGCCATAAAGGAGAATGTCACAAAGGCGATGTAATACTCTTGTTCTTTCTCTAGCCCACAAAGGTACTTACTGTTCAAACATTATGTCCCGTATATCCAAGCAGCGCCACTACACCTGCGTACCTGAAATAATGCCCATAAACGTGGGTCAGTACACAGCCGTACTGGTGAGCGGGGTAACCCACTCGTCTAAGCCGACACTAAGTAGAATAGTGGATACAAACAGTTATATGGTGATCTTTCTACTTGAATCTTAGATTCATTTCATGGCAAAGGTATGACATATTAAGAAAAACTGTAAGCAGGTTAAGCATGCAAGCATTCAACTGAAGCCAATATACAAGCAAATAAATATCCAACTCAAAAGAAAACTAGCATGCAAACCGTCCTACTCAAACCCAAGCAACACGTGATCCTATCGAACCATCATCCAACCCTCAATATCCATCGTCAAACCAAGCCACAATCCAAGTCTTATAATCCAATCTTCGATATGCACACCCTTGCCGAGGCAAGGTGGCCGCCGCCTACGCGAAAAGCACAAACCAAAGGAAAGAAAGCAAACTAACTCTTATCTATATGTAGTCATTAGCCAAGCCATAAAGGACTGATCAACTACAGTTTTACTCAAAACAATGTTGAGTAGCTAGCCCGCCTGAATCGCTTTAAACCGCCTGCACCGTGCCCAAGGCACGTTACCAATTTGCTTCCTCCATGGCCGAACGGTCCCGGTGCCTCGGAGCCTTCTCGTTCGAGGAAACCAAACCCTGTGCAACACAGGTTATCCATGACCGATGTAACCTTCAAGTAGGTATGATGAGAGAATCGAGCATTCTCACCCCACCAAACTATCTAGCCTCAATCCAACCAAATATCCATAACCATTCTCCAACTAATAACCCAAGACACCATCTCAAATTATTCCCATAGGCACTATGTCGCTTCTCGACACAGTGTTCCAATCGGTGCAACACCCCTCACTCAGAACAATCCCGTGGCACAATGCCCCAACAGTGGCATAATGCCCTCACCGATGTAGTTGTCCCGTTTTGAACCACAACTGCACGCTTTGTATGACAAAAAGCTCAACTGATACTCGTGCAAGGATGCACGCTCGCCTACCTGAATTGCCTGATATTCCAACCAAGATGTATAATTCCAACTGTTTCTCCAACTACCCCAAATATAATCCTACTCTAGCTCCAACTATCTAACGCAAAAACCAACTCAAGCCACAAATCTATCCATGCAAATGATGTATACTCTATGCACGCTACAGTATAGTGATTTCCAAGTTTCAGTCCAAGTGTTCAAGCCTTTACATGTGTTCCATATTATTAGGCATAAAGGAGTAGAGGAGAAGGGACAGAGCCCACTCACCAAGTCTGATCCCGTTAAGCATCTTGTCTTGCCGATATGACCGATCCCTTGAACCCGTGGTCCGATGCAAAGCACGATCTACTAAATTGGTATGACCGTGCGAGCAGACCATGCTCTCCAAATCATCCGACCGATCGGACTAAGGAAGACGGCATTATCGCTCCAAATCCTGCTATCCCAGTACTACTCTGGACAAACACTTAATTCCTATCGAACTGCGCTAGCAATTTGTACATGAAACCAACTCAATCAATACTTGTTTCCAAATCCAACAAATCAAAAATGTAAATAGCTATTGCCTCATTCAATCCGACTCAGCGTAATACACTGTACGGTTGTGGGGCGTTAAATGACCTTTATGCCACATCAGGATTTTGCTACTTTTACCGCATCATGACTTTATTATCTTTGTTGCATGGCTTTTAGAGCTCATAATTTATAATTTTCTATGCTTTTACAAGACCCCCTTCAAAGCTTTCAAATTTTGAATAAGTTTGAAATACTTTGAAAAATAAGCATGTACAAAAGTTTTTATACGAAACTTTTGTGTTACAAACTGTTAAAAATTATAAAAGAAGGTCCTAAACAGGAATCTAAGTACAATTTAATTATAGAATAGTATAGCTATAGAGATCTAATCTGCAAACGATTACTTTGCTCCTTGGATCACTGGACGATGAAGAAATGTACACAATGACAGAGAAATATAGGGAATACTATGAACAACTTGGAGAGTTGAACAACAAGAAAGCTCTAGCACAATTCTACGAGAAACTTCTGTTTCTCTCACACTACTCTTGAATTTCAAAGACTTGAAGATTGCTACGAACAACTTGGAGAGTTTAACAATAAGAAAGCTCTGGCACAATGGCACGAGAAGCTTCTATTTCTGTCACTACCACATTTCCAAATAAGGGCATTTGTATAATTTCACCATTTTAAATAATTATGTATTAAATTAAATTGCTGAGTTTTATAAACTAATTATATATTGTAAGTGATATTTGGTTTTAGGTCAAACCCTAGAACGCATTAGGACAAACCCTAATGACCAGACCCTAATTTAAAAAAAAAAAAACCCAGTTCTAGTGAAACCCTAGAATTCTAATTTTAGGTTTGGACCCCAAACCCTAGAAGGCCTAAACCTGAGTTAATTAGGTTCTACATGAGAGGGCCAGGGGGTTTAATCTAAAAACTATGCATGGAAACCCTAAAACTAGGTTTAATATATAAAGGAAGCTTCTCACAAAGCCATCCTTCATGTAGAAAAGAGAAACCCTAGCCTCCATCAAGAGAAACCATCTCCCCACCCCAAAATTTTGAAATCTAGCCCTAGGTTCCATTTTCTCCTCCTCCAAAGCAAGGAAAGCAAGGAACGTGGGTCAGGAAGCCTTGGAGAAGAAGAACCTCATTGAAGAAACCATCCCTGCAGGTAAAAACCCTATTTTTATTCTTTTTTATTTTGTTTTCAGATGTTAATGCCATTAGGAAACCACCCTTGCTGTGTAGTTTCGAATTTTAGGGTTTGTTTAGGTTTAAGTGTCCCCAACAATTGTTTTCCCCAATTATCAGAAACCCTAACCCTAGGTATTCGTAGGTAGGTTGATTTCATCTCATATGGGTAGGTTGAACTCGATTTTTAGGGTTTTGGGTTGAGGATTCATGGGTTGTATGTATAATTGTTTTCTGCACTGCATGTGTTTGATGAAATGCCAAAAAGGGATGAACCTATCTAATCTACTCTAATAAAAATCTAATTTGAGGAATGACGTATGATGTCTATATATATTTATACATATGTATATAGATTTGATGCGTGTTTGTATATATATCTAGGTTTGTAGATGTGTGTGTGATTTGAAGAGGGGGATTCACTGTACAGTCGGGTTCTGGAAATTACTGTGTGTACAGAGCAGTCGGGTTTGGGAGAGATATACTGTGTATGTGGCTATATGTTTCCCTGTGTGAGTTCAGTACCTTAGAACTGTGTGCAACTTGTGTGACTGTGTGGGTAGGTGTTACCTTGAGTTGATAACTGTGTGTTCATTAGTAAGAGCAGGAAGGGGGTTTGGGCCAAACTGTGTAGCTTTTGTGTACTGGACTGAAGGTTCATGTGTGTCAAGTTGCACACATGTGCAGTGGAGATTTACCTAGTAGCAGCCTTGAGGAAGAACCTGCAGGCAAACCTCATCAGGGTGCAGTATCAGTTGCACACTGACTCTGTCACGACCCGCACCCGGTATAAGGGCACGAGAGCGTGGGTACGTCCATCCTACGCCGCAGCATCGGCGGTAGAACGCTGTCTAGGTCAAGTACTATCTAAATAATCTCACACTAGTATCCAACTCCATAAGAAGACACGGATAACACTATCAAAATGAACAACATACTCAATCACAACTACAGCACGATAAGAATTTGAAGAAACAAAAGAATACAACACAAGTCTAATGATAAAACAATCATACCTGCAATCAGTAACAACCAATCTCCAAGTGTCAGAAACAAGTCCACTAAGGTCACAGTCTGGAAAAATATTTTCCAGTCAGGAAGGAGCAAAGTACATCTCTAAATAGCAGTTCTATATAAATGACATAAACTATGTAGCAGTTCTAGATGGAAATATACCAGATGCATGTATAGGTACGAGAATTGTACAATAAAAGAAATACTGGAAATACTGTAAGTAACTGCAGGAAAAGAAACAATATGTCCATGAGCAAGAAACCTATGACTAAGTGTGTGAGTACTAGCTTTAACATGTGATCGGCTTGGGAACTTGATCAGGCTGGTTACATGTGATTAGCTATGATTTACGAAGGTCAGGCTAACCGTTGGTTAGCTATGATGCATGGAGAGGTCAGGCTAATCACACGTAATAGCTATGAGGCACGGAGATGGTCAGGCCGCACCCGACGTGAGATGTGGGGTGAGCTATGATGCATGAAAAGTTGGGTATGATCACATATCTACACTAAAATACTCCCTACCCCCGACTGGTATAGTAGATCCAATCATGGTACGCTATGGCACGGGATTCCCTAGGAAGGTAGCAAATCTCCCCGGGAATCAGTGTCTGTACATGCACAAGATAACAAGAAAAACAAGTCTTGTACAAGCTACACCATGAATAAGGAATAACATCTCATGACGAGATCCGTGTATACCAATCCGTGTAACCAACATGTCAAGAACATGGATACTTACACTAGATACAGTGAACATAGGAGATATCATAAATTAGAAACTAATCAGAGAATGTACTCGCCTTGGGTCCTTAGCTGGTAAAACCAATGTCCTGTCCCAGAGTATCGTCTGGAGGAACCAACAGTCCTAAAAATATATCAATACAACATTTGCATCAGGTGCTACACTAACACATCACAAATATATGAACTCAGGGGCTCTGCCAGGTATGGCACTAGTCAACTAGGGTCATCTAGTAGGGATACGTATATAATACACATTTACACTCAAAGTATATACCAATAGAACGTATATAATATATATATATATAAGTGTCTCTTAGTATTTGTACAAAATACATATTTGTGTATACACACTAATAGATGTTTATAATTATATATTTTTATACCAAAATACGTATTTGTATATATATATATTAATCAAATATTTTTATATATGTATATTAGCAAATCGAAGAATGTACATAATGCCACATTTCTCCAGGTGATCCCAAATAAAGTAGTAGTTAGTTCCAATGGGTCCGGAGCAGTCCAAATAGCTAGAAACTATATAAAGAAGTCCATGATCGGAGTTCGGCACGAAAACCGAGATAAGGATACCAGGCTAACAGGATAAATGGTCGTTTGTTTGTAATTAAGGTAACACCTTATTTTAATGAAAATCATTTCGAATTTATTTTGAACAATAATTGCAAAATAAAGTTTATTAATAAAATCTAGAATTTATGTAAAACCATCATATATTTTTCTATATCCATAGAAAAATTGGTCACCCGCCCAATTAAACAAATAGATCTTATTTTTATTATTGAAACTATATTTTTTTAATTAATTATAGAAACCCCAAAATTATTATATTTTACATAATCAAAATCCTTATATATTTATTACTAAACTAAATTAAAACTAAACAAATTAAATGTTATTAAACTAATTATATAAATTACTAAACTAATTAATTAATAATTAACTACTAATTAATAATTAACTAAACGAATCTAATTAATTAATTAACTAACTAATCATATTTAACTAACTAATTAAATATTTAACTAAACGAATTAAATCCCAAATGTTCAGTCTCTGTATCGAAGAAAAGAGGGGAAAGGGAAGAGGCTCACCGGGGTTTCGACGTCGGCGCGGGGAAGTCTCGCCGGGGTCGGCCGGCAAGGTACGGGAAAGTCTGGCTCGAGGCGGCTTCGAGGCGGCGGTGGACAGTTCGAGTAGGCGGTCGGTGTTCATCTTGGGCGCGGCGGTCGAAGCTCAAGAGCGGCGGGGCTCAACTCGAGGCGGTGGCGGTCTGCTCGAACTCGGCGAGGAGGGGATCCGCGGCGGCGGCTTCGACAGATCTGAGGCGGCAGCGGCGCTCGGCTCGAGGCGGCGCTCGGTTCGAGGGGCGGGCGCTTTGTTCGAGGAGGCGGCGGGCTTGCATCCACCGGCGATCGAGATCTGGGCGGCCACCGGCGCTCGTCGGAGTTAGGTTAGGGTTAGGTTTTGTGGTTGTGTCGGGGTGCATCGTGTCGGCTGGACACGATGGGTTCGTTGTACTGCGGGCGTGTCCAGGTGTTGGACACAGGGGTTGATAACTGTGGGGGACGTGTCCGGGTCTGCCGGACACGGGGATGATGTTGTACAGTGGAGGATGTGGATGTGTCCGGGTGTGTCAGACACGAAAATTTGTAATATTGTAAATCTGGACACAGAAAATGAATGGATACGGTGGGACACCCGGGGTCGGACCCGAGGCCAACATGGCTGACACGGTGATGCTGGACACACGGACACGAGCACACAAAATGGTGGTGATGACTTGTTGGCTTGTGGGGATTTGAGAGAGCTAGCTAGGGTTTCTTGGGAATGGTGATGAGGGACTTAAATAGGGAGAGAGAGTTGAGGGCTAAAGGGTGAGGATTGGCCCAATAGTGAATGGCCAGGATAATAAATAAACGGGCTTTCTCATGTGGGAAAAATGAGGGTGTGTTGGCTAGTTAATGGAAAAAGGCATCTTGTAAAATTTTATTTCGAAAAGATTATAATTTCAGAAAATATTTAAGGAAAGCTAACTTATTCCCAATTAGCTACTAATTAATCCATATTTGCAAAATCTTAGAAAGTATGAAACGTATTTATTTACTATCCCAATAAACATAAAATTTATTATGAAGAAACAACTAGTCTTTTAATTAATTTATCAAATAACTAATTTTATGATTTCAAGCCAATAAACATTTGAAACTAGAGAAATATATATATACATTATTATTTATTTATTTATTTATAAGGAATCGTCATTTAGGAAAAATGATTTTTATAAAAGATTTCAAATTACCTTCTAAAATCAAACATTGTTCAAAATAAAATACAAAAATTCAAGGAGAAAATATTTTATAACTTGGTATTTAAAATAAATTAAAAATCTAATTATTTCAGAATTTGGAAATCGGAGGTTACAAGTCTACCCACCTTAGAAAAATTTCGTCCTCGAAATTTAGGATCCTCAATAATTGCCTTTATTCACCATATTATTTCTATCAAAATTTAAATCTTAAACCAATAATCATGAAGTAATTTTATAATGTTATTTTACAACCTTTCAAAAATTATACAACATCATATTCCTGAAAAATCTTCAAATTTAAAAAATCAAATCCCCTTTGTCATAATCTCCTCCCAAAAATTTTAAGTTCGCATCTAAATACCTAAGGATTTAATATCCAATCCTCCAATTTGAATCCAATCAATGCATATTTATGAAACTTAAAAATCTGTATCCCAAAATTTAAATTTTAAACACTCATCAATCATCTTACTCCTCTAACTCAAATTCAATTTATGCTTATTCCAATCTAACTCCTCATCCCCAGAATTGAATTCGACACTATTCCATTTACGATTTTATTTACTGATTTTTTTTTCCTCAAATACTCAACGATGCGATGCTTCCAGAATCTTCAATGCAACATTCATAATATATAAAATTTCTATCTTGCAATCAAATAGATAAAATGATAATCTCTCAAATTTCTCAAATTTTTTAATAATCAATTTAATCATATCAAGACCTCCTTAAAATTAATAAATCCTCAATTTTTTTTTTTTGCTCTGTGAATTTCTTAATTCTCCATTTAAGTTAATGTTTGTCCTCGAATTTCAATCATACCTCGATTTTCATAAAATCAATGATCCATCAACTCCGTTATAACAACCCCTAAATTCTTTATTTAATTTAATGCTCATCCACAAATTTAATCCTCTTGTCTCTTTTTGTCAGTCATAACTTCGTCACAGATCTTTGCTATGGTCAAAACCCTAATGATCATGGTTTAAGAAAATTTTACCTACAGCCATGCAATTTAAGAAAATATAGGTCATGTGTCTTGTCATGGTATTTCAGTCTCTGTTAAGGTGTACTACTAGTTATATTTTAACAAGAAAATCATGAATACGAACTACAGTATTAGGAAAAACAATCAATCGAAAGATGGAAGAAGGAATCATTAGGAGGGGAAGAAAGAACCTGTTAATATATTTTTTGTAGTATCCCTTATCTCTAACATACACTTAACTCTAGCATATTCACTACTAATTCCTATTCCTGTACACTAGTACCCATATCAACTAATCATTAATCCATAAAATCCATGAATACATCCGTATTACACATACCTGTTTATTAATACCAAAATCTGATGCCAAAAATCTCTAATATAACCATGATTCAATAATGCATCCAAGTTGATACCTCTATCTCTTTAGTACCATACCCTCTGTCAGTTCCCTGTTCCTACTACAATTGTTCATACTAGTCATTCTTATCACTCAAATATACGTCAAGTGCAACACCATACTAAATACTGCTCTTTCCAATACAATTTTAGATGGACACCCAAGTCAGTCTGCGGTGCCATCTCAATCATGCTCAAATCACCCGATCCTTACACATGTATATCATCTACTCATATATTAATATTCATATCTCTCATCTACCAAAAATTAATCCTCAAAATAATCGTCAAGGTTTAACTTCTCGATCAACTTAAAATAAAATGCATATACCTCCTCAAAATCAGATACTCCACATCGAAATAAAATTTAATCACTTCTAAATTCTTTGTAGCCTTAAATATGTTTATTGAATCAAATTTAAATCCTCAATATTTTAACAACATAAAATCTTAACTCCTTAAAATTTAAAAAATTAAAAATTCATTTCCACTCTTTAATTTATAAATCCACAACTATACATATAAGTGCTCACGGTCTCTGATACTCGAGGTGCACTCAATACCTCTATTGCCTACAACTGCCAACTGGGTACTAAAATTGTACTGCCTGAATCACTTGTACTATTACCTCCAATGATCAAAGTTATCATCACCTATATTTTCCTTCATGATTTCAATTTATGTCAACTGGTATATCATTTAATTATCATCACACAGAGTGCTTACTGTTATTAACGTTATTCTCGACTAATCCTCGATATAGAATCATTAGCACTCTTGGTATTATATCACTAGTTTCATTAATGCATCATTTCATCAAGCTCATTAGAACTCATGATTAGCTGTACCTTTTATAACACTCATTTTTCTTATTCTCATGGGCAAGTATATGGTTCCTCATTTCGATGGTTGTATATGTATTTCCTTTAATCCTTTAAAGCCTATTAAACTAATCCGTGATACGCTTCACCATCTTCATTACTCATTCCGATATTTCTCTACTCATGACACCTCATTAACTTTATGCGTATATATTTCCTTACCCTTAACACTTCCGATATCAATCATCAAATTGAACATCATGCTCCATTAATTCTTAACACAATTTTCTTGATACCTAATTGTTCACATAGATCATCAATTACATAATTATGATTATCCAGGAAGAGTATGTTGGCTCTAATACTAACTCTTGGACTATCACTGATACTCTATTCTCTCCTTCTACTCACAGTCTCTAATGACACTTATCCTAGAACCATTTGTACAAGATATTATGCTAAGGGCTAACTCTAGATTAAAGCCTACTGCTCACATGTCCAACTAAGAAACACTTACAAACTCACAAATCACACTCAGTCAAACTAATACAAGACACAACCAAAATTGCAAGTCACTAATTATCATACTAACAAGGAATCCTCAAAGAAAATAAGTTCAAAAAGGAACTGGATCAAGGACTGAAGGTATCTTTACTGCTAGTAAAGAAAAAGAAGCGATGGAACAAAGTCCTGGAATAACGAAAATAGATAAGTCTTGAGATGATACTTTAAGAACCAATTTAAGATACAACCTGATAATCATACACGTCTGTCCGAAATCATGACACACAGAATCCTCGCCACGCCAGTAAGCATAGATGCGATAAACGACAGATTCTGTAACTAAGGTATGCAACTCTATAATCATGTCATCTAGAATCCTCGCCATGCCAACCGGTATGGCTGCGAGAGACCCTAAGTTTTATAACTACAGTATGTACATCCAAGTCAGGTTCCTACGTTCTCGTCACCACAGCTAATATGGCTGCGATAAACTCTAGGGTCCATAACCAAAGTAGACGTTTTACCTTTCTCACTGTCCTCATCAACATATGTCATCAGATGATACCGTAAATTTTAGCCCGTAAAATTTATCTCAATATGAAATCAACTCAACAACGATACCAAGAATTTAATTTAATAACTGCTCAACAAGAATCAAGTTCAGGGACAACAAGCGAGAGCGGACGGAAACAAGAAAAAAGATTTAAATTGGAAATTATAATAAGATTCTCAAGGGGTCGTCCCAGAAATCTCTCAAGAATTTATGATTGAGTATCCTCTCTCATCCTAGTATCCTATGTCCTATATCCTATCGCAGACACGTAGTAGTATAACAAGGATGCCACACTACTACGACATCGCACAACTCGCGAAGTCTGACCTGCATGGGCCACCACTAAAACGTGTCACGACCCGCACCCGGTATAAGGGCACGAGAGCGTGGGTACGTCCAGCCTATGCCACAGCATCGGCGGTAGAACGCTGTCTAGGTCAAGTACTATCTAAGTAATCTCACACTAGTATCCAACTCCATAAGGAGACACGGATAACACTATCAAAATGAACAACATACTCAATCACAACTACAGCACGATAAGAATTTAAAAAAACAAAAGAATACAACACAAGTCTAATGATAAAACAATTATACCTGCAATTAGTAACAACCAATCTCCAAGTGTCAGAAACAAGTCCACTAAGGTCACAGTCTGGAAAAATATTTTCCAGTCAGGAAGGAGCAAAGTACATCTCTAAATAGCAGTTCTATATAAATGACATAAACTATGTAGCAGTTCTAGATGGAAATATACCAGATGCATGTATTGGTACGAGAATTGTACAATAAAAAAATACTGGAAATACTGTAAGTAACTGCAGGAAAAGAAATAATATGTCCATGAGCAAGAAACCTATGACTAAGTGTGTGAGTACTAGCTTTAACATGTGATCGGCTTGGGAACTTGATCAGGCTGGTTACATGTGATTAGCTATGATTCACGAAGGTCAGGCTAACCGTTGGTAAGCTATGATGCATGGAGAGGTCAGGCTAATCATACGTAACAGCTATGAGGCACGGAGATGGTCAGGCCGCACCCGACGTGAGATGTGGGGTGAGCTATGATGCATGAAAAGTTGGGTATGATCACATATCTACACTAAAATACTCCCCACCCCCGACTGGTATAGTAGATCCAATTATGGTACGCTATGGCACGGGATTCCCTAGGAAGGTAGCAAATCTCCCCGAGAATCAGTGTCTGTACATGCACAAGATAACAAGGAAAACAAGTCTTGTACAAGCTACACCATGAATAAGGAATAACATCTCATGACGAGATCCGTGTATACCAATCCGTGTAACCAACGTGTCAAGAACATGGATACTTACACTAGATACAGTGAACATAGGAGATATCATAAATTAGAAACTAATCAGAGAATGTACTCGCCTTGGGTCCTTAGCTGGTAAAACCAATGTCCTGTCCCAGAGTATCGTCTGGAGGAACCAACAGTCCTAAAAATATATCAATACAACATTTGCATCAGGTGCTACACTAACACATCACAAATACATGAACTCAGGGGCTCTGCCAGGTATGGCACTAGTCAACTAGGGTCATCTAGTAGGGATACGTATATAATACACATTTACACTCAAAGTATATACCAATAGAACGCATATAATATATATATATATAAGTGTCTCTTAGTATTTATACAAAATACATATTTGTGTATACACACTAATAGATGTTTATAATTATATATTTTTATACCAAAATACGTATTTGTATATATATATATTAATCAAATATTTTTATATATGTATATTAGCAAATCGAAGAATGTACATAATGCCACACTTCTCCAGGTGATCCCAAATGAAGTAGTAGTTAGTTCCAATGGGCCCGGAGCAGTCCAAATAGCTAGAAACTATATAAAGAAGTCCATGATCGGAGTTCGACACGAAAACCGAGATAAGGATACCAGGCTAACAGGATAAATGGTCGTTTGTTTGTAATTAAGGTAACACCTTATTTTAATGAAAATCATTTCAAATTTATTTTGAACAATAATTGCAAAATAAAGTTTATTAATAAAATCTTGAATTTATGTAAAACCCATCATATATTTTTCTATATCCATAGAAAAATTGGTCACCCGCCCAATTAAACAAATAGATCTTATTTTTATTATTGAAACTATATTTTTTTAATTAATTATAGAAACCCCAAAATTATTATATTTTATATAATCAAAATCCTTATATATTTATTACTAAACTAAATTAAAACTAAACAAATTAAATGTTATTAAACTAATTATATAAATTACTAAACTAATTAATTAATAATTAACTACTGATTAATAATTAACTAAACTAATCTAATTAATTAATTAACTAACTAATCATATTTAACTAACTAATTAAATATTTAACTAAACGAATTAAATCCCAAATGTTCAGTCTCTGTATCGAAGAAAAGGGGGAAAGGGAAGAGGCTCACCGGGGTTTCGACGTCGGCGCGGGGAAGTCTCGCCGGGGTCGGCCGGCAAGGTGCGGGGAAGTCCGGCTCGAGGCGGCGGTGGACGGTTCGAGGAGGCGGTCGGTGTTCGTCTCGGGCGCGGCGGTCGAAGCTCAAGAGCGGCGGGGCTCGACTCGAGGCGGTGGCGGTCTGCTCGAACTCGGCGAGGAGGGGATCCGCGGCGGCGGCTTCGACAGATCTAAGGCGACGGCGTCGCTCGGCTCGAGACGGCGCTCGGTTCGAGGGGCGGGCGCTCTGTTCGAGGAGGCGGCGGGCTTGCATCCACCGGCGATCGAGATCTGGGCGGCCACCGGCGCTCGTCGGAGTTAGGTTAGGGTTAGGTTTTGTGGATGTGTCGGGGTGCATCGTGTCGGCTGGACACGATGGGTTCATTGTACTGCGGGCGTGTCCGGGTGTTGGACACAGGGGTTGATGACTGTGGGGGACGTGTTCGGGTCTGCCGGACACGGGGATGATGTTGTACAGTGGAGGATATGGATGTGTCCGGGTGTGTCGGACACGAAAATTTGTAATATTGTAAATCTGGACACAGAAAATAAAAGGATACGGTGGGACACCCGGGGTCGGACCCGAGGCCAACACGACTGACACGGTGATGCTGGACACACGGACACGAGCACACAAAATGGTGGTGATGACTTGTTGGCTTGTGGGGATTTGAGAGAGCTAGCTAGGGTTTCTTGGGAATGGTGATGAGGGACTTAAATAGGGAGAGAGAGTTGAGGGCTAAAGGGTGAGGATTGGCCCAATAGTGAATGGCCAGGATAATAAATAAACGGGCTTTCTCATGTGGGAAAAATGAGGGTGTGTTGGCTAGTTAATGGAAAAAGGCAACTTGTAAAATTTTATTTCGAAAAGATTATAATTTCAGAAAATATTTAAGGAAAGCTAACTTATTCCCAATTAGCTACTAATTAATCCATATTTGCAAAATCTTAGAAAATATGAAACGTATTTATTTACTATCCCAATAAACATAAAATTTATTATGAAGAAACAACTAGTCTTTTAATTAATTTTTCAAATAACTAATTTTATGATTTCAAGCCAATAAACATTTGAAACTAGAGAAATATATATATACATTATTATTTATTTATTTATTTATAAGGAATCGTCATTTAGGAAAAATGATTTTTATAAAAGATTTTAAATTACCTTCTAAAATCAAACATTGTTCAAAATAAAATACAAAAATTCAAGAAGAAAATATTTTATAACTTGGTATTTAAAATAAATTAAAAATCTAATTATTTCAGAATTTGGAAATCGGAGGTTACAGACTCACTATTCAAATGCAGCATGGTTGATAGGGAGGTCGGGTTTCCTGTAAGAGATGAGGGTAAGTTAAGGTGTAGGGATAGGTGAGGTAATGCATATATCAGTGAGATAGAGTATCAGTGAATAGGGGTTTTATTGGCTGTGTATGTGTGAACTGTGTAGTGTATCAGTTCTCATTAACTGATATTGTGAATCAGTGCCTGTGAGTGCAGAATGTATCAGTAATATAGGTGTGTTGCTGTGCAGATATCAGTATGTGTGTAAGGTTATGTATCAGTGTATTTGAATTGGGGGAAAATCTGTAAAACTGTGTGTGTGTGCAACCCTGTTAATTGTGTCTGTGTATCAGATTGGGGAAGAGAGGTGTAGGTAAGTGTCTGTGTGCACATGTGTGTGTGTGTACTGTGTCAGTTCAGAACTTGTGTGTGTGAGTTCTATAGAACCTAGTTTCCTGTGTGTGTGTAGGAATTAATTTCAGTATGTTAGATAGCTGAGGTGTGTATCAGTTATTTGGGTTAAGGGGTAGTAAGTATTATGAGTTGTGGATCAGTAGGGGGGGTTCCAGCAATTGGAATTGCATGTACAGGTATGTGGTTGCTAATGGGTATTAAATGTTAATGTGTATTAGGCTAGTGTGTTGTGGGGATGTCAAGTTGGGTTGAATATGGGGTATTGGTGTGGGTTAATATGTGGAGTTGAGTATAGATATTAGAGTGATATAATAAGTATAGCTAAGATATTAGAGATAGTAATTATATAGAGTCTATATTGTAAGTATAGAACATATAATATAGTGTATTTAACTAGTATTAGTTAACAATAGCTAGTATGAACCAAGGAGCAAGGTATTAACTAGTATTGACCAAAAACCTAGAGTTGACTTAGTAACACCTAGTTTAGACCTAGAAATGGCCTAACACCCCATTTCAAATTAGCTAATCACTCTTATTATTCCAAACACCATTTTAACATTGTTATCTTATATATAGGTCATTTCGATCCCACTTTGGACATCGATCCTCACATTTTGCAGAGGACCACAGGCGAGTACATTCTCTGATAGTTTTCATTATTGATTACTTCTATAAATTGTAGTGTATTACATACTTGATTTCGACACTATGGATACACGGGTTAGCACCCTAGATCCCCATCATGAGGAGTCGTGATTGGAATCCATCGTGGTAGCTGGGGGATGGGGAACTATTAGTAGATTATGTGATCATATCCAAACATTTATATGTACCATAGCTCACCCACTTCTCACGTCGGGTGCAGCCTGACCATTTATATGCTCCATAGCTGTTATATATGATTAGCCTGACCACTATATGCACCATAGCTAACCATACTGTTAGCCTGACCTAAAAAGAATCATAGCTAATCATATATAATCAGCCTGATCTAGTCCCAAGCCGATCACATAATAAACTAATATTTCAAACACTTAGCTAGATATTTTATCTTTATTCAGATTTACTTGTTCTAGCATTCACTGTTTATTGTTCATTGCTAGATGCTCTATTGTCTATTTCATTTTCTCCTGTACTTCTCATTTTCAGTATTTATTTCCATCTTGTATCTCTTACACTGTTTATAGACTTTGTCAATTTAATGAAACTGCTGTTAGTGCTTGTGCTTTGCTCCAATCCTGACTGGATAACAACATTTTCAGAGGACCTGGAGGACTTTTGCCCCACTCATTACGGCCCAGGATTAGAGGGAGATTTCACTCCGGAAATCCCAGAGGAGGTGCCTATCCTAGAGAAGATCCTACCTGGCTGTACTTAGATTATTTTTTCTGCATTTATTATTTTAGCCTGAGACTGAGTTGTACTTATTATTTTGTGACTTTGTGAGGTCATTTAGACCCAGGATTTGAGTTGGACTTATTGTGGTTGGTTTTTTGAACTCTTTTCAATTCTCATCGTGCCATTATTCTTATAGCTTGTGATTGAGTATATTATCGAACTGTGATTTATTTATCATTGTCCTCCGTACGGAGTTGAGACTATTGACAGGATATACTATGTTTGTGACCTAGACAGCGTTCTACCGCCGATGCTGCGGCGTAGGCTGGACGTACCCACGACTCATGCCTAAATTCCGGGTGCGGGTCGTGACACATTTTTAGTGGTGGCCCATGCAGGTCTAGTCTTAGATTCACATTAGAGTGATATCGTAGTGGTGCTCGCTTAGAGTATTACTACGAACCTGTTTTAGGAAATAGGAATTAGGCCGAGGATATGCTCAATCACAATTAGGAAATTTCTGATTCTTATAATACTACTCTTAATGATTAATTCCTTTAGAAATTTTTACTGTCCTTCCTTGATGATATCGTATCTATTGCCTTAATTGAATCTTTCGATCTGTCTTCAGGATGCCGCCAAGAAGGTCCCAGAGACTCGGAGCAGCAGATTCAGAGAGGTCTGCCACCTCTCGCCCTGCCGGACAGACATCCGCAGCACCTCCTACATCTCCAGTACATGTGAGAGCGTCTGCAGCATTCGGGGGTCCTCCACCACCAGTTCAGAGGGTCCCCACAGCTACGACGGGGCCTCTACCACCACCGCCAGTTCAGCATCCAGGAGGTGTGCCCGCCGATAGGGCACAGATGTTCGCTTTGATTCAGGGCATGGTCGACGCTCAGTTGACGTCGGCAGAGGCCCAGAGAGTGCAGGCTGAGGCACATCAGGCCCAGACAGAGATGATGAGGGTGAACATGGAGAATGCTCACCAAGTGGCTCTCCAAGCTGTGGAGAGGGTCACTCAGCAGCAGCAACATCCTGGTCAGCAACAACAGAGGCCGGGCACCATTATGGACTTCAAAAGGATGATGCCTCGGGAGTTCAAGGGGACAGAAGGGATACTCTACGCCGATGATTGGCTAGAGGACATCGAGAGGAACTTGCGCTTGGCGCAGCTTCCAGAGGCCCTCCAGATCGAGGCCGCTGGCAGCCAGATGTTCGACATTGCCTTGACGTGGTTTCGCACGGAGCCGAGACTCTTGCGCAGAGGACTCACTTGGGAGGCTTTCAGGGAGCTCTTCAAGGAGAAATTCTTTCCCGATGTTGCCCTGGGAGCTTTGGAGAGTCAGTTCCATGACTTAGCCCAGGGGAGCTCGTCCGTCGATGAGTATGCCGCGGAGTTTTGCCGCCTGAGCCGCTTCGCGCCGTCGATGATTAGAGATCCGGGGGACAGGGCCCGGAAGTTCAGAAAGGGGCTGGCAAGGGAGATCAAGTCTCGCACGTCGGGACGTCGCACCGCTACTTTCGAGGGCATATTGATGGATGCCCAGATAGCCGAGGACGACTTGGACCTCAGGCCCAAGAGGGGATGCGATGTTTCCGGAGGAGCAAACAGTAGTACGGGACCAGGCAAGCGTCCACACTATCAACAGCAGCAGAGGCCCTTTCAGCAGCAACACCAGCAGCACCAGGCACCAGCCCGAGGGCAGGTCCAGCAACAACAGCAGCAGAGGCAGACTCAGCCCGCCATCCAGTGTGCATACTGCGGGAAGATGGGACATACTAGAGAGATCTGCAGGCATAGATTGGGCTCATGTTTGTCCTGCGGATCGACGACACATCAGCTGAGGGATTGCCCTACCATTCGGATTCGTCCAGGTCAGGGTGGAGCAGCCGCCCAGAGGGGACCAGGCAGGGTACCTACCGCACCAGGAGGCCAACAACAGAGGGGACCACTTCCACTGTAAAATCAGAGGTTTGCCCAACATCAGCAGCAGAGAGGTGCACCCCAGGGGCAAGCGTACGCTATGGCAGTCGAGGAGATCGAGCCAGCAGGAGACTTGATCACAGGTTCGGTTCTTCTCGATTGTATTTCCGCATTTACCTTATTCGATTCTGGCGCTTCCCATAGTTTTGTGTCTGTATCATATGCACTTCGACATCATTTAGACACAGAACCATTAGCTAGGACTTGCAAGATCATGACTGGTGGAGGTATTATCCTAGTTCGTGATCACTGCAAGGACCGGAGAGTGTCAGTAGGAGGCCGAGACTTGAGCGTGAGTTTACTCGTCATGCCACTTCCGGGGTACGATATTATGCTCGGAATGGACTGGTTGAGTAGACATCATGCTACTATAGATTGTTATAGAGGCAGAGTATTGTTTAGACCACCAGGAGAGCCGGAGTTTGAGGTTGTCAGGGAAGCAGCGGAACAGAGGAGGAGCACGTTTTGCGGAGCCAGGACGGAAGAAGAGGAGTTGCCACATCCTCTAATAGCAGAGTTCCTGGATGTATTTCTAGAAGAGTTGCCAGGCTTGCCGTCAGACAGAGATGTTGAATTCTCTATAGACTTGGTTCCAGGAGCGGAGCCCATTTCACAATATGTCTATAGAGTCAACAACAGCGAGCTGGCAGAACTGAAGAAGCAAGTTGAGAAGCTACAGGACAAAGGCTTCATCAAATCCAGTTCATCACCATGGGGAGCTCCGGTATTGTTCGTACCAAAGAAGGACGGCACGGTGCGCATGTGTATTGATTATAGAGCTTTGAACAATATCACTATCAAGAACAAGTACCCGCTGCCGAGGATAGATGACCTTTTCGATCAGTTGAGCGGGGCGAGGGTATTTTCAAAGATTGATTTGAGGTCAGGCTATCACCAGGTGAAGGTGAAGAGAGAAGACACGCCGAAGATAGCTTTTCGGACCAGATACGGCCAGTTTGAGTTCATGGTAATGCCATTTGGTTTAACCAATGCACCGGCAGTATTCATGAACCTGATGAACAAGGTGTTCCACCAGTACCTTGACAAGTTCGTGGTGGTGTTCATCGACGATATTCTTGTGTATTCTAAGACACCGGAGGAGCACGAAGAGCACCTGAGATTGGTCTTAGAGACTCTCAGGAGGGAGAAGCTGTACGGAAAACTCTCTAAGTGTGAATTCTTCCTTGACAAGGTCGAATTTCTTGGGCATGTGGTATCGGGTGACGGAATCTTGGTAAACCCAAAGAAGATCGAGGCAGTGGAGTCGTGGGCTACCCCCAGTTCGGTAGCTGAGATCAGGAGTTTTTTCGGGCTAGCAGGATACTACAGGAGGTTTATACAAGACTTCTCCAAGATTGCAGCGCCGATGACCTGGCTGACTAGGAAGGATGTGGATTTTGTATGGACGGAGGAGTGCCAGGCCGCATTTGATGAGCTAAAGAAGAGGTTGACGACAGCTCCAATTTTGACGTTGCCATCAGGGACAGGTGGTTTCACCATCTAAAGTGATGCTTCAGGGAAGGGTCTGGGATGTGTTCTTCAGCAGCATGGGAAGGTAATTGCCTATGCTTCCAGGCAGTTACGCCCTCATAAAAAGAACTACCCCACCCACGATTTGGAGTTAGCAGCAGTTATCTTCGCCCTAAAGCTGTGGAAATATTACTTGTACGGAGAGCGTGTGGAGATCTTCACAGACCACAAGAGCTTAAAGTACGTGTTCACCCAGAAGGAGCTGAACATGAGGCAGAGGAGGTGGTTGGAGTTGATGAAGGACTTCGACATCTCATTGCAGTACCATCCAGGAAAGGCTAACGTAGTCGCCGATGCCTTGAGTAGGTATCCGACGGCTATGTACTTGACGACAGATAGGCATTTGTTGGCTGATTTGGAGAGCTTGGAGATTGAAGTGTTAGTTCCCGGTACTGAGATTCAGATGTGGGGATTGCAGATACAGTCCGAACTGATGGACAGGATCAGAGCTGCGTAGTACGATGATGAGGCTCTAAGGAGTATCAGGGCACAGGTTCGGATGGGATTGTCGGACGACTTTACTATCGCAGATGATGGTTCTTTACGGCACGGCACGAGGATATGTGTGCCAAGCGGGGGGCTACGCAAGGAGGTTTTACAGGAGGCACACCGCTCTCAGTACTCGATGCATCCCGGTGCCAACAAGATGTATCGAGACTTGAGGGAGCACGTATGGTGGTATGGAATGAAGCGCGAGGTAGCACGCTTCGTATCCCGGTGTCTAGTGTGCCAGCAGGTAAAGGCAGATCGACAGAGGCCAGGTGGTTTGCTTCAACCTTTACCGATTCCAGAATGGAAATGGGAGCACGTGACCATGGATTTCGTTTCAGGGCTTCCATGTTCGCCAGGAGGGAAAGACGCGATTTGGGTCATCGTGGACAGGTTGACCAAATCAGCCCATTTCTTACCTTTCAAGGTGGGCACGTCGACAGAGAGGCTCGCAGAGATATACGTGCGACAGATTGTTAGGCTTCATGGAGTTCCTGTGAGCATCGTCTCAGATCAGGATAGTCGTTTCACTTCCCACTTCTGGAGGAGTCTGCAGGCTAGCTTGGGCAATCAGCTCAAGTTCAGTACCGCATATCACCCCCAGACAGACGGGCAGTCTGAAAGGACTATTCAGACTCTCGAGGATATGCTACGCACTTGCGTTCTAGATCTCGGAGGTTCTTGGGAGGATCATCTGCACCTGGTAGAGTTCGCTTAAAACAACAGCTACCAGGCCAGCATCGAGATGTCACCATTTGAGGCTCTTTATGGACGGAGGTGTCGTACACCGTTATCTTGGGACGACGTTGGAGAGAGAGCCTTGCTAGGACCAGAAATGGTCGTGGATGCAGCGGAAAAGGTGAAACTCATCAGAGACAGACTACGAGTGGCGCAGGACAGACAGCGGCATTGGGCCGACAGCCACCGTAGACCCCTTGAGTTCAGGTATAGATTGTTATTTTGGCTTGTGTTTATTTGTTTAGACTGCGTGTTGAGACTGTTTTGTTTTAGGTTGGCGATCTAGTATTCCTACGGATTTCTCCGACGCGTGGAACGATTCGTTTTGGTAGAGGCGGGAAGCTTAGCCCACGCTACATCGGACCCTTCGGTATTCTTGCGAAGATAGGTGCAGTGGCGTATAGACTAGACTTGCCGCCTGCATTGGAGGGAGTGCATGATGTATTCCACGTGTCGCAGCTGAGACGGTACGTGGCCGACCCTAGTCACGTACTTGATCACTCGGAGATTGAGGATGGTCCGACGCTCAGCTACCCCGAGCAGCCCGTAGAGATCTTGGACCGCAGAGAGAAGGTGTTGCGGAACCAAACTATTCCTTTGGTTCGTGTAGCATGGAGACATCACTCTCCAGGGGAGTCGACCTGGGAGAGAGAGGACGAAATGCACGAGCAATACCCGTATCTCTTCTAGACTCGAGGTATATTTCCTTTCTGATTTCATTCTTGTTCTAGTTCAGTCCAATTTCGAGGACGAAATTTCTTTTAGGAGGGTAGACTTGTCACTACCATATTTCCAAATAAGGGCATTTGTGTAATTTCACCATTTTAAATAATTATGTATTAAATTAAATTGCTGAGTTTTATAAACTAATTATATATTGTAAGTGATATTTGGTTTTAGGTCAAACCCTAGAACGCATTAGGACAAACCCTAATGACCAGACCCTAATTTAAAAAAAAAACCCAGTTCTAGTGAAACTCTAGAATTCTAATTTTAGGTTTGGACCTCAAACCCTAGAAGGCCTAAACCTGAGTTAATTAGGTTCTACATGAGAGGGCCAGGGGGTTTAATCTAAAAACTATGCATGGAAACCCTAAAACTAGGTTTAATATAAAAAGGAAGCTTCTCACAAAGCCATCCTTCATGTAGAAAAGAGAAACCCTAGCCTCCATCAAGAGAAACCATCTCCCCACCCCAAAATTTCGAAATCTAGCACTAGGTTCCATTTTCTCCTCCTCCAAAGCAAGGAAAGCAAGGAACGTGGGTCAGGAAGCCTTGGAGAAGAAGAACCTCATTGAAGAAACTATCCCTGTAGGTAAAAACCCTGTTTTTATTCTTTTTTATTTTGTTTTCAGATGTTAATGCCATTAGGAAACCACCCTTGCTGTGTAGTTTCGAATTTTAGGGTTTGTTTAGGTTTAAGTGTCCCCAACAATTGTTTTCCCCAATTATCAGAAACCCTAACCCTAGGTATTCGTAGGTAGGTTGATTTTATCTCATATGGGTAGGTTGAACTCGATTTTTAGGGTTTTAGGTTGAGGATTCATGGGTTGTATGTAAAATTGTTTTCTGCACTGCATGTGTTTGATGAAATGCCAAAAAGGGATGAACCTATCTAATCTACTCTAATAAAAATCTAATTTGAGGAATGACGTATGATGTCTATATATATTTATACATATGTATATAGATTTGATGCGTGTTTGTATATATATCTAGGTTTGTAGATGTGTGTGTGATTTGAAGAGGGGGATTCACTGTACAGTCGGGTTCTGGAAATTACTGTGTGTACAGAGCAGTCGGGTTTGGGAGAGATATACTGTGTATGTGGCTATATGTTTCCCTGTGTGAGTTCAGTACCTTAGAACTGTGTGCAACTTGTGTGACTGTGTGGGTAGGTGTTACCTTGAGTTGATAACTGTGTGTTCATTAGTGAGAGCAGGAAGGGGGTTTGGGCCAAACTGTATAGCTTTTGTGTACTGGACTGAAGGTTCATGTGTGTCAAGTTGCACACATGTGCAGTGGAGATTTACCTAGTAGCAGCCTTGAGGAAGAACCTGCAGGCAAACCTCATCAGGGTGCAGTATCAGTTGCACACTGACTCACTATTCAAATGCAGCATGGTTGATAGGGAGGTCGGGTTTCCTGTAAGAGATGAGGGTAAGTTCAGGTGTAGGGATAGGTGAGGTAATGCATATATCAGTGAGATAGAGTATCAGTGAATAGGGGTTTTATTGGCTGTGTATGTGTGAACTGTGTAGTGTATCAGTTCTCATTAACTGATATTGTGAATCAGTGCCTGTGAGTGCAGAATGTATCAGTAATATAGGTGTGTTGCTGTGCAGATATCAGTATGTGTGTAAGGTTATGTATCAGTGTATTTGAATTGGGGGAAATCTGTAAAACTGTGTGTGTGTGTGCAACCCTGTTAATTGTGTCTGTGTATCAGATTGGGGAAGAGAGGTGTAGGTAAGTGTCTGTGTGCACATGTGTGTGTGTGTACTGTGTCAGTTCAGAACTTGTGTGTGAGTTCTATAGAACCTAGTTTCCTGTGTGTGTGTAGGAATTTAATTTCAGAATGTTAGATAGTTGAGGTGTGTATCAGTTATTTGGGTTAAGGGGTAGTAAGTATTATGAGTTGTGGATCAGTAGGGGGGTTCCAGCAATTGGAATTGCATGTACAGGTATGTGGTTGCTAATGGGTATTAAATGTTAATGTGTATTAGGCTAGTGTGTTGTGGGGATGTCAAGTTGGGTTGAATATGGGGTATTGGTGTGGGTTAATATGTGGAGTTGAGTATAGATATTAGAGTGATATAATAAGTATAACTAAGATATTAGAGATAGTAATTATATAGAGTCTATATTGTAAGTATAGAACATATAATATAGTGTATTTAACTAGTATTAGTTAACAATAGCTAGTATGAACCAAGGAGCAAGGTATTAACTAGTATTGACCAAAAACCTAGAGTTGACTTAGTAACACCTAGTTTAGACCTAGAAATGGCCTAACACCCCATTTTAAATTAGCTAATCACTCTTATTATTCCAAACACCATTTTAACATTGTTATCTTATATATAGGTCATTTCGATCCTACTTTGGACATCGATCCTCACATTTTGCAGAGGACCACAGGCGAGTACATTCTCTGACAGTTTTTATTGTTGATTACTTCTATAAATTGTAGTGTATTACATACTTGATTCTGACACTATGGATACACGGGTTAGCACCCTAGATCCCCATCATGAGGAGTCATGATTGGAATCCATCGTGCTAGCTGGGGGATGGAGAACTATTAGTAGATTATGTGATCATATCCAAACATTTATATGTACCATAGCTCACCCACTTCTTACGTCGGGTGCAGCCTGACCATTTATATGCTCCATAGCTGTTATATATGATTAGCCTGACCACTATATACACCATAGCTAACCATACGGTTAGCCTGACCTAAAAAGAATCATAGCTAATCATATATAATCAGCCTGATCTAGTCCCAAGCCGATCACATAATAAACTAATATTTCAAACACTTAGCTAGATGTTTTATCTTTATTCAGATTTACTTGTTCTAGCATTCACTGTTTATTGTTCATTGCTAGATGCTCTATTGTCTATTTCATTTTCTCCTGTACTTCTCATTTTCAGCATTTATTTCCATCTTGTATCTCTTACACTGTTTATAGACTTTGTCAATTTAATGAAACTGCTGTTAGTGCTTGTGCTTCGCTCCAATCCTGACTGGATAACAACATTTTCAGAGGACCTGGAGGACTTTTGCCCCACTCATTACGGCCCAGGATTAGAGGGAGATTTCACTCCAGAAATCCCAGAGGAGGTGCCTATCCTAGAGAAGATCCTACCTGGCTGTACTTAGATTATTTTTTCTGCATTTATTGTTTTAGCCTAAGACTGAGTTGTACTTATTATTTTGTGACTTTGTGAGGTCATTTAGACCCAGGATTTGAGTTGGACTTATTGTGGTTGGTTTTTTGAACTCTTTTCAATTCTCATCGTGCCATTATTCTTATAGCTTGTGATTGAGTATATTATAGAACTGTGGTTTATTTATCATTGTCCTCCGTACGGAGTTGAGACTATTGATAGGATATACTATGTTTTTGACCTAGACAGCGTTCTACCGCCGATGCTGCGGCGTAGGCTGGACGTACCCACGACTCATGCCCAAATTTCGGGTGCGGGTCGTGATAATTTCTCTCACTCTGCTCTTAAATTTTAAAGATTTAAGAATTCTAGCCCCTCTCCTCTTTTTTGTCTGTCTGTCTTCTCCATTTATAGGGTTTATGAGCGGTTACGAGAGTGTGCGCTCACTATGAACAGTCAACACTATTTTACCATTATGTGTGCACTTTTGGTGAATTAACATCCCACGTTTTGCATGAGTGGGTGCACAACTTACTACCTGCTTGACACGTAACTTCCTATACGAGGAAAGCATATGTCGTGGATGACAGTTATTTGTAAAGCTTTCATAAGAAGTACGACATGTAAGACACATTCGTAACTGCTCACTATCGGTTATGATAGTATGCGAACTTTTTAAGTCGACTGGAGACAGGCATATTTTTAGTAAGATTGGCACTTTGACACATTTCTGAAAAAATGGCACTAAGGCACACTTTTGAAGGAAATTGCACTATGACGCACTTTTAAAGGAAATTGCACTATGGCGTACTTTTGAAAGGAATTGCACTGAGGCACACTTTTGAAGAAAATAGTACTATGACACACTTTTGAAGGAAATGGCACAGAGGTGCACTTTTGAGGAGAATGGCACTATGGCGTACTTTTGAAGAAAATGGCACCGAGGAGCACTTTTGAGGAGAATGGCACTATGGTGCACTTTTGAAGAGAATGGCACTGCAGCTGGGTCATTAAACGACAACTTGGGTCTGCATGCAGTATCTCAGCTGTAAAGATGACCTTGACTCTTCGGTTTCTACCTTTGTCAGCTGTCAGTCTGCTGCATTAAATATTGAGAGAGAATAGATCGTATGTGCGACATCATTTGTAATATTAAGAAAGTGCGCACTTTTTTACTCTCTTAATAGTGTGCCATCCTCTGATATTAGTAGAAAGTGCGCCAAAGTTAGGAAATGCGCATCTTTCTTCTTGAACAAGTAGAAAGTGCGTCATTCTTCTACTGTTGGGTTTATTTATAGAAAACTGCACCATCTATCTGAGGCGCACTTTTTATGCTTCTATAAGACCTCCTTCAATTTTTTTGAATTAGTTCAAGTGAATTCAAAATTACTTTGAATTAGAAGTTGTCACCCTAATTTTTCCAACTAGGGGTAGTTTGGTAATTTGGCATGGGTATTTATTTTAGGAATTAAATATTGAATATTTGTGTGATAATTTTTTAATTTATTTAATTAAGTTAAGCTATAATTATTTGTGACTTGTGTCAATTGTCAATTAGTTAGAGAGATTAGACAATATTTAGACTTGTCACATATGGACCATTTTGATTTGTCATGACAATTAGTGAGCCCAACTTGGATCCAAGCTCATTAGTCATTCCAGTAATTAAATTAAGGAGTATTAGTTTAATTATAATTAGTTAGAGACTTTCAAATATATCCATTCTTAATTATTCCTCATAATGCAACATGTAGGGGGCAACTTGGACATTTGAATTTGCTTGGGGAAGGGAAAATAGGCCGGACACTATAGAGGGGGGTTCTTCTCTCTCTCTCCTCATTTGTATTTTAATTTTGATCCAAATTTTAGATCCTTAATTTTCTAATTTCCTTCCATTAATTTTCTACACAATTTACCATAAATTTATTCTCAAATTCATCACTCTTGGAGCCTTGGAGCTTGGAGAAGTAAGGAGCACAAGGAGGAGAAACTTTGGAGCTAGAGATCGTGTCCGGATTGTAACCAATTAAATTTTTATTAGAAATCCATCTCCTAATTGGTAATTCTTGAATTTTTCTTTCATTATAGCTTCTTAATCATGCATTTGACCATTAGGAATGTGCCCATGGCATAGGACTACCTATAGGACCAAGTTCTATGCTGTTTGGCTTTGTATTGTGAGTTCTATGTAATATTTTGTGTATGTTGGGGGAATTACTAATTTGACACATCAATTTGTGTGTCAAAAGACCAATTAGATCTAATTAGACTTAGATCGGGGTTATGGGACTAGGTACGTGTCCACAAATGGATACGTATAGGCCGTATTACGGTATTTTATGATACGGTGTGATACGGGACCAATTTTGGGTGATTTATATGAATTCTTTTCATTATATGTTGTAATAAATTCTAATAGTTGTAATTAATATATATATATATATATATATATATATATATATATATATATATATATATATATATATATGACTTGTGGGAATGATCAATCGTGGAGAATGAAGAGTTTGGCACCTCAATAGGTTGAGTATCTTAGATATTCTATTTGGTGCACTATAGGTATTTGTTTAAATATCTTTCTCTATATATATATATATATATGTGTGTGTGTGTGTGTGTGTGTGTGTTAGTGACAGTGGGAGGTGTTTGTGAGAGTTGTGTGTGAGTGTATCGGGTTTTGTATAGATTGCAGCAGCAGCAGTGGCAGCAACTTAAGGATGTTGCATTTATCCTATGGGGGATCGGGTTTCACATAGCAGTGCAGCAACAACAGCTTTTGCATAGATAGCATCAACTACAGCAACAAGCAGTACCAGCAGCAATGGCACATAGCAGTGCAGCAGCAACAATGGTACATATTACGGTAGCAGCAATGGCACATAACTGTGCAGCAACAAGCAATAGCTGCATATGGCAGCAAGTAGTATCAGCAGCAATAGCTAAAAATAGTAGTGTGCTACAGCAGCAGTAGCTAGTGATAGAGGGAGGTAGCAACAAGAAAATGCTTGTGTAGGCCAATGACATTGGTGTGGGACTGATTTAGCATCAGAAACAAAGGAAAATATGTAATGGACAACAACTGTCGGGGACTTTTGTAACTGATACTCGAGGTATCAGTATTCTGATACTAATAGTCACTAATGTAGCAGTAACTTTGAGTGGTAGTTATTGTGTACCTTGATACATTGGTATGAAGACCTGCGTGTGATGAAGAGTATCAGTAGCAGTATAGAAATTAGTTGAGAGGGTGGTGCCTGTTTACTTAGAAAGTTAGAGTAATAGACAGTAATCAATGACTGTAATAGGAAATGAGTAGGTACTAGTATCTAAAAGTGTAACTTGGTATTGTGGTCCCTGTATATATGGATGACTGATACTAGGGTGGTTTAGTTGTGGATTAATGATAACGAGTGTGGAGTCCTGAGGTCGATTATATAAATGTGTACAAGTGGTGATTACTAGGTAGGTATTGATACTAAGATATTATAGTTGGTATGAGCAAGTCAATAAAAATAAGTCAAGATACTAAGTGTATTAGATGTCAGTCATGGTTAAGTTAGTAATGGTTAGTATCAGTTATTAGTGTATCAGTCGTTAGTCGAGTGGTTAGTTGGTATATATTAATATCAGTCAGTATATAATGTATTAGTTAATTAAGTGCATATTTCAATTAGTATAACTAGTGTGTTTGTTAGTTAAGTTCAGTTTCTAGGTAGGAGTAGTGTATATAAATATCAATTAGCTATTACTGGGTAGAGTATATATATATAGTTAGTTAATGATAATTTTTGGCTAAGGTAATGCCTAGATTAATTAGTAAGAATTTATTAAATGACCAAATAGACTAGTTAGTTTGGTGTGGACCTAGTTTATTAGTATTGACTAATTAGTACCCAATCTTGACCCAATTTCCTTAGTGTGACCTAGTATGGCCTAGTAAAGCATGTATAGTTGCATTTTACCTCATTATTATTTATTTTATACCCAATTTGACATGATATCCAAATTTAGGTGACTTCGACACCAGCTTGGATACTGAGATATACCATTTGCTCAGGACCAGAGGAGAGTATATTTCCATATTAGTTTTTATTTCATAATAGTATATATATAGCATGTTCTAGAATTGTATGGTTGATTCTGTCACAGTAGTTTCATGAACTGGTACTATATGCATCCTGTCTGGAGATGTTATCCCTTACCGTGATTAGCAGGTACTTCTTCACATGTATTTTATCGTGTGTATCGGGTATTGATTTTAGTTTACTTCGTGTTCACATATTGCTCGTATTCAGTGTGCCCGTATTTGTGTTCGTAGTGTCATGATTGGATCCATTGGTATTGGTTGGTGATGGGGGAATAAGAGTTGATTATTTGATCAAGCCCCAGTGTATTCGTGTACATGTCGATTACATATCACACGTGTAATCGAGTTACCATATTGTATTCATGTTCAACCCAAACCAATCACATAATAAACTTGTATTTCATGGCACATTAGCTAGATATCATTTATTTTTATTATATTACAGTTATTCTATTATATGTTCTTTATTCCAGTATATTACCTGTTCACTCTAGTTTATTTCATTATGTTGTTTAGTTATCTTGTATCTTTTTCTATTATCTGTTATATATGCTCGATTATGTATTTAAAACTGCTTTAGGAGGTATGTACTTTGCTCCAATCCTAACTGGATATATTTTTTAGATGATTGGCTCGTAGACCAGTGTCCTACCTACTACGGGCCGCATGATGGCATTCTATTAGAGGATACTCATTTAGAGCAGGAGGACTTAGTACCAGAGCCTGAGGAGGCTTAGATTTTTGCTAGACTTGTATTAGACTTTTATGGAGGTTGTTGACATGTATATATTATTTCTGGCTTATGGATGTAATATGACTCTTTATTTCGTTATTCCATCTCGTGCTTTATCTTTCCTAGTTTGCATTGTGATTGAGTATAGTTTACATTTATCAGATACTATATTGTTCCTCCGATTGGAGTTGAAATATTTGACAAGTACCATGTATATATTGTTTGAGATATTTAGATAGTAGAGTTAACCCAGACAACGTTCTACCACTGATGTTATAGCGTAGGCTGGACGTACCGACGTACTCGTACCCGAATATTCGACTGCGGGTCATGACACATTTTTAGTGGTGGCCCATGCAGGTCAAGAGTCACAATTAGAGCGATATCATAGTATTGCTCACCTAGAGAACTATTACGAGCCTGCTTTAGAAAATTGGATTTAGAATGAGAGTATACTCAATCACAACTAGAAAATAATTCCAAATATATGTTTTGCTATCCTTATCTATTGAATGTTGCTTTACTTGGAATAAAATTTGTCCTTTTTTGATGGTATCATATCATACTCAATATTGATTCCTTTGTTCAATCTATCTTCAAGATGCCGCCACCGACGCGTTCCCAACGCTCAGGCACAATGTCAGCGAGGTCGGTCATTTTATCCCCTATGAGGGCAGTACAACCTGACACTATTCCAGCAGCTACATTCTAGAGGTCAGCTTCACCGATCCAGGTAGGCGTTTCCACATCAGTTTTCAGAGTTACTCCACGTACGGTACATAGGGTAGCGCCGACAGTTTCAGGAGATCCTCTACCCCCACCATCCGTAGTCGACCATAAAAGATGTTTGCGCTCTTTCAGCAGATGATGTAGCCGTAATAGCGTCAATCAAAGTTATGAGACAAGGTATTGAGAATGCTCACCAAATTATGCTCATAGAAGTCGAGTGTATCACTTAGTCCAGCCACAAATGGTACTACCTTAATTCACCTGGCAGTAGCCGAGGACTATCATAGATTTGAAGAGGATGGAGTTGAAGGACTTTAAAGGCACTAAAGGGATTATTTATGCTGATGATTGGATAGAAGACATTGTGCAGAATCTACAACTGGCGCCGATTCTAGAGAGGTTGCAAGTAGAGGACGCAGGAAGTATGATGTTTGATATTGCATTGACTTGGTTCAGGACAGATCCCAGGATCTCAGCACCAGGACTTACTTGGAAAGTTTTCAAAGAGCTCTTTAAAGAAATGTTTTTTCCAGATGTGGCTCTGACATCTCTAGAGAGCTAGTTTCAGTACCTCATTCGGGGAGGTATGACGGTGGATGAGTATGCGGCAGAGTATTGCAGATTAGGTCACTTTGTGGTAGGGCAGAACCCCAGAGGAAGAACCAGGAAGTTCAGGAAGGGCCTAAACAGGGAGATCAAATCACATACGAATGGAGATCCCACCGCTACTTTTGAGGAGATCTTGAGACAGGAACAACGGGCAGAGGATCATCTAGAGCTTGGCTCTAAGAGGCTGAGGGACATAGGAGGATCCAGTACCAATATGGTTGTAATAAAGCGGCCTTATTTTCAACAGCAGCACCAGAGGCCCTTCCAGCAGCCGAGGCAGCAGAATCATGGACCAGCTAGAGCACCGGTACAACAGATGCACCAGATCCAAAGGCCAGCTATTCCTTGCTAATTCTGTAAGAAGCAGGGACATGGATGGGATGCATGCAGGATAAGATTGGGCCAGTGCTTATTCTGTGGATCAGGAGACCATCAGTTGAAAGCTTGTCTTAAAGCTTCAGCTCGTCAAGCTCATAGCGGAGCTCAGGGACATAGAGCACCCACGAGACCACCAACGGGACAGCAGCGAGGACCTCCTCTACCACCACAACAGCAACAGTTCGCCCAACACCAGTCGCAGCAAAGAAGTGCTCAGCGACAGGGGCGAGGTTTTGCCTTGATCGTCGAGAAGGAGGAGCCAGTCAGTGATGTTATCTCAGGTTCAGTTTATCTTAATTATTTTTCAGCTCATTCTTTATTTGATTTAAGTGCTTGATATAGTTTTGTATCTGTATCTCTTGCTCTGAAATATTACCTTGAGACTGAACCGTTGGTGAGGACTTGCAAGATCACGATCGGGGGTAGCATTATCCTAGTCAGTGATGTTTCTAAGGACCGAAGAGTTTCTTTGGGAGGCCGAGAGTTGAGCGTATGTCTACTTGTAATGCCACTTTCCAGCTACGATATAGTACTCGGGATAGATTGGTTGAGTAGGCACCATGCTAGTATCGATTGTCGAGGAGGTAGAGTTTTGTTTCATGTGCCAGAAGAGCCAGAGTTTGAGTTCGTCAGAGGAGAAGCAGAGTAGAGCGAAGGAGATTTTTGTAGAGCTATAGTGGAAGAGCAGGAGCTGCCACATCCTTTGATTATTGAGTATATAGACGTCTTTCTAGAGGAGTTGCCGGGGTTGCCACCAGACAGAGATATGGAGTTCTCTATAGACATGGTGCCAAGCGCAGAGCCAATATCATAGCACATCTATAGGGTAAACAATAGTAAACTGGAAGAGTTGAAGAAGTAGGTGGATGAGTTGTAGGACAAGGGTTTCATCCGCTCCAGTTCATCACCATGGGGTGCTCCGTTATTATTTGTACCAAAGAAGGATGGGTCGGTATGCATGTGTATCGACTACAGGGCACTCAACAATCTCACTATCAAGAACAAACACCCGTTGTCGTGGATTGACAATTTATTTAATCAGTTGAGCGGAGCGAAGGTATTTTCAAAGATAGACTTGAGGTCGGGGTACCACCAGGTGAAAGTGAATAAGGAAGACATTCTGAAGACAGCTTTCAGAACTTGGTATGGGCATTTTGAGTTCTTGGTGATGCTGTTTGGGTTGACCAGTGCCCCGACGGTATTCATGAACCTGATGAATAAGGTATTTCATCAGTACCTAGATCAGTTTATTATAATATTCATTGATGATATACTGATTTATTCGAAGACCCCAGAGGAGCATAAGAAATATCTGAGCATAGTTCTGGAGACCCTCGGGAAGAAGAAACTATATGGCAAGCTTTTCAAGTATGAGTTCTTCCTTAATAATGTTGAATTCCTCGGGCATGTGATTACAGGAGACGGGATCTCAATAGACCCAAAGAAGATTTCAATAATTGAGTCATGGTCTACCCCGAGTTCAATAGCGAAGATCAAGAGTTTTCTTGGATTGGCAGTCTATTATCGGAGATTTGTTAAGGATTTTTCCAGGATTGCGGAGCCGATGACTAGACTAACCAAGAAGGACATGGAGTTCGTCTGGACTGAGGATTGTCAGTCTGCTTTTAAGGAGCTAAAGAAAAGGTTGACTACAACTCTAATATTGACATTGCCATCAGAGATATGAGGATTTTCTATATATAGTGATGTATCGGGTAAGGGTTTGGGTTGTGTGTTGCAGCAGAACGGAAATGCGATTGCCTATGCTTCCAGGCAATTACGCCCGTATGAGAAGAATTACCCGACCCATGACTTTGAGTTAGCAGCAATTATTTTTGCTCTAAACCTGTGGAAGAACTAATTATATGGAGAGCGAGTAGAGATCTTTACAAAATACAAGAGCTTAAAGTATGTGTTTAGACAAAAAGAGCTCAACATGAGGCAGCGACGATGGTTGGAGTTGATGAAGGATTTCGACATTGCTATGCAGTACCATCCAGGAAAGGCCAACGTAGTCACGGATGCCTTTGTCACGCCCCGATCTCCCACAGGCAAATCGGCCGTTCCCGCTAGGCGGGAATCACCCTCGCCAGCGCTCCCGCGGAACGATCGCTGGACCCATCCGGGCGTAATGCCGCACGAGCGTGAACCGCGCCCGTGTAAGGCCGTAATTCATTGGCTGGCGGTAAGAGTTCTAAGCCACAGAGTCGCACAGATTGTCCGAGTGCAGCGGAGTCATGAACGCATAGCAATTCGGTAACAAGTTCTCTGAGTTGACAAATATAGCGGAAGCATTGAAACACAAGTTGAAGTAAAGCAAGCTCTTTCATTGATATGAACATGTGTTACAGGCGGCGTATAGCCGAGAATTACAAATCGCTCAAGCCTCTCTCTATGAAACAGTAAAACGTGCCAAGTGGCTACAACTGTGAAATAATTGTACAGGCAATGTTCAAGCGAGTTCGGGCTATGTTCCAACATTATGTCTTGTATATGTGCTTATGTTTCCGGATGCACCGTTGCTTCGGAGTGATCTCCACACCTTAGCACGCACGTTGGAGGCATCCACACCGAACGAGGTTTTCCCGTACCCTGCACACAAACTGGTGGATTATCAGTACATTGAATGCACTAGTAGGGAAGCTACTCGCCCGCTCGACAAATCCAAACACGTAATACAGGTTCCGTGCACAACTCTTAAGTTGTCTTTCTAGTTGCCTTAGGATCAGTTTCATGCAAACATTAAATAGCCTAACGTGTCGGGCAGTGCGCCGTATGATGTTTGAGGAAACACGGCGAGACTTACCAACTTACCATCTCCTTCCCTGTCCAAGGCAAACATTGAGGCAATATGGTTAATTCAAGCACGACAAGTATAAGCATTCAGGAGGCATAGCATATGCAAACATGCGGGTCATTTTAACATGATCATTCAGGTGTTCAGTTGTTCTTGATGCGATGCAATGACTCGCACGCGGATAGCCGCTAAGCGACGAGGACTTATCTATATGAACGTTAGTCGCTGGCATAGCCATAAAGGACCGTTTATAGTCTTTGAACAAGGATGGTATGCAACGAAGCACGTGAGGCGCTGCACGCCATCTTGTCCGCACGTGAGACTATCGTGATGTTCCATCCGGATCGGAACGGTCCCAGTGCCCCGGTGACCGCCCGTGGAACCGTTAGACCTTGTTTCCAAGTTGTTCGCGACATGCAGGTCAGGGCCAGTTTCTAATCCCTAACTTGATATGATAATCCATGATTCGTGATCTGAACGAGCGTTTGCTCCAAGAGCTGAAATACGTGGATTCGTTACATGACGTGATTCTCGTTCAGACATAAACTTGATGTGATTATCATTCAGTTGCACGTGACGTGATTCTCGTTCAGTATTCATTTGCCCTTATGCGTGCCCCTGGTTCGGGGATTGCCTTGGCGACCCAATGGTCCCGGATACTTGCAGGTTTGTTCAAGCACGGAACGACTATGTAGTAGTCTCCCGGGGTTTGGATGAAAACATGGCAACATTCAAGCAGACAAGCATGCGTTTCTAAGGAACATAAGCAGACACGTTGCTCGGACCCGAAGGTAAGCCGAGAGATGAAATCGTTAGGGACTTAGCATGCGAGGGTCTGAATACAAGCAGTATTTCAATTTCCATGTTCTAGTATAGCAATACAAGTTAAGATTATTCCCTTAGCTAGGTGCGTTGGATTTATTAGCATGCAGGGGGTGAATCACCTAGCGACTAGCATAAATATTCCAGATTTTATGTGTGCTGGCTAAGCAAAGACAAGTTCACCGTAGCCACCCACCTTAGCGATGATTCGCCTCGGTAGAGCGATACGTCAAGCGAGCATTTGAAAGCCTAAGCAGAATTCCTGTGGGGACAAGTCTGAATATCTTTTGCTTCTTGTTCGAGGCAAAGCGGGTCTGGACAGTTGCACTTTTACCGGTTGAGTCGGCAATCCGCTAGAACGGAACAGGGTGTTGCATCCTACCCAACTCAGAAAAAGTCTCGTCCTCGAGACTTACTGAGGACAAGCAGTAATCTAGGGTTGAGGCAATCGTAGACAAGTCGTTGTACTTGTTTCATTTGGATATTCACTTGCACTAGCATTGAAATCAGCCTATCGCTTAGACTGGATCGTGCGCACTTTCGAAGTGCACTTCTAGCGTGAATACATCAACCAGCTTAGTGATAGCGAAGTCTCAGCACTCGAGTTTCACCTTTTCCTAAGTCTTGGATGGTGCACTAGTTCAAGGCGTCCCTCGAATAGATGCATTCAACCAAACTTAGAGTTAGTGAAATCTCGAACAAGCTACTAGCGATACTCTCAAGGGTTCACACAGGTTGGCACAAAGGCCACTCGCAGCATACAACCAGACAAGCAATCATATCATTCAAAACGTATTTTAAAAGTATTTAGACTTATTGTTCGAACATCCCATTGAGGCATTGAGAGAGAGCGTGCACATAACCCATGAACGAGCTTTCGAAACAGAGATATCGAATCAAAGTCCAAAGGCGTAGAAGCCAGGCTCTGATACCAACATGTCACGCCCCGATCTCCTGCAGGCAAATCGGTCGTTCCCGCTAGACCGGAATCACCCTCGCCAGCGCTCCCACGGAATGATCGCTTGACCCATCCGGGCGTGATACCGAACGAGCGTGAACCGCGCCCATGCAAGGCCGTGATTCATTGGCTGGCGGTAAGAGTTCTAAGCCACAGAGTCGCACAGATTGTCCGAGTGCAGCGGAGTCATGAACGTATAGCGATTCGGTAATAAGTTCTCTGAGTTGACAAATATAGCGGAAGCATTGAAACACAAGTTGAGGTAAAGCAAGCTCTTTCATTGATATGAACATGTGTTACAGGCGGCGTATAGCCAAGAATTACAAGTCGCTCAAGCCTCTCTCTCTGAAATAGTAAAAGCGTGCCAAGTGGCTACAACTGTGGAATGATTGTACAGGCAATATTCAAACGAGTTCGGGCTATGTTCCAATATTATGTCTTGTATATGTGCTTCTGTTTCCAGACGCACCGTTGCTTCGGAGTGATCTCCACGCCTTAGCACGCACGTTGGAGGCATCCGCACCGAACGTGGTTCTCCCGCACCCTGCACACAAATTGGTGGATTATCAGTACATTGAATGCACTGGTGGGGAAGCTACTCGCCCGCTCGACAAATCCAAACACGTAATACAGGTTCCGTGCACAACTATTAAGTTATCTTTCTAGTTGCCTTAGGATCAGTTTCATGCAAACATTGAATAGCCTAACGTGTTGGGCAGTGCGCCGTACGATATTTGAGGAAACACGGCGAGACTTACCAACTTACCATCTCCTTCCCTGTCCAAGGCAAACATTAAGGCAACATGGTTAATTCAAGCACGACAAGTATAAGCACTCAGGGGGCATAGCATATGCAAACATGCGGGTCATTTTAAAATGATCGTTCAGGTATTCAGTTGTTCTTGATGCGATGCAATGACTCGCACGCGGATAGCCGCTAAGCGAGGATGACTTATCTATATGAACGTTAGTCACTGGCATAGCCATAAAGGATCGTTTATAGTCTTTGAACAAGGATGGTATGCAACGAAGCACGTGAGGCGCTGCACGCCATCCTGTCCGCACATGAGACTATCGTGATGTTCCATCCGGATCGGAACGGTCCCAGTGCCCCGGTGACCGCCCGTGGAACCGTTAGACCTTGTTTCCAAGTTGTCCGCGACATGCAGGTCAGGGCCAATTTCTAATCCATAACTTGATATGATAATCCATGATTCGTGATCTGAATGAGCGTTTGCTCCAAGAGCTGAAATACGTGGATTCGTTACATGACGTGATTCTCGTTAAAACATAAACTTGATGTGATTATCATTCAGTTGCACGTGACGTGATTCTCGTTCAGTATTCATTTGCCCTGATGCGTGCCCCTGGTTCAGGGATTGCCTTGGCGACCCAATGGTCCCGGATACTTGCAGGTTCGTTCAGGCACGGAACGACTATGTAGTAGTCTTCCGGGGTTTGGATGAAAACATGGCAACATTCAAGCAGACAAGCATGTGTTTCTAAGGAACATAAGCAGACACGTTGCTCGGACCCGAAGGTAAGCCGAGAGATGAAATCGTTAGGGACTTAGCATGCGAGGGTCTGAATACAAGCAGTATTTCAATTTCTATGTTCTAGCATAGCAATACAAGTTGGGATTATTCCCTTAGCTAGGTGCGTTAGATTTATTAGCATACATGGGGTGAATCACCTAGCGACTAGCATAAATATTCCAGATTTTATGTGTGTTGGCTAAGCAAAGACAAGTTCACCGTAGCCACCCACCTTAACGATGATTTACCTCGGTAGAGCGATACGTCAAGCGAGCCTCTGAAAGCCTAAGCAGGATTCCTGTAGGGACAAGTCTGAATATCCTTTGCTTCTTGTTCGAGACAAAGCGGGTCGGGACAGTTGCACTTTTGCCGGTTGAGTCGGCAGTCCGCTAGAACGAACAGGGTGTTACAGCCTTGAGCAGGTACCCAGTAGCTATGTATTTGACGAGGGACAGACATTTATTAGCCGATCTTGATTGCTTGGGCATTGAGGTATTAGTTTCTGGAGTTGCAGCACAAATGTGGGGACTTCAGGAATAGTCAGATTTGATGGACCGGATCAAAGCCGTACAGTTCGAGGATTAGTCTCTGAGGAGCATCAGAGCACAGGTCCGGATAGGATTGGCAGAGAACTTTAGTATTGCAGATGATGGATCATTGCGGTATTGTACCAGATTGTGTGTGCCGAGTGAAGCGTTGCGCGAGAAGATTCTTCAGGAGGCACATCGATCTCAGTACTCTATGTATCCAGGTTCCAACAAGATGTATAGGGCCACGAGAGAGCCTGTTTGGTGGTATGGTATGAAACGGGTGGTAGCTAGCTTCATATCCAGATATTTGGTAAGCCAGTAGGTAAAGATAGAGAGACAGAGGCCAGGTGGATTGCTTCAGCCTTTACCCAATCCAGAGTGAAAGTAGGAGCATATGACGATGGACTTTATGTCAGGGCTTCTGCGTTCTCCAGGAGGTAAAGATGTGATTTAGGTCATCGTAGACAGGTTGACCAAATCAGCCTACTTTCTGTCATGCCCCGATCTCCCGCAGGCAATTTCGGCCGTTCCCGCTAAGCGAGAATCACCCTCGCCAGCGCTCCCGCGGAACGATCGCTTTGACCCATCCGGGCATGATGCCGCACGAGCGTGAGCCACGCCCGTGCAAGGCCATGGTTCATTGACTGGCGGTAAGAGTTCTAAGCCACAGAGTCGCACAGATTGTCCGAGTGCAGCGGAGTCATGAACGCATAGGCGATCGGTAACAGGTTCACTGAGTCGACAAATATAGCGGAAGCATCGAAACAAGTAAAGTAATCTCTTTATTGATATGAAACATGTATTACAGGTGGCGTATAGCCGAGATTATAAGTCGCTCAAGCCTCTCTCTCTGAAACAGTAAAAGTGTGCCAAGTGGCTACAACTGTGGAATGAATATACAGGCGATGGTCAGGCGATGTTCACAACTTATGTCTTGTATAAGCGCTTCAGTCCCGGACGCGCCGTTGCAAGGCTTCAGAGGGAACTCCTGGCCTTAGCATGCACGAAGGAGGCGTCCGCACCGCACGAGGTTCTCCCGCACCCTGCATACAAACTGGTGGATTATCAGTACATTGAATGCACTGGTGGGGAAGCTACTCGCCTGCTCGACAAATCCAAACACGTAATACAGGTTCCGTGCACAACTATTAAGTTGTCTTTCTAGTTGCCTTAGGATCAGTTTCATGCAACATTGAATAGCTTAACGTGTCGGGCAGTGCACCGTGCGATGTTAGAGGAAACACGGCGAGACTTACCAACTTACCATCTCCTTCCCTATCCAAGGCAACCATTTGGGCAAACAGTATAAATTCGAGTAGAGGCATGTATAAACATTCAGGAGGCAAGCATATACAAACAGGAGGGTCGTTTTAACATGATCGTTCAGGTGTTTAGTTGTTCTTGATGCGATGCAGTAACTCGCACGCGGATAGCCGCTAAGCGAGGATGACTTATCTATATGAACAGGAGTCGCTGGCATAGCCATAAAGGACAGGTGTAGCACATGAAAGAGAATGAAATACAACGCACGGATCAGGAGCGCTACACGTTATTCCTTCCAAGTCAGGCGGCTACTTAGTTTAAGAGCAAGAATGGCGTGAAGGAAAAGTTAACAGGGCTACACGCCATTCTGCCCGAAACAGGAAGACTAACAGGGGTTCCTGTCCGGATCGGATCGGCCCGGTGCCCCGGAGACCGTCCGCAGGAACAGAGATCAGGAGAATCTCACTTGAAACAAGTTATCCGCGATATGCAGGTCAGGGTCAGGTTCAGGAACAAGTTCTTGACAGGATATATATATATGAACAAGTTATATGGAACAAGTTCGAGTCAGGATATATATATATGGAACTTGTTGAAGCAAGATTGTTGATTCAGTAGTTTGCTCCACGAGCTATGATTCAGTGATTTTATTCAGTCAGGGTGCATATTCCCTGGTTCGAGAATTGCCTTGGTGACCTAACGGTCCCGGATACTTGCAGGTTCATTCAGGCACGAAACGACTACGTAGTAGTCTTCCGGGGTTTGGATAAAAACATGGCATCATTTAAGCAGACAAGCATGCATTTCTAAGGAACGTAAGCAGGCACGTTGCTCGGACCCGAAGGTAAGCCGAGAGGTGAAATCGTTAGGGGATTTAGCATGCGAGGGTCTGAATATAAGCAGTATTTCCTTTTCCATGTTCTAGCAAGCAATATGAGTTGGGATTATTCCCTCAGCTAGGTGCGTTGGATTTATTAGCATGCAGGGGGTGATTCACCTAGTGACTAGCATAAACATTCCAGATTTTATGTGTGCTGGCTAAGCAAAGACAAGTTCACCATAGCCACCCACCTTAGCGATGATTCGCTTCGGTAGAGCGATACGTCTGAGTGAGCCTCTGAAAGTCCAAGACGGATTCTTGTAGGGACAAGTCTGGATATCCTTTGCTTCTCCTTTGAGGCAAAGCAGGTCGGGACAGCTGCACGATTGCCGTTTGAGATGGCAGTCCGCTTGAGCGGAACAGGGTGTTACATCCTACCCAACTTAGAAAAAGTCTCGTCCTCGAGACTTACTAAGGACAAGCAGTAATCTAGGGTTGAGGCAATCCTAGACAAGTCGTTTGTACTTGTTCATTTGGATCTTCACTTGCACAAGCTTCGAAATCAGCATATCGCTTAGACTGGATCGTGCGCACCTTCGACATGCATTTCTAGTGTGAACACGTCAACCAGCTCAGTGATAGCGAAGTCTTAGCACTCGAGTTTCACCTTTTCTTAAGTCTTAGATGGTGTACTAGTTCAAGGCGTCCCTCGAATAGATACATTCAACCAAACTTAGGGTTAGTGAAAATCGGACAAGCTACTAGCGATACACTCGATGAGTCCGCACAGGTTGGCACAAAGGCCACTCGCAGTATACAACCAGACAAGCAAGCATATCATTCAAAACGTATTTTGAAAGTATTTAGACTTATTGTTGGAACATCCCATCGAGGCATTGAGAGAGAACGTGCACATAACCCACGAACGAGCTTTCGAAACAGAGATATCGAATTGAGGACAAAGGCGTAGAAGCTAGGCTTTGATACCAACCTGTCATGCCCCGATCTCCCGCAGGCAATTTCGGCCGTTCCCGCTAGGCGGAAATCACCCTCGCCAGCGCTCCCGCGGAACGATCGCTTTGACCCATCCGGGCGTGATGCCGCACGAGCGTGAGCCACGCCCGTGCAAGGCCATGGTTCATTGGCTGGCGATAATAGTTCTAAGCTACAGAGTCGCACAGATTGTCCGAGTGCAGCGGAGTCATGAACGCATAGGCGATCGGTAACAGGTTCACTGAGTCGACAAATATAGCGGAAGCATCGAAACAAGTAAAGTAATCTCTTTATTGATATGAAATATGTATTACAGGCGGCGTATAGCCGAGATTACAAGTCGCTCAAGCCTCTCTCTCTGAAACAGTAAAAGCGTGCCAAGTGGCTACAACTGTGGAATGAATATACAGGCGATGGTCAGGCGATGTTCACAACTTATGTCTTGTATAAGCGCTTCAGTCCCGGACGCGCCGTTGCAAGGCTTCAGAGGGAACTCCTGGCCTTAGCACGCACGAAGGAGGCGTCTGCACCGCACGAGGTTCTCCCGTACCCTGCATACAAACTGGTAGATTATCAGTACATTGAATGCACTGGTGGGGAAGCTACTCGCCCGCTCGACAAATCCAAACACGTAATACAGGTTCCGTGCACAACTATTAAGTTATCTTTCTAGTTGCCTTAGGATCAGTTTCATGCAACATTGAATAGCTTAACGTGTCAGACAGTGCACCGTGCGATGTTAGAGGAAACACGGCGAGACTTACCAACTTACCATCTCCTTCCCTGTCCAAGGCAACCATTTGGGCAAACAGTATAAATTCGAGCAGAGGCATGTATAAACATTCAGGAGGCAAGCATATACAAACAGGAGGGTCGTTTTAACATGATCGTTCAGGTGTTTAGTTGTTCTTGATGCGATGCAGTAACTCGTACGCGGATAGCCGCTAAGCGAGGATGACTTATCTATATGAACAGGAGTCGCTGGCATAGCCATAAAGGACAGGTGTAGCACATGAAAGAGAATAAAATGCAACGCACAGATCAGGAGCGCTACACGTCATTCCTTCCGAGTCAGGCGGCTACTTAGTCTAAAAGCAAGAATGGCGTGAAGGAAAAGTTAACAGGGCTACACGCCATTCTGCCCGAAACAGGCAGACTAACAGGGGTTCCTGTCCGGATCGGATCGGCCCGGTGCCCCGGAGACCGTCCGCAGGAACTAGATCAGGAGAATCTCACTTGAAACAAGTTGTCCGCGACATGCAGGTCAGGGTCAGGTTCAGGAACAAGTTCTTGACAGGATATATATATATGAACAAGTTATATGGAACAAGTTCGAGTCAGGGTATATATATATGGAACTTGTTGAAGCAAGATTGTTGATTCAGTAGTTTGCTCCACGAGCTGTGATTCAGTGATTTTATTCAGTCAGGGTGCATATTCCCTGGTTCGGGAATTGCCTTGGTGACCTAACGGTCCCGGATACTTGCAAGTTCATTCAGGCACGAAACGACTACGTAGTAGTCTTCCGGGGTTTGGTTGAAAACATGGCATCATTTAAGCAGACAAGCATGTGTTTCTAAGGAACGTAAGCAGGCACGTTGCTCGGACCCGAAGGTAAGCCGAGAGGTGAAATCGTTAGGGGATTTAGCATGCGAGGGTCTGAATATAAGCAGTATTTCCTTTTCCATGTTCTAGCAAGCAATATGAGTTGGGATTATTCCCTTAGCTAGGTGCGTTGGATTTATTAGCATGCAGGGGGTGATTCACCTAGCGACTAGCATAAATATTTCAGATTTTATGTGTGCTGGCTAAGCAAAGACAAGTTCACCATAGCCACCCACCTTAGCGATGATTCGCTTCGGTAGAGCGATACGTCTGAGCGAGCCTCTGAAAGTCCAAGCCGGATTCTTGTAGGGACAAGTCTGGATATCCTTTGCTTCTCCTTTGAGGCAAAACAGGTCGGGACAGCTGCACGATTGCCGTTTGAGATGGCAGTTCGCTTGAGCGGAACAGGGTGTTACACTTTCTACCATTCAAAGTGGGTACGTCTAAGGAGAAACTCGCAGAGATGTATGTGCGTCAGATTATCAGATTGCATGGAGTTCCTATGATCATAGTCTCGGATCAGGATAGTCACTTCATGTCCCACTTCTGGAGGAGTTTGCATGCTAGCTTGGACACTCAGCTTAAGTTTTGTATCGTATATCACCCCCAGATAGATGGGCAGTCGGAGATGACTATCCCGACTCTCGAGGATATGCTACGCACTTGTGTTTTGGATCTTGGAGGATCTTGGGAGGATCATCTTTACTAGGTAGAGATTTCTTATAACAACAGCTACCAGGCCAGTAAGGAGAAGTCACTATTTGAAGTATTGTATGGATGGATATGCCGCACTCCGTTATCATGGGATGATGTTGGTGAGAGAGCCTTATTGGGACTAGGTATAGTCGTGGATACAGTTGAGAAGGTGAAGCTCATCAGGGATAAACTTCGAGTGGCGTAGGACAGACATTGACATTGGGCTGATAACCACCAGAGACCATTAGAGTTTGAGGTATAGATTTTATTTTGTATTGCTTGTGATTGCTTGATTTAGTTAGAGTGCTAAGGCTGTGTTTCGTGCTAGGTTGGCGATCTGGTTTTCTTGAGTTTTTCTCCGACACGGGATATGAATCACTTTGGTGGAGACGGGAAGCTTAGTCCACTATACATCAGACCCTTCGTGTTCGTGAGAAGGTCGGTGCAGTGGCCTATAGACTAGACTTGTCGCCTATATTAGAGGGAGTGTACAACTTGTACCAAGTGTCGTAGCTGAGACGGTACATGGCAGATCCTACCCATGTACTAGATCACTTAGAGATCGAGGTTGGTCCGACTCTGAGCTATCCAGAGCAGCCTGTGGAGATTTTGGATCGCAGGGAGAAGGTGTTACGGAACCAGACGAATCCTTTGATATGCGTCGCATGGAGGCATCACTCACCATGAGAGAGTACCTGGGAGCGAGAGGCCGAGATGCTCAAGCGATATCCTTATATGTTTGAGCCGTGAGGTATAATCCTTTCTTCTTCGTATTGATTGTTTGATAGTTAGTTCTTCCTTAATTTTGACGACAAAAGTTTTCTAAGGCGGGGGTAGTTTGGTAATTTGGTATGGATATTTGTTTTAGGAATTAAATATTAAATATTTGTGTGATGATTTTTTTTAATTTATTTAATTAAGTTAAGCTATAATTATTTGGGACTTGTGTCAATTGTCAATAGTTAGAGAGACTAGACAATATTTATACTTGTCACATATGGACCATTTAGATTTGTCATGATAATTAGTAAGCCCAACTTGGACCCAAGCCCATTAGTTTTTTCACTAATTAAATTAAGAAGAATTAGTTTAATTACAATTACTTAGAGACTTCCAAATATATCCATCCTTAATTATTTCTCATAATGCAACATGTAGGGGCAACTTGGACCTTTGAATTTGCTTGGGGAAGGGGGAATAGGCCGGCCACTATAGAGGGGGGATTCTTCTCTCTTTCTCCTAATTTGTATTTCAATTTTGATCCAAATTCTAGATCTCCAATTTCCCAATTTTTCTCCATTAATTTTCTATACAATTCACCACTAATTCCTTCTCAAATACATCACTCTTGGAGCCTTGGAGCTTGGAGAATCAAGGAGCACAAGGAGGAGGAACTTTGGAGCTAGAGATCATATTCGGATCATGTCCAATTGTATTTTTATTAAGAATCTATCTTCCAATTGGTAAATCCTAAATTTCTCTCTCATTATAGCTTCTTAATTATGCATTTGGCCATTAGGAATGACCCTATGGCATAGGACTGCCTATTGGAATAAGTTCTAGGCTATTTGACTTTGTATTATGAGTTCTATATGATATTTTGTGTGTATGTTGGGAGAATTACAAATTTAATACATCAATTGTGCGTCATGAGACTAATTGGATCTAATTAGACTTAGATCGGTGTTATAGGACTAGGTACGTGTCCACAAATGGATACATATAGGCCGTATTACAGTATTTTACGATACGGTATGATACTGGACCAATTTTGGGTGATTTACATGAACTCTCTTTATTATATGTTGTAATAACTTCTAATAGTTGTAATTATATATATATATATGACTTGTGGGATTGATCAATCGTGGAAAATGAAGAGTTTGGCACCTCAATTGGTTGAGTATCTTAGATATTCTATTATGTGCATTATAGGTATTTGGTGCACATATATGTGTGTGTATATGTATGTTTATGTGTGTATATGTGTGTGTGTGTTAGTAACTGTGGGAGGTGTTTGTGAGAGTTGTGTGTGAGGGTGAGTGTATCGGGTTTTGTATAGATTTCAGTAGCAGCAGTGCAGCAACTTGAGGATGTTGCATTCAAGCTATGGGGGGATCGGGTTTCACATAGCACTGCAGCAGTAACAGCTTCTGTATAAAATACAGCAACTGTAGCTACTAGCAGTACTAGCAGCAATAACACATAGCAGTGTAGTAGAAATAATTACACATAACAGTGTACCAGCAAGCAATAGATGCATAAGGTAGCAAGCTGTATCAGCAGTAATAGCTACAAATAGCAGTGTGCTACAGTAGCAGTAGCAAGTGATAGAGGGAAGTAGCAACAATCAAATGCTTGTGCAGGCCAATGACAGTGGTGTGGGACTGATTTAGCATCATAAAAAATGGAAAAGATGAAATGGACAACAACTTTAGGGGACTTGTAACTGATACTCGAGGTATCAGTATACTGATACTAGTAGTGACTTAGACTGGTAGTTACTGTGTACCTTGATACATTGGTATGAAAACCTGTGTGTGTACATAATGAAGAGTAGTAGTAGCAGTATAGAAATTAGTTGAGAGGGTGGTGCCGGTGTACTTAGAAAGTTAGAGCAATATGTAGTAATCAAGGACTGCAATTGGAAATGAGTAGGTACTAGTATCTAAGAGTGTATCTTGGTGTTGTGGTCCTTGTGTATATGGATGAATGATACTAGGGTGGTTTAGTTGTGGATTAATGCTAACGAGTGTGGAGTCCTGAGGTTGGTTATATAAATGTGTACAAGTGGTGATTACTGGGTAGGTATTGATATTAAGATAGTATAGTTGGTATGTGCAAGGCAATAAAAATAAGTCAAGATACTAAGTGTATTAGATGTCTGTCATGGTTAAGTTAGTAATGGTTAGTGTCAGTTATTAGTGTATAAGTGTATTAGTTAATTAAGTGCATATTTTAATTAGTATAACTAGTGTGTTTGTTAGTTAAGTTAAGTTTCTAGTTAGGAGTAGGGTATATAAATATCAGTTAGCTATTACTGGGTAGAGTACATATATATAGTTAGTTAATGATAAGTTTTGGCTAAGGTAATGCGTAGATTAATTAGTGAGAATTCATTAAATGACCAAATAGACTAGTTAGTTTGGTGTGGACCTAGTTTAACTAGTATTGACTAATTAGTACCCAATCATAACCAAATTACCTTAGTGTGACCTAGTATGGCCTAGTAGAGATTTTATAGTTACATTTTAGCTCATTATTATTTATTTCATACCTAATTTGACATGATATCAAAATTTAGGTGACTTCGACACCAGCTTGGATACTGAGATATACCATTTGCTTAGGACCAGAGGCGAGTAGATATCCCTGTTAGTTTTTATTTCAAAATTGTATATATATCGCATGTTCTATAGCTGTATACTTAATTCCAACACAGTAGTTTCACGGACTGGTACTATATGGATCCTGTCAAGAGATGTTATCCCTTACAGTATTCAGCGGGTACTCCTTCACATGTATTTCATCATGTGTATCGGGTGTTAATTTTAGTGTAATTCATGTTCACACATTGCTCGTGTTCAGTGTGCCCATATTCGTGTTCGTAACGTGTCATGATTGGATCCATTGGTATTGGTTGGGGATAAGGGAATAAGATTTGATTATGTGATTAAGCCCAGTGTATTCTTGTACATATCGATTACATATCACACGTGTAATCGAGTTACCATATTGTATTCATGTTCAACCCAAACCGATCACATAATAAACTTGTATTCCATGGTACATTAGCTAGATTTCATTTATTTCTATTATATTGTAGTTATTCTATTATATGTTCTTCATTCCAGTATATTACATGTTCATTCTAGTTCATTTCATTATATTGTTTAGTTATCTTGTATTTTTTTCCATTATCTGTTATATATGCTCGATTATGTATTTGAAACTACTTTTAGAGGTATGTACTTCGCTCCAATCCTGACTGGATATATTTTTCAAATGATTAGCTCGTAGACCAGTATCCTACCAACTACGGGCCGCAGGATGGTGTTCCATTAGAGGATACTCATTTAGAGCAGGAAGACTTAGTACCAGAGCCTGATGAGGCTTAGATTATTGCTAGACTTGTATTAGACTTTTATGGAGGTTGTTGACATGTATATATTATTTCAGGCTTGTGGATGTATTGTGACTCTTTTTTTCATTATTCCATCTCGTGCTTTATCTTCCCTAGTTTGCATTATGATTGAGTATAGTTTATATTTATCAGATACTATATTGTTCCTCCGATTGGAGTTGAGATATTTGACATATACCATGTATATATCATTTGAGATAGTAGAGTTGACCCAGACAACGTTCTACCGCCGATGCTGCTGCATACTCTGGACGTACCCATGTACTCGTGCCCGAATATCCGGGTGCGGGTCATGACACATTTTTAGTAGTGGCCTATGCAGGTCAAGAGTCATAATTAGAGCTATATCATAGTAGTGCTCACCTAGAGTACTGCTACGAGCCTGCTTTAGGAAATAGGATTTAGGCTCAGAGTATACTCAATCACAACTAGGGAAAAATTATAAATATTTGTTTTCCTATCCTTATCTATTGAATGTTTCTTTACTTGGAATAAAATATGTCCTTCTTTGATGATATCGTAGCATACTCAATATTGATTCCTTTGTTCAATCTATCTTTAGGATGCCGTCGAAGATGCCTTCCCAGTGCTCAAGCGCAATGTCAGTATGGTCGATCACTTCATCGCCTATGAGGGAAGCACTAGCAGACATTGTTCCAGCAGCTACATTCCAGAGGTCAGCTTCACCGATCCAGGTAGGCATTTCAGCAACAGCTTTCAGAGGTGCTCCACCTCCGATATAGAGGGCAGTGCCGACATTTTCAGGAGATCTTTCACTCCACCATCCGTAGTCGATCAGACGCAGATGTTTGCGCTCTTTCAGAAGATGATGGAGGCATATCAGCGTCAATAAGAGGTTATGAGGCAGGGTATTAAGAATGCTCACCAAATTATGCTCACAGCAGTCGAGAGAGTCACCTTAGTCCAGCCACAGACATACCATCTCAGTTTATCCTGCAGCAGTCGAGGCCAAAAACTATCATAGGTTTCAAGAGGATGGGGCCGAAGGACTTTATAGGCACTGAAAGGATTATTTATGCTGATGATTGGATAGAAGACATTGAGCAAAACCTGCAACTAGCGTAGATTCCAGAGAGGTTGCAGGTGGAGGACGCAGGAAGTAGGATGTTTTATTTTGCATTGACTTGGATCAGGATGGATCCCAGGATCTTAGCACCAGGACTTACTTGGGAAGCCTTCAAAGAGTCTTCAACAAAAAGTTCTTTCCAGATATGGCTCTGACATCTCTAGAGAGCCAGTATCAGTACCTCGTTCAAGGAGGTATGACGGTGGATGAGTATGCGACAGAGTATTGCAGATTAGACCACTTTGTGGAGGGGCAGGATCCCAGAGGAAGAGCTAGGAAGTTCAAGAAGGTCCTGAACAGGGAGATCAAATCGCATATGAATGGAGATCACACCGCTACTTTTCAGTAGATGTTGAGGCAGACATAGCGGAAAGAGGATAATCTAGAGCTCTAAGAGGCCGAGGGACATAGGAGTATCCAATACCAATACGGGTCCAATGAAGCGGCCTTATTTTCAGTAGCAGCACCAAAGGCACTTCCAACAGCCGAGGCAGCAGTATCATGGACCAGCTAGAGCGCCGATACAGCAGATGCACCAGATTCAGAGGCCAGCTATTCTTGGCCAATTCTGTAAGTAGCAGGGACATGGATGGGATGCATGCAGGATGAGATAGGGCCAGTGCTTATTCTGCGGATCAGGAGACCATCAGTTGAGATCTTGCCCTAAAGCTCTATCTTGCCTAGCTCAGGACGGAGCTCAGTCACAGAGAGCACCCGTGAGACCACCAATGAGACAACAGAGAGGACCTCTTCTACCCCCACAACAACAGCAGTTCGCCTAGCACCACCAGCAGCAAAAAGGTGCTCATGGATAAGCTTTTGCCTTGACCGTCGAGGAGGAGGAGCCAGTCGGTGATATTATCTCAGGTTCAGTCTATCTTGATTCTTTTCCAGCTCATACTTTATTTAATTCTGGTGCTTCACATAGTTTTGTATCTATATATTTTGCTTTGAAACATTACCTTGAGACTGAACCGTTGGCGAGGACTTGCAACATTACGACCGGGGGTGGCATTATCCTGGTCAGTGATGTTTGTAAGGACTAGAGGGTTTCTTTGGGAGGCTGAGAGTTGAGCGTATGTCTACTTGTAATGCCACTTCCGAGCTATGATATAGTACTCGGGATAGATTGGTTGAGTAGGCACCATGCTAGTATCGATTGTCGAAGAGGCAGAGTTTTGTTTTAGGCGCCAGGAGAGCCAGAGTTTGAATTCGTCAGAGGAGAAGCAGAGCAGAGGGAAGAAGATTTCTGTGGAGCTATTATGGAAAAGCAAGAGCTGCCACATCCATTGATTATTGAGTATATGGACGTTATTTTAGAGGATTTATCAGGGTTGCCACAAGACAGAGATGTAGAGTTCTCTATTGACTTGGTGCCAGGCGCAGATATAGAAGCATAAAAAATACGCTGGATATCTATACGCAGCATGTTAATGTTGGGCAGCATAAAAAGATTACTTCAGAGCCATCGACGTACAAACAGAGCTTTTTCGCTGAGCGCAGCATAAAAATATAAGCTCAAGGACCATCCGCGTAAAGCAGTATGTCCAGGCTGCTTCGGCATAAAAAGGGTGCTATATCGCCTTTATGGCATAAAAACTCATCCGCTTTCAATGCAGCATTGAAGTGTACGAGGAACGCTTCGTATTCTTCAAAATGTACCTGTCAAATCATGTAGTGAACCTGACATCTGAACTCCTGACAAAGAGTACTCCACGACTACCTAGACGACGGCTATAATGATAGCACGACACAGCGACCCAGACTGTCGTTTAGTGACATCTCCTTGGCGTAAACTATTTTTTCGTATACAAAGGAATATGCTGCCTAGTTTTACACAGGCAGACGTGAGCTTCTTATGCTCCGCAAAAGACAAACAGACTGCCATGTCAAAAGCTGCTCTTCGTACAGAGCTCGAGGCACGTCTCTGCATTTAATACGTAGAGTGATGGCAGAGCTCGAGGCACGTCTCTGTATTTAATGCGCAGAGTGATGGCAGAGCTCGAGGCACATCTCTGTATTTAATGCACAGAGTGATGGCAGAGCTCGAGGCACGCCTCTGCATTTAATGTGAAAAATGATGGCAAATCTTCGAGACACGACTCTGGAATACGCTGCCTAGTGTAGAAGCATGAAAAATACGCTGGATAGCTCTACGCAGCATGTTAGTACAGGGCAGCATAAATAGAGGACCTCGGAGCCATCAAACGTGCAACAAAGTTTTTCTGTTGAGTACAGCATAGAATATAGGCTCAAGGACCATCCGCATAATCCAGTATGTCCAGGCCGCTTCAGCGTAAAAAGGGTGCTACATCGCCTTTATGGCATACAACTCATTCGCTTTTAATGCAGCATTGAAGTGTACGAGGAACGCTTCGTATTCTTCGAAATGAACCTGTCAGATCATGCAATAAACCTGACGTCTGGGCTCCTGACAAAGAGTAATGCACGACAACCCAAGCGACGGCTATAAATGATGGTGCGGTACTGCAACCCAGGCTGTCATTTACTGCCATTTCCTTGGCGTAGACCGCTTTTACGCATATAAAGGAATACGCCGCCGAGTTTTACACAGGCAGATGTGAGCTGTTTATGCTCCGCAGAAGACAAACAGCCTGCCACGTCAAAAGTTGCTCTTCGTACAGGGCTTGAGGCGCGTCTCTGCATTTAATGTGCAGAGCGATGACAGGTTCACAAGGCACGTCTCTGCATTTAATACGCCGAATACAGACAGATACCCGAGGTACGTCTCTGTATTTTATGCGCAGAAGGGTGGCAGACCTTCAAAACACGCCTCTGCATTTAATGTGCAAGATAATGGCGGATCTCTGCATTTAATGCAGAAGATTTAGTTAAATGTCACCGAACCATCGTCTAGTGACATTCCCTTTGTGCCAACTGCTCTTACGCATACAAGGGATACGCTGCCCAGTTTTATACTGGCAGACGTGAGCTTCTTACGCTCCGCAAAAGGCAGACAGACCGCCACATCAGCAGTTACTCTTTATACAAAATTCGAGACGCGTATCTGCATTTAATGTGCAGAATGATGGCAAATCTTAAAGACAAGCCTCTGCATTTAATGCGCAGGATGGGGGCAGATCTCTGCATTTAATGTAAGAGATTTGATTATATCTCCAAGAGCCGTGATTCCGGCTAAAACATCCACATCATCTCGGCTTATACGCCTGCTCGGCTTCTATGCCCACTCGGCTTCTTTGCCCACTCGGCTTCTATGCCCACTCGGTTTCTATGCCCACTCGGCTTCTATGCCCACTCGGCTTCTACGCCCACTCGGCTTCTATGCCCGCTCGGCTTCTACGCCCACTCGGCCGCTATGACCACTCGGCTTCTACGCCTACTCGACTTCTTCGCCTACTCGGCTTCTATGCCTACTTGGCTTCTATGACATGGTGACAGTCATTGGCTTCTATGCCAACCTCTTCTACACAAGGGATAACTACCTACGTAGCTTCTACGCCGTGATCTTCGCAGCAGATATACGCATTTGTCCCTTAGTTGGACACGCGTCACATGCTCACTCAAAAGGTCATCTATACGCAGGCATTGGTTATATTAAACCGTCATGTAAAAGGGTGCTGTACTTTCCACTACTCAGTTTCTACGCTGACTGAGTGGTCACTGTCACTAAAAACTCTATAAATAGAGACCTCTATCAACAGAGGAAAAGGTGGACAATTAGGAAGGAAAAAGAGAAAACGGTCGAGAGAGAGAGAGAAGAATCCAGAGCTTAGGCAAAGAGAAGGGATCGACGACTTTGGCATCGGGCATCCACCCTCTTTAGCAACCCTCGAAGTTGCTTTCTGTCTTCCACGGCACTTCTTTACCATCGTGTGGTCCAAGGGCAAAAGTGATCGACTGCAGATCAGACACCCATAGCAATATTTACCCAGATTAAATAAATTTTACTTCGACGTTCCTCGTGTAGGATCAAAATTGTACAATCTTATTTGTAAACACCGACGAAGAAAAGCGGGATTTTCTTTAAAATAAAGAACCTTCTCGTTCCTCGTATTTTTACCTTTCGTTTATTTTTATCCGAAATAAGATGGCGACTCTGCTGGGGACATCTTTCTCTTCTGACGAGGAAGAAATTGCTCAACACGATGCGGTATCCGTGGGATCCGTGAAGAAGACACTGGTCGTCCAGTTCGACCAATCTGCCTACGAAGACTTGCTTCAAACAGGGGGTAGCTTTCACTCTCTCTCAGTCCAAGACAACAGGAAGCTGCGTAAGGTCTGGATGCCCAAGACATCCTCTACCATTCCTGTGGACTCTCCGACCTCTCCGATTTCTCCGACCAACGAGGTTGTAGTATTGCTCCCTCCGTGCCTTATGCGTAAAATTCAGTCGCCTATCTCTAGCAGGGCCGACAAAACTTCTGGAAATGCCACAGCGCTAACCCAGAAGTATTTACCTAGCTCTGCACGTAAAATTCAGTCTCCCGTCCCTGACGAAAAAGATGAAACTTCGGACAATGCCTCAGCGCTAGTCTAGAAGCCTACACCACGCTCTGCACGTAGAAACCAGTCTCCCGTCCCTGGAGGAACAGACAAAATTTCTGACAAGGCCTTAGCGCCAAATCAGAAAATCCAAACGTGCTCCGCGGGTAAAAATGCATCTGCCTTCCGCAGAAAAGCAGATGACCCCTGTAATCTACGCAAGGGAAAGCAAGCGGCAGACTACTCAACTTCTCGGCCTTTGTGCCAGCAAGGGAAGAATCAGCCAGCCCTCCGGATTACGCGAGAGACTGACGGCCGACTGAGGACATCCTCAGCTTTATGCCAACCAGAGCAGAGCTCTAAATTACGCCAGGAGAAGCCTCTCAGCATAAAGAAGGCTCAATTTGCAGAAAGACACCCTCCTCAGGGATTATCCGCCACCCAGATGGCCAACCTGTTGTATACAGGAGGCACAGGGAAAACTAGGGCTCCTAACATCTTCACGCTCACTGATGTGAACAGAAGAAACAAGTTATCTTCTTCTTCTGTAACTCCTCCTGACCTGCCCAAGTATCTGATCCAGAAACGCAAGGATAGGGGATCTTCCAGCATGTCTATTACGCCTCCTAACGAGCACTCTTGTAATAGTCATAGGATTGTAATTAACTGTTGCTGTTCTGAAGCAAAACAGTCGGTTTTCGACCGGTTGAGCTACTCTCCATCTTTCCAGGAAGAAGAGCCCACACATGCATCGGTGAACATGGCTTCACACATACCTAGAGGAAGATCAGGCTCAAGATGTCATCCCTCTAGAGCTCCAAGCCGAAGGAGATTCAACCAGCTCCTTAGGAACACTGAAGCTGGGGTTTTCCGAAATACCCGTTCGAGGTCATGACAAACGACTTCGTACTCTTCTGATTCCGAAGCTGGGGGTCGCCGGTATCCCGAATCAGATACTGAAAGTATAGAATCAACTTCTACAGAGACCTATACTAATCTTTCAATGACACCCAGGGTGATGGGAGTTTATGCCATTGGAGATGAACGCGAGGAAGCTTCCCCGTCCGGGAGCGCTGAGCAGCGCATTACTATACTGGAGACATCTCTGAAAGAAATGCAATCCATGATGGAGAACATGCACCAGATGATGCTGACTCAACACACAACTGCTATGGCTCAAGCGTCGGTCCATCCAACTCAGATACGTGTGGGGGTGGACTTACCACCATCCAACGCAATCCAAGAGCCTGCTCTAGATCATGAGTCAGCAGTTCCTCTGCCTCCTCACTCGGAGAATGTATTACCTCCCGTCGGAGTCGCAATGCAATCGATTCCTCATCACTACGTGGTCCCGCCACAGGCTGAAGATCCGATGCAGGCAGTACGGGAGTTGAAAGCCCAATTTGATGCCCTGAAGCACAAAGATCAGCTCAAGAAATTGGGAATCAACCAACCTTACCCAGCTATCTAGGAAGAGATTCCTTTCCCTCCTAGATACAAACCACAGACTATGGCTTTGTTCGAAGAAAAAACATCACCGAGTCAGTACATGAACTACTTCAGTATGATGACGGTGTTATTACAAGGGAACGACGCCCTCCTCACTCGGGTGTTCAAAGGCTGTCTCTCGGAGGTAGCTTATCAGTGGTATCGAAGTCTGGCGGACAACTGCATTACTTCCTTTGAAGACTTCAAAGCGTTATTCTTCATGCGATTCTACGAAGGAGGGATGGACATGTCTATGTCCTCTCTCATCGAAGTCAAGCAGAAGGAAAAAGAGAATGTTCATACTTTCATCGAACGTTTTCGTCAAGCCACTTTGCAAATGCCTCCAGGAGTTCCAGACTCGGCATTGGTGGACATCTGCAGGAAGAACCTTCTCCCCATAATCTCGGTGTTCACAGGACCATATCAGTTCCATGATTGGACCTCGTTCATTATCTCAGTGGTAGCCGCGGAGGACAATAGTCAGAAGGTGCGTGATAATGGCATCATGATCTCGGCCTCTGATAAAGGCAAAAGGTCATCCTCCAACATCTACCATCCTCGTGGTACCAAGGGTAAAGAAGCTCTGGCGATCAACATGTCCAGACAAAAGACGTGGCTACCACGCAGACAAAACCTGGGACTTCCAGGCCCATTGAAGTATACTCTTTCGACGACGACGATATCACGAGCATATTCAAATGTCTCGTCAAAAGCGATAAGATTACCCTTCCTGAGGTGAGATGGCCCAATGAGGCCGGCAGTACCAACAACCCCAAGTACTGCATCTTCCATAGGAATATACACCACCCCACAAAGGCGTGTTATATACTGAAAAGGAAGATCCAGGAGGTGATCGATGCTAAGGCCATCATTCTGCACAACAGCGAGAAGACGGTCACAGCCAACATGATCTCTCTGCAATTTGGCGATCTGCCTCCCCAAGAAATCCCGGACGGTGTTACACCTATTTCCTGGATGACGATGAACATCGTTAATCTCCCTCCAGCTAGAGGTCAAAATCATGACCTAGTACCACTAACTACCCAGCGAGGCAAGATTATGTGGGTTCATCCAGATTTGGTGCCCGGGATCGAAAAAGAGACTCAAGCTGCTAAGGCTAAGTCTAAGAAGAATACGAAGCGCAAACCATGTCACATGGTTGCGGCAGACTCGGCATCAGAAGATAAGGTCTTGGCCACTGGAACCCGTTCAGGAAAGGCTTACCTCAAGGACCATAAAGCCAGCCAGGAAGATGCACCGGTAGACGCTTCAGCTACCAAGCCGTCAGAACCAGAGCCTGCTGTTCCAGGGGCCGGTCCTTCAAGACCAACTACGGCAGACAAAGGGAAGCAAAAGGAAGTACGTTTCGATAAACCTGTGAAAAATATTCAAAACAAAGGTTTAGAGAAGCCGTACAACTTCAACACCTGGCCCAATTGGCTAATACACCAGCCAGGTTGTCTATCTTCGAACTACTCAGGCTCTTCCAAGACACTCGTCTAGCCCTGAGCGAGGCACTGATGCAGGCGGATGCATACTTGACCCAGCTCTAGTCCCCCTCCAAGAACAACCGCGGACGATGTTGCCACAGCCCTCGCCTCAACAGGAGGTGCGACAAAAGAAGAAGCACCAACACCGGACGAAGTGACCGGCATACTCAAAGGAGGCATTGTCGCAATGACAGGCTCGTCCTCCTCTTGAGATATCAGAATCTCTTCGATAGGCGAGCCGACACCCGAAGATATCTCCTCTTCAAAATCAGGCACCTCCGTGTCGTCGCCAGGACCTGACACAGAGCCAAAGGGCGCATCTACATTGCCCTCCCCGAAGATGTCTTCTCCTGAAAAGAAGACAAAAGGAAGTTAATATCAGCATAATGTTAATTTTCCTAAAAGAAAAGGCATAAAAGACAATATTTACCTATGGCCAATGGTGTATATGACGCGTCCGCGGCCAGTACAGCTAAATTATTTCTTAGTGATGCTAGGCAAGCTGTCATACCTGAAGAAGGGGGTGCTCTTCCGAATATCGGCAAGTACTCTTCCGAATCTCCGTCGAGTTCCCCTCGAGGTTCATCGGCAGGAATCTCGCTAGGTGCACCTACAAACACGGTAGGGGTCTCTCCCGATGCTGATCCGGATAAAGATATCCTCATTTGGCTCAGCCCCGAAGGCGATCTCGTTCCACTACCTGAAGCGGTAGCAGCGACAGTAGCCTCCAGCAGGAATTCTCCGGCACTGCCAGCCGGGGCTGTCGAGGTTCCCTCTCTAAAAAGCGAGGAACCTCCAATCAAAGAATTATCCCCAACATAGGGAGATGTAGGCTCATTTCTAGGAGCCTCAATACCAAGAATCCGGAGAGGACGAGTAACCGTCTTCTTTTTCCTCTTGCGAGGGGAAGTCTCCTTCGGAGTAGGAGCCCTTCGCTTCACAGAGACCACCAAAGACCCTGTAGGCAGAGGTACTTCACCCCTCGATACCACCAATAGAGGCTCATCTGGAGTGACGGACTCCTCACCCTCGTCAGAAGAAACCGAGGGGACTTCGACTCTTCCCCCAGACATGGAAGAAGGCACCCTAAAACTTCCATGTATATCAAAATTGCGATGGAAGGTGTTGGTTGCCACATAGAACTGGGCATACGAGTGGAGAATGCGCAGCTCCGTGGAGAGTAAAAGGACGGGCAGGTAAAAGTTGCCTCAGTGCAACCCATGATGAAATATTGCCATCCTCTGGCTCCATCAATGAGTCCACCCCTGGACCTGAAGCTGGTGACGGTATTGCCCACGTATAACTGGTCATACCTAAATTGCTTGGCAAACCGACTAGGCAAATAGGGCTCGAAGAAGCAATGGTCTTCACTCCTGTACAGTAGGTGGGAAGGTCTAATGCAGACCAACCAATTAAAAGACTAGGGAGAAAGAACGGTCTTCCCGTCGCCTACATCCTGAAGTTTGATCCCCTGCTGATTGAGATGTACAGGGGGAACTGTGCAGAAGAGCTTCCAGCTGTGACTAAGATTCAGCGCTCGCCGACAGTCTATAACTGTGGTCACGTTACAGGAGGATTTCTGGTAGTTCAACAAGAAACTAGCCCCCGAACTACTGCCAGAGCCGGGGGACATAACCCTGGGGTTATAAAAAATTAACCATCCCATCAGACACAGGTATGGTAATTCTACCCTGGAAAATCTATCACGTCGAGTTTTATCGGCGAGCAGCCCGTCAGTCATGGCCCTCAAGCCAGCTTGAATACGGCACACCATGGCAGGGAGCAAGCCCAGTCTTACCCCGAACACCAGATGCACTGGAGGCCATAGCGTGTTGCGGTGAATGCGATCCGCAGATACGATGCCGGGTACCACCAGTCGACGTAGCCATATGGAGGGGAAGCCAGCCAGTTGAGCTTCCCTGGACAGAGGCCTGCGGCAGCGCCTCAAATAACTATAGGCCTTGGTGCATACGGGATACCTCCCTATCCCCTCGTCGAGGATCAAGTCCGGAGCCCCAGCGTCTTCCATGAGATCGTCAACTACTTGAGCATTAAGCACGCTCAGAGGATTCAAAGGCAGATCCTTGCCTTCCAATACATTCTCCGGCTTAGCAGTCCTAGACCGGTAAAAGAAAGGTAGGACGTCCATTTACTGATGTGAGCCAAATCTGAAGGCTCATCATAAAAGACGGTGCAAGCGAGGTAGTGGCACATCAGCTCCTGATACACTTCCACTACCCGAGGGTCCGAATCCCCCAGCTCCCGGTTCGTAGGAATATACTATTCATATGGAGTATCCCCCATCGGCAGTCTCGAGATCTCTGCCATATCGTGGAGGGCCAATCCCAACTCCCCCAGTGGAGTGTCGAAAGTCCTGGTGATCGAGATATATCGCTCCATCAGTGCTAGAAACAGGTTAGGGTTGAGAGGCAACCCAACACTGGTGGCACTCACAGCTGCAAACAGACTAATGCTCTCCAGCTCGATCTGAAAATGCTTCAGGGCCCAATCAGCTAAGCGAGCCCATCGAAGATTTGTGGGGGTGATCCACCCGCCTGTCCGAGGGTTCACCTTAGGGTATACTCCCCCGCGCCCCATGAAATCATTGCAGAGAGTCGGTAGTTGGACCGGTTGGATCACTAAGCTGTCTTCACTCGGGACACTGCCCGGGTACAGTCCCCTGAATATCATCACATTGCCGATAGGGCGGCTGACAAATGACCCCTGGTCCGCTCCTTTCAGATAAAATATATTTCCAGGCCTGCCGTGAAGATCAGGAGTCAGCGTCCACGACATCCTCCTGGGATGTGTAGCATGGAAGAATGCGGAGATGGGATAGTCTCTCGGCATCTTGGGCAGATATAAAACCAAGCTCCCTGCAGGGAAGACCCAGAGTTCTTTCTTGGGCTTCGTCTGGGACTGCTTGTCAATCATGTCCCCGAAGAGGAAAGTCGACTTTATGTATTAGTACCCATCTATGTACGTCAGGGGCTCTCCGTTGATCATGTTCAGTAGCGTTCGCTCGCCCTGAGCCGATATTAAAATTTCCCTTCCTTCGGAATACTGGAGCCCGGAGATAGGAAAAGTCACGTACGACAGATCCTCCAGATAGTTGGAGTGCAGCATCCCGGCGGCAGAGCCCATCACATCGGCTAACGGAGATGCGTGCAAGTTAACTGCAAAATACAAGAAAGACAAGTCAGTTTCTATAATCTTGCAGCATATGCAGAAAAATCAACAGTCTGTGCTTTATGCCAAGATTGTAAAAACTTGATCATTATACTGGAATCCCATTCCAAGGCATAAAATTCAAGACTGGCAGTATACGCCAGAATTTGAGCTATTACGCCAGAATTTCTATCCCTGCGTGACACTCAAATTATATAGTATACGCCAACTTTCGACAGTCAATAGTTTTACGCCAGACTGCGAAAATATGGAGTTTTTGCGCTGACACATTAGAAATGTGGGCGTAAAAGATGAAACATCTCTGTGCATCATCTTCCTCGAAGAGGCTATCAGCACAGAAGACGACCTAGCGCATTCACGTACAACATGTACGAAGGATTTTCAGTTATTCTTTTTCATCCCAAAAGCTCTACCTTTAAGGCCGGGTGCACTGCTAGTCGGCGGGATACTTCGTTCAGAATGAAGCTCGCCGTGATCGACGGAAGTCGCCCCCGCTTAAGCAGAAGAACGAGAAGAAGAAGCAACCTTCTTTCTCTTAGAGGAGGAGACTTGTTTTGAGGCCATTACTGGAGACTTTGAAGACTCGGAGAAGAAACGAAGAACTCGAACAGACAAAAGCTTTCTTTCGCAGAAGACGGATAAAAAGTTTTTTTCTCAGAAACTTGGGGTATATATAGAGTTTGGATGGACTCCTCGAATCCCGAACCAAATCTCACATTTAATATTTGCTTATGATTGGGGACTATGTCAGCCTATTTACTCAGCGAATTCGAAAAGTTTTCGTGCGAAGAAGATTCATAGTTTTTACGTTAAGGAGCTTTCTACGCTCGACAGCTACGGATCTACGGTTTTACGCTCACAGGCTACAAGTCTATGGTTTTACGTCCAGATGCTCTCTTGTTCGGTAGCTTTTATGTTCGAGAGGCTACGAACCTACGACTTCACGCTCAGCAGCTACGAATCTACGATCTCACACTAGGTGGTTTTTATGCTCAGAGACAACAGATCCACGACTTTACGCTCGGAAGATTTTCTTTTCAGAAGCTACAAATCTACAGTTTTTTGCTAAGGAGCTTTCTACGCTCGACAGCTACGGATCTACGGTTTTACGCTCATAGGCTACAAGTCTATAGTTTTATGCCCGAATGCTCTCATGCTCGGTAGCTTTTATGCTCGAGAGGCTACGGACCTACGACTTCATGCTCAGCAGCTACGAATCTATGATCTCACGCTCGGTGGCTTTTTACGCTCAGAGGCAACAAACTTATAATTTTACGCTCCACGACTTTCCGTATATCTGAAAAATGCGCAGGCCAGTACAGTACATCTGAACAATTCTCAAAGTGGTCAATTGCAGGAGTTCACACAGAAGATACTCCTCCTTGACCTCAAAATATCCCAAGTACCCAAGGCATACAGAGTTCAAACATTGAAAGCTACTCTTCTTCATGGGTCGATTCAAAGTTCATCCAGAATCTAGTCTGAATATTTCGTCTAACAGTTCAAGATGGCGACTCAGTTTTTGACAGCCATTTCTCGTCCTGTTCCAAAGGATTTTCGAAAAATCATTCTTGAAGACGACGGTCTGAACAAAAAATTATGTTTATCAGAAGTAAAAAAAAATAGTTCAGAATTCTATGCGGTTCCTCATTCCTAACAGCAGGACAGTTCGAACACTCGACTGCTAAAGCGGCTTTCTGCGCATCCTTAGTTATGTGTAAAAGACAGGACAGGACCTAGCACTCTTTCTAAACAGAGTCGGTGTAAAGTATCAGACGTGTCGAAGCTATACATATTCAGACTTCACATCAAAGTATGGCAAGATGATCATATGCAAAAAAGAAGAACGATCTTATTAAAATCATGATTACATATGAGAGAAATCCAGTCTATAAGGGTTTTTTCTTTATTTTCATGGTTACATATGAGAGAAATCCCATCTATAAAGGGTTTCTCATTTTCATTTAAAGATCGCGCCCAGAATCTGTTCTGCCAGGTTCTCGCATGGGCGGCATTCTTCATCTATCTCCTCCAGCAGCCAGTCAGTGACCGCAAACTGACTGACATATGATCAACGGCGGGAGGATACAAAAATGGGCCTAGACCCATCCTTCAATACGAGGAAGCAGGGTAAATCTTCTTTCTTGCGTCCAGCGCCATGACAGATTGAGTTGAGATATTTCACCCAACTCAATCTCGGACAGCAGCCAGTTTTCCCGCTCTCGTCCGCAGGTAACGGGAGAAGGTATCGCTTGCAACCCTTCCTCTCTCCCGAAGAACCGCCATACAAAGTTGCTGATTATCCCGAGCAAGGGAGGCTATGATTTCCTTCCATGATCCATCATTGTAGAGGACATTTGCTCAAAGACGCTATCTTTTTTGGCTCCTTACATGCTGGAAGAACATGGTCTCCTTCTTTCTCAAGTCGACCCGACGAACTCTGGCCATCATCTCTGTGTGGTGAAGGAAATGTGGGAAGAACAGGTTAACTCCTCAGCCTTTTTATAGGCGAAAGAGATCACACCGATCCCCAATAACTCTGCCATAAAGTCATCCTTGAAAGAACGTGTCAGACTTGACCGTTTCAGGCTCCACTCAGAGCATTTCAAATTTCGAGGAACGGTTCATGCTTCATTCAAAGCGTTTTAAATTATGAGGAATTTAAAAGCTTTGAAGGGGGTCTTTTAGAAGCATGAAAAATACGCTGGATAGCTCTACGAGCATGTTAATGCAGGGCAGCATAAACAGAGGACCTCGGAGCCATCAAACGTGCAACAGAGCTTTTTTGCTGAGCACAGCATAGAATATAGGCTCAAGGACCATCCGCGTAATACAGTATGTCCAGGCTGCTTCAGCGTAAAAAGGGTGCTACATCGCCTTTATGGCGTAAAACTCATCCGCTTTCAATGCAGCATTGAAGTGTACGAGAAACACTTCATATTTTTTGAAATGAACCTGTCAGATCATGCAATGAACCTGACGTGTGGGCTCATGACAAAGAGTACTGCACGATAACCCAAGCGACGGCTATAAATGATGGCGCAGTACTGCAACCCAGACTGTCATTTACTATCATTTCCTTGGCGTAGACCGCTTTCACGCATACAAAGGAATATGCCGCCTAGTTTTACACAGGCAGATGTGAATTATTTACGCTCCGCAGAAGACAAACAGCCTGCCACGTCAAAAGCTGCTCTTCGTACAGGGCTTGAGGTGCGTCTCTGCATTTAATGCGTAGAGCGGTGACAGGTTCTCAAGGCAAGTCTATGCATTAAATGCGCCGAATACTGACAGATGCCCGAGACACGTCTCTGCATTTTATGTACAGAAGGGTGGCAGACCTTCAAAACATGCCTCTGCATTTAATGCGCAGGATAATGGCAGATCTCTGTATTTAATGCAGGAGATTTGGTTAAATGTCACCGAACCGTCGTCTAGTGATATTTCTTTTCCGCCAACTGCTCTTACGCATACAAAGGATACGCTTCCTAGTTTTACACTGGCAGACGTGAGCTTCTTACGCTCCGCAGAAGGCAGACAGACCGCCACATCAGCAGTTACTCTTCGTACAGAATTCGAGACGCGTATCTGCATTTAATGTGCAGAATGATAGCAAATTGTAAAGACAAGCCTCTGCATTTAATGCACAGGATGGGGGCAGATCTCTGCATTTAATGCAAGAAATTTGATCATATCTCCAAGAGCCATGATTCCGGCTAAAACGTCCGCTTCATCTCGGCTTCTACGCCTGCTCGACTTCTATGCCCACTCGACTTCTTTGCCCACTCGGCTTCTATGCCCACTCGGTTTCTACGCCCACTCGACCTCTATGCCCACTCGGCTTCTATGCCCACTCGTCTTCTATGCCCACTCGGCTTCTACGCCCACTCGGCTTTTATGCCCGCTCGGCTTCTACGCCCACTCGGCCGCTATGACCACTCGGCTTCTACGCCTACTCGGCTTCTACGCCTACTCGGCTTCTATGCCTACTTGGCTTCTACGCCTGCTCGGCTTCTATGCCCACTCGGCTTCTATGTCCACTCGGTTTCTATGCCCACTCGGCTTCTACGCCCACTCGACCTCTATGACCACTCGGTTTCTACGCCCACTCGGCTTCTATGCCCACTCGGCTTCTACGTCCACTAGGCTTCTATGCCCGCTCGGATTCTACGCCCATTCGGCCTCTATGACCACTCGGCTTCTACGCCTACTCGGCTTCTATGCCATGGTGACAGTCATTGGTTCTATGCCAACCTCTTCTACACAAGGGATAACTACCTGCGTGACTTCTATGCCGTGATCTTCGCAGCAGATATACGCGTTTGTCCCTTAGTTGGACACGCGTCACATGCTCACTCAAAAGGTTATCTATATGCAGGTATTGGTTATTTTGAACCATTGTGTAAAAGGGTATTGTACTTTCCACTACTCGGTTTCTACGCCGACTGAGTGGTCACTGTCACTAAAAACTCTATAAATAGAGACCTCTATCAACAGAGGAAAAGGTGGATAATTAGGGAGAAAAAAGAAAAAATGGTCGAGAGAGAGAGAGAGAAGAATCTAGAGCTCAGGCAAAGAGAAGGGATAGACGACTTTGGCATCGGGCATCCACCCTCTTTAGCAACCCTCGAAGCTGCTTTCTGTCTTCCACGGCACTTCTTCACCATCGTGTGGACCAAGGGATAAAGTGATCGACTGCAGATCAGACACCCATAGCAATATTTACCCAGATTAAATAAATTGTACTTCGATATTCCTCGTGTAGGATCAAAATTGTACAATCTTGTTTGTAAACACCGACGAAGAAGAGCGGGGTTTTCTTTAAAATAAAGAACCTTGTCGTTCCTCGTGTTTTTACCTTTCATTTATTTTTATCCGAAACACCTAGTTTTACACAGGCAGACGTGAGCTTCTTACGCTCCGCAGAAGGCAAACAGACTGCCACATCATCAGTTGCTCTTCGTACAGGGTTCTAGGCGCGTATCTGCCTTTAATGCGCAAAATGATAGCAAAATCTTCGAGACACGCCTCTGCATTTAATGCGCAGGATGGCTGCAGATCTCTGCATTTAATGCAAGAGATTTGATTATATCCCCAAAAGCCGTAATTTTGGCTAAAACTTCCACATCATCACTTTGGCACATTACGCTATCAAGCTATTCTCAGCTAGGGGAGCACGCTGTACACTATCTCATTGGAATACGCTAACTCAGGCCACATTTGCATTGGCGCGTACTAAGGCTATTCGGTCCAGAATTCGCTCAAGGTCTCAGTCAGGGAAGAGGATCAGCTATCTTCTACGCCCACCCGGCTTTTATGCCCACTCGGCTTCTACGCCCACTCAGCTTCTACGCCTACTCGGCTTCTATGCCCACTCGGCTTCTATGCCTTACTTGGCTTCTACGCCATGGTGACTGTTATTGGCTTCTACGCCAACCTCTTCTACACGAAGGATAACTACCTACGTGGCTTTTATGCCATGATCTTCGCAGCAGTTATACGCGTTGTCTCTTAGTTGGACACGCGTTACATGCTCATTCAAAAGGTCATTTATACGCGGGCAACAGTTATTTTAACCATCGTGTAAAAGGCTGCTGTACTTTCTACTACTCGGTTTCTACGCCGACTGAGTGGTCATTGTCACTAAAACTCTATAAATAGAGACCTCTATTGACAGAGGTCCGGGGTTAAAAAGAGGGAAGGTCGAAAAATTGGAGGGAAAATGGTGGTCGAGAGAGAGACGAATCCAGAGCTCAGACAAAGAGTAGTGATCAACGACTTTGGCATCGAGCATCCACTCTCTTTAGCAACCTTCGAAGCTGCTTTCTGTCTTCTACAACACTTCTTCATCATCGTGTGGTCCAAGGAACAGAGTAATCGACTGCAGATCAGGCTCCTATAACAATATTTACCCAGATTAAATAAATTGTACTCGACATCCTCGTATAGGATTAACTGTACAATCTTGTTTGTAAACAAAGGAGCGGGTTTCGCATAAACCCATCGTTTCCGTATTATCTTTCATTTATTTATCAAATAACAAGATGGTGACTCTGCTGGGGACATCTTTCTCTTCTGATGAGGAAATAATTGCTCAACACGATACGGTATTCGTAGGATCCGTAAAGAAGACACTGGTCGTCCAGTTCGACCAGTCTGCCTACGAAGACATGCTTCGAACAGGGGGTAGCTCTCACTCTCTCTCTATCCAAGACAACAGAAAGCTGCGTAAGGTCAGGATGCCCAAGATATCTCCTACCATTCCTGTCGACTCTTCGACCTCTCCGACCAACGAGGTTGTAGCATCGCTCCCTCCGTACCTTGCACGTAAAATTCAGTCTCCCGTCACTGACGGAATAGACAAAACTTCTGGCAATGCCTCAGTGCTAATCCAGAAGTATACTCCGCGCTCTGCGCATAAAATTCAGTCTCCCATCCCTGGCAGAACAGACAAAACTTTGGACAATGCCTCAGCGCTAGTCCCGAAGCCTACACCGCGCTCTGCACGTAAAATTCAGTCTCCCATCGATGACATGGCAGACAGAATTTCTGACAATACCTTAGTGCCAAATCAGAAGTTCCAAATGTGCTCCGCGCGTATAGATGCATCTGCCCTCCGCGAAAAAGCAGATGATCCCTGCACTCTATGCATGGGAAAGCAAGTGGTGGACTGCTCAACTTCTTGCCTTTATGCCAGCAAGGAAAGAATCTGCCAGCCCTCCGGATTACGCGAGGAGCCGACGGACGACTGAGGACCTCATCGGCTTTACGCCAGCCCGAATTACGCCAGGAGAAGTCCCTCAGCGTAAAGAAGGCTCAATTCGCGGAAAGACACCCTCCTCGGGGATTATCCGCAACCCATATGGCCAACCTGTTGTATACAGGTGGCACAAGGAAAACTATGGTTCCCAACATCCGTATGCCCACTGATGTGAACAGAAGGAACAAGCCATCTTCTTCTTCTTCTTCTCTAAATCCTCCTGACCTGCGTGAGTATCGAATCCAGAAACGCAAGGATAGGGGATCTTCTAGCATGTCTATTACGCCTCCTAACGAGCACTATTGTAATAGTCATAGGATTGTAATTAATTATTGCTATTCTGAAGCAAAATGGTCGGTTTTCGACCGGTTGAGCTACTCTCCGTCTTTCCAAGAAGAAGAGCCCACACATGCATCAGTGAACATGGCTTCACACATACCTAGAGGAAGATCGAGCTCAAGATATCATCCCTCTAGAGCTCCAAGCCGAAGGAGATTCAACTAGCTCCTTAGGAACACTGAAGCTGGGGTATTCCGAAACACCCGTTCGAGGTCACGACAACCGACTTCGTACTCTTCTGATTCTGATGCTGGGGGTCGCCAGTCTCCCGAATCAGAAGCCAAAATTATAGAGTCAACTTCTGTAGGGACCTATACTAATCCTTCAATGACACCTAGGGAGATGGGAGTTTATGCCATTGGAGATGAACGCGAGGATGCTTCCCCATCAGGGAGCGCTGAGCAATGCATTACTATATTGGAGACATCCCTGAAAGAGATGCAGTCCATGATGGAGAACATGCACCAGATGATGCTGACTCAACACACAGTTGCTATGGCTCAAGCATCGGTCCCTCCAACTCAGATACGTGTGGGGGTGGACTTACCACCATCCAACGCGATCCAAGAGCCTGCTCTAGATCAGGAGTCAGCAGTTCCTCCGCTTTCTCACTCGGAGAATGTATTACCTTCTATTGGAGTCGTGATGCAATCGATTCCTCATCACTCCGTGGTCCCGCTACCGGCTGAAAATCTGATGCAGGCAGTGCGGGAGTTAAAAGCCCAATTTGATGCCTTGAAGCACAAAGATCAGCTCAAGAAATTGGGAATCAACCAGCCTTACCCGGCTATCTGGGAAGAGGCCCCTTTCCTTCCTAAATACAAACCACAGACTATGGCTCTGTTCAAGAGAAAAACATCACCGAGTCAGTACATGAACTACTTCAGTATGATGACGGTGTTATTACAGGGGAATGATGCGCTTCTCACTCGGATGTTCAAGGGCTGTCTCTCGGGAGTGGCTTATCAGTGGTACCGCAGCCTGGCGGACAACTGCATTACTTCCTTCGAAGACTTCAAGGCTTTATTCTTCGCAAGATTCTACGAGGGAGGGATGGACATGTCGATGTCCTCTCTCATCAAAGTGAAGCAGAAGAAGAAAGAGGACGTTCGCACCTTCATCGAACATTTTTGTCAAGCCACTTTGCAAATGCCTCCCGGAGTTCCAGACTCGGCATTGGTGGACATTTGCAGGAAGAACCTTCTTTCCGTAATTTCGGTATTCATAGGACCATATCAGTTCCATGATTGGCCCTCGTTCATCATTTCAGCGGTAGCCGCCGAGGACAACAGTCGAAAGGCACGTGATAATGACATCATAATCTCTACCTCCGATAGAGGCAAGAGGTCATCCCCCAACAGCGACCATCCTCGCAGTTCCAAAGGAAAAGAAGATCTGGCAATCAATACGTCCAGACAAAAGACTGCGGCAACCACGCAGACGAAACCTGCGACTTCCAGGCCCATTAAAGTATACTCTTTCGATGACGACGATATTTTGAGCATATTCGAATGTCTCGTCAAAAGCGGCAAGATTACCCTTCCTGAGGAGAAGCGGCCTAATAAAGTCGGCAGTACTAACAACCCCAAGTACTGCATCTTCCACAGATACATATACTACCCTACAAAGGCGTGTTATGTACTGAAAAGAAAGATCCAGGAGCTGATCGATGCTAAGGCCATCACTCTGCACAACAACGAGAAGACGGTCACAGCCAATATGATCTCTCTGCAGTTCGGCAATCTTCCTCCCCAAGAAGTCCCAGACGGTGTTACACCTATTTCCTGGACGACGATGAACATCGTTAATCTCCCTCCAGCTAGGGGTCAAAATCATGACCTGCTACCCCTAACTACCCAGCGGGGCAAGATTGTGTGGGTTCACCCAGATCTGGTGTCGGAGATCGAGAAAGAGACTCAAGCTGCTAAGGCTAAGTCTAAAAAGAACTCGAAGCGTAAACCATGCCACATGGTTGCGGTACACTCAATATCAGAAGATGAGGTCTTGGCTACTGGAACCCGTTCAGGGAAAGCTTACCTCAAGGACTATGGAGCAAGTCAGGAAGATGCACCGGCAGAAGCTTCAGCTACCAAGCCTTCAGAACTAGAGCCCGTCGTACCAGAGGCCGGTCCTTCGAGACCAACTTTGGCGGACAAAGGGAAGCAAAAAGAAGTGCGCTTCGATAAACCTGTGAAAAATATTCAAAACAAAGGTTTAGAGAAGCCATACAACTTCGACATCCTGGCCCAATTGGCTAATACACCAGCCAGGTTATCCATCTTCGAACTACTCAGGCTCTCTCAAGACACTCGTCAAGCCCTGAGTGAAGCATTAATGCAGGCGGAGGCATACTTGACCCAGCTCAAGTCCCCTGACGAAGAACCCGTGGCATGTCCTCAATGCCACAGTATGATGGAGGTGGTCCCTAATATCACTTTCACTCAAGATGACTTGCTGTTAAAGCATAACAGACATGATAGACCCCTCTATTACACCGGATACGTTAGTTCCATGGAGGTCGACCAGATTTATATAGATCTGGGATCATTGATCAGCATCATTCCTCATAGTCTGCTCAGACCACTAAGGATTCCTACCAGCGAATTGACTTACACCACCACTACAATTGTGGGTTTCAACGCTAGGAAGAGTAAGCCGTTGGGGAAAATTTGTCTGAGGATCCAGATTGGCGACCTTAGATCAGTGGCCACATGTTATGTCATTGATTCAGAGGTGTCCTACAATATTCTGCTGGGCAGACCTTGGATCCACGACCACAACATCGTTCCTTCAACTCTACATCAATGCCTTAAATATGTAGATGCCCAAGGAACAGTACAAACGGAGTTTGCTGACCTGAACCCGTTTAGAAGAGTAGAATCCTACTACTCTGATGCCGTGTTGTACTCTCAAGACTACATGGAAGAGGTGTCAGGCGAAGTAGAGAAGGAATCCCACCGGGAGCCAGAAGAACCCTCTGCCGAACAACCTCTGTCAATCAAGGCGAAAGGACGGACTACTCGTCCAAAAGCCATGGAGCCTATGGCTATCCACCTGAACAAAATCAGGTCAGGAAAAGGGGATGATCCTCTAGTGATCACTTTGAACCAGAAACCTCCACCCTTGGTCATCAACCTTCGGCGCAGCAGGCAGTCGATTGATGTAAATGCAACCGGGAACGCAATTTCAGATGATAATAAACATCCTCTTTTCCAGTATATTGATGCTCAAATTTCGAATCAGGAATCCTCTCCCCATAACGATATAGAACCTATAGCACAAAAAATCTTGAAAGCTATAGATTCCTATCATCTGTATATATGGGAAGTAGCATCATCATCCAATGTCACCACGACATATGGACCACATGAGGGTTCTATCTTCATTGTCCTGCCTACTCGCAGCAGTCAGCATTCAATAGTCTTCGACCGCATACGCAATGAACCGACTGTACAAGACGATTCTTTCGATGACGATGCTGTAAAATGCAAGTTTACAAATACAGCCCGCAAGCTTTGAAGATCATACAAAGTATGGGTTATGACTTGAAGATGAAACCAGGTCTCAACTACAGGAAAGGCAGACGAATGCCGTTGCACGGAGAGCCCTACTATCAACGAACCAGTTTCAGGTTAGGGTATACCACCTCCCTTGCAACTCCTGAGTCAAACGAGGATATCATTTCCTCTTCTCAAAATGGCTCAGCGCCCTCCGACTCATCTCATGCTTTCGAACGAACATTATCAATAAATATGGTAGTGACAGATTCCTTCGAAGCAGACGAACAAGAATCTGAACTGTTTGAGAATGACGCTTGTGCTCAACAAATGGATACACAATAGGAGTTCCGCTTTGAGTAGAGAGAACCTCCCACTGAAGATAAAGTTATCCAGATTGACGTTGGGGATGAACTTTCGCCAAAGCCGATATTTATCAGTAACAATCTTTCCGAAGCAGAAAGGGAAGAAGTTATCCAGCTGATAAAAAAATATATCGACGTCTTTGCATAGAATTATGAGGATATGCCAGGATTTTATCCAAAGGTGGCTACTCATAAGCTCAATATATTGCCTGATTCGAAGCCTGTGAAGCAGCATCAACGCTGGTTCCGTTCGGACATAATGGACGCCATTGAAGCTGAAATCAAGAAGTTGATAGCCTGCAGTTTCATCCGGGAAGAATAGCATCCCGACTGGGTCGCCAATGTTGTCCCAATCAGGAAGAAAAATGGGAAAGTACGTGTCTGCATCGATTACCGAGATCTGAATACAGCCTGCCCCAAGGATAAGTTTCCTCTTCCCATCACAGACGTCATGATTGACAATACATGCGGTTTTGAACGTATGTCTTTCATGGAAGGATTTTTAGGATACAATCAAATCAAGATGCATCCTGAAGACGAGAAGCATACTGCCTTCCGGACACCATTGGGGGTATATTGCTATACAGTTAAGCCCTCCAGATTGAACAATGTCAGGGCTACGTACCAACAGACTATGAGTAACATATTCCATAAGTATTTACGCAAGACAGTAGAGTGTTATGTGGAGGATGTAGCTATCAAAAGTTGCCTCAATGATAACCACATCCAAGACTTGAAGATAATATTTGAGTTGATGCGCCAACATCAACTCAAAATGAATCCTACAAAGTCCTTCCTGGGTGTATCTAGTGGCAAATTCCTGGGATTTATCATTACCGCCAAAGGCATTCAAGTGGACCCTGATAAAGTCAAGGCCATCTTAGAAATGCGACCGCCCCATAATCTGAGGGAACTCAGGGGATTTCAAGGTCGTCTGGCTTATATCCGAAGATTTATCTCCAACCTCTCTGGGAGATGTCAGCCTTTTTCTCGTCTCATGAAGAAAGGTGTATCCTTCGTATGGGACGAGGCCTGTCAGCAAGCGTTTAACGATATCAAATGCTACCCCACTAGTCCACAGTTTTGGTTCCTCCCGTCATAGGAAGACCATTTATGCTGTATGTTCGAGCTATGGATCATTCTCTGGGAGCTCTTCTCGCACAAAAGAACGATATGGGTCATGAACAGGCTATCTACTACCTCAGCAGGATGATGGTCAGAGCCGAACACCGGTATAATCTAGTAGAAAAAGAATGCTTGGCTCTGATATTCGCTATCCAGAAAATGCGACACTATGTCATGGGCCAGACTATTCAAATTATCTTCAGGATTAATCCTCTTCGGGTATTGATGAACAAACCAAGTGTTCTTAATTCTCGACTCGCGACTTGGGCGATGTTATTAACACCATATGACATGGTGTACGTCCCTCAGGAATCCATTAAAGGCCAAGCATTGGCTGATTTCTTTGCTGCTTATCCGATCCCGGAGACATCCAAACTGTACGAGGACATTCCCGACGAAGTTGCAGAATATAATTCCGTAATGAAAAATGATGCATGGCAACTATTCTTCGATGGTGCCTCCAGGACTGGTCCCAGGGGAAACGTGGTTTGAGGAGTAGGGATTGTCCTGGTTACTCCTGATAAACTCGTCATCTACCGAGCATATTCTCTTAGCGAGCCCTGTTTTAATAATGTGGTGGAGTATAACACTCTACTAATCGGCCTCCAAGTCGCTAAAGATTTGGGCATCGAATCTCTGGAAGCTTTCGGTGATTCTCTGCTGATCGTCAATCAAGTCAGAGGAATATACGAAGTCCGGAATCCAGACCTCATCCCCTATCAGCGAGCAGCGGTCGAGATAGCCATGACATTCAAAGGATTCTTCCTAGAACATGTGTCCCGATCTCATAATCTGGAAGCTGATGCCCTAGCCAGTCTAGCTGCAGATTCAGCTATTCCTATAAGAAGGCAGAATTCGGTGATCCTTCTTAACAGAGATTTATTCTGTGTGAAAAACAACTTTTACATAGAATGCAGCTACGCTGTAAACACAGATCCTCCCAAGAGATACTGGAGAAGTCCCTTTGTAGATTTTGTAGCATACATAATCTTGCCGGAAGACCCTAAAGAAGCAGTATCCGTCAAAAGACGATCATTGCGCTTCTATTTCGACGCATCTTCACAATGTCTATATCGTCGGTCTTATGACGGATTATTATTACGATGTCTCTCTGGTGAGGAAGCACAGCGGATTATCCGTGAAGCTCACGATGGCATATGCGGAGCGCATCTACCCGGTCCTAAGCTACAGGATCACATCAGGAGAATGGGCTATTATTGGCCTACTATGATCACATATGCAATAAAGTATGCAAGATAATGCAGAGCCTGTCAGGTCCATGCAGACTTTATACATCAACCTTCTGAACATCTACATCCTATGGTTGCATCCTGGCCTTTCGAAGCATGGGGTATGGATATCATTGGTCCTATTCACCCATCTTCTTCCAGAGGTCACCGGTTCATACTGGCCATCACGGATTATTTCTCCAAATGGGCAGAGGCGATCCCTCTTGCTGAGGTGAAGGCAGAGGCGATCCCTCTTGCTGAGGTGAAGGCATCTAATGTGATCAGCTTCATCAAGCATTACGTCATTTATCGCTTCGGGATATCCTGGAGGATAATTCATGACAATGGACCTCGGTTCATCAGCCAAGCGTTTCATCGATTTTGCGATAAAAATTGGATACAAAATGTGGCCTCTACGACATATAATCCTGCTGCTAATGGTTTGGCGGAAGCTTTCAACAAAACCATTATCAAGCTCTTGAAAAAGTTTGTCTCTTCGAACAAGAGGGATTGGAATGAGAAGCTGGAAGAATGTCTCTGGGCATACCGTACAACGGTACGAGCACCGACAGCTTGCACCCCATTCTCATTAGTTTACGAGAGCGAAGCAGTTCTTCCCATCAAAATCCAGATTCCGTCACTCAGGATAGTCGTGGCTAACGAGTTGACTCAAGAAAAGAATGACCTGTTAAGGCTTCAAGAGCTAGAAGGATTAGACGAGAAACGCCTCCAAGCTCAACAGCACATCGCATTCTATCAGGCACGCATTTCTAGAGCATTTAATCAAAAAGTAAAGGAAAGAGTGTTCAAAGTTGGTGAGCTAGTTTTAGCTGTGAGAAGGCCGATGATTCTTACTCACAGGAGTAAGGGTAAGTTTCAGCCCAAATGGGAAGGCCCTTATGTAATCGAGACGACGTTCTCAAACAGCGCTTATAGGTTAGCCAAGCCTAATGGAGACTTGTTAATGGCTCCTATCAATGTCAAATTCCTGAAGATGTACTATGCTTAACCTCCTCTGCTCAAGTGGAATATAGCAAAAATCTTATTCTGACAAAACTACTTCCAGAACGAAACTAGTTGGATCGTATTCTATCATGTCCATATAACCTCTCAATAGATATGTTTAACTAATTTGGAACTTCAAGACCTATCACGTCCATATTACCTCTGATAGTGTTTTGTGTACAAATTTTAGCTGAAGCATATTCTATCATGTCCATATAACCTCTGAATAGATATGTCCTACTAAAACTTACCGAGAGTATATCACGTCCATTTTACCTCTAATATCACTTTCACCCAAACCTGTCATTTATATTCCAAAATGATGGGTCCACAAAGTCAGATGAAAGCATCTTTATTATTCCCAGAAAAGAGCAAAATTATATTGGAAAGCAAAAAAGTACATCATTTGGGAGGAGCGGTCAGGTCGCGAATCTGCCGTGCCAGAGCAGCCATTCTCTCGTCCCTGGAGTTCAAGACATCGGCGCGAGCATGCTCCAACATTGCTGCATCATTGTTCAAAGCAGATAGCTCGGACCGAGTACGTACGAAACCCGCACGGACAATACCCGCTTGCGTCAGATTCTGCTGGGCCGTCTCCTTCTGATTCGTCAGCACATCTCGAGTTGCCGACAAAGAGACAGCCAGTTCCTCCGCTTGAGCGAGTTCATCTCTTAATCTGCGGACCCTTGCTGTCACTTCCTCATAGTCGAGTTCGTACTGAGTCAGCTGAGGAATGACGTACTCGAGTTGGGCACACTCTCGATCCATCTCCTGCTATTCCTGGACAGATTTGTCCAGAGATTCCAGTTGCCTAGCAAGCTCTGCAGTCAAGGAGTCGAACCGAGCCTGGACGAGACCGTCAATGCTGCCTCGAGATAGCTACTGATATTCATTAATGGGTTCCTCCAGACCATTAACTATCTGCTCCAGTGTATCAGCTACCCCAGTGTCGTCATATTCTCTGATCGGCACTATCGCAAACTGAGAGGACCTCCTTAGTGCCTCGAAGCCCAGATTCTTCTCCAACACCATTGATATCAACATTTTTATGACGGTGTAGAAGTTACTGGTATACTGCTCAGTCAGCATGGCTAGATCCGAATAGACGCTGGGAGTGGCTGCAATATTGGCAAATCCCCCTCCAGGAACGACCGCAGACGATGTTGCCACAACCGTCGCCTCAACTGGTGGCGCGACAAAAGAAGATGTGCCAACACCGAACGAAGTGACTGGCGTACTCGAAGGAGGCATTGTCACAGTGACAGGCTCATCCTCCTCTTGAGATATCGGAATCTCTTCGACAGGCGAGCCGGCACCCGAAAGTGTCTCCTCTTCAAAGTCAGGCACCTCCATGTCAACGCTAGGACCTGACACAGAGCCAAAAGGCGCGTCTATACTACCCTCTCAGAAGATGTCTTCCCCTGAAAAGAAGACAAAAGAAAGTTAATATCAATATGATGTTAATTTTCCTAAAAAAGAGGCATAAAAAGACGACATTTACCCATGGCCGATGGTGTATATGTCGCATCTGTGGCCAGTACAGCTAAATCATTTCTTAATGATGCTAGGCAAGCTGTCATACCTGGAGAAGGGGGTGTGCTAACTGACATCGGCAGGTACTCTTCCGAATCTTCGCCGAGATCCACTCGAGGTTCACCAGGTGGAATCTCGCTGGGTGCGCTTACAGACACGGCAGGAGTCTCTCCCGATACTAATCTGGATAAAGGTATATAGAATCTTATTATGCTCGGCCCTGAAGGCGACCTCGTTCCACTACCTAAAGCAGTAGCAGCGACAGCAGCCTCCAGCAGAGATTCTCCGGCACCACCAGCCGAAACTGTAGAGGGTCCCTCTATAAAAGGCGAGGAACCTCCAATCAAAGAATTGTCCCCAACAGGGGGAGATGCAGGCTCAATTCTAGGAGCCTCATTATCGAGAATCCGGAGAGCACGAGTAACCGTCTTCTTCTTTCTCTTGCGAGGGGAAGCCTCCTTTGGAGCAGGAGCCCTTCGCTTCCCAGAGATTACCAGAGGCCCTGCAGGCAGAGGTATTTCACCCCTCGGTACCGCCAACAGAAGCTCATCTGGATTAGCGGACTCTTCACCCTCGTTAGAAGAAACTGAGGGGATTTCAACTCTTCCCCCAGGCTTGGATGAGGGCATCCTAAAACTTCCATGCATATCAAAATTGTGATGGAAGGTGTTGGTTGCCACATAGAACTGGGCATACGAGTGGAGAATGCGCAGCTCCGTAGAGAGTGAAATGACGGGCATGGTAAAGATTGCTCCAGTTTAACCCATGATGAAGTATCGCCATCCTCTCGCCCCATCAATGAGTCCGCCCTTGGATCTAAAGCTGGTGACGACATTGCCCACGTACAACTGGTCGTACCCGAATTGCCTAGCAAATTGACTAGGCAGGTAAGGCTCCAAGAAGCAATGTTCTTCACTTCTGTACAGTAAGTGGGAAGGTCTAATACAGACCAACCAATTAAAAGCCTCAGGAGAAAGAACGGTCTTCCCGTCGCCTATATCCTGATGTCTGATCCCCTGTTGATTGAGATGTACAGAGGGGACAGTGCAGAAAAGCTTCCAGCTGTGGCTGAAGTTCAGCACCCGCCGACAGTCTAAAACTGTGGTCACGTTCCAAGAGGAATTCTTGTAGTTCAACAAGAAACTACCCCCCGAACTACTGCCAGAGGCGGGAGACATCACACTGGGATTATGGAGAATTAACCATTCCATCAAATACAGGTATGGTAATTCTACCCTGGGAAAGCTATCACGCCGAGTTTTATCGACGATCAGCCCATCAGTCATGGCCCTCAGGCCAGCTTGTATACGGCACACCATGGCAGGGAGCAAGCCCAGTCTTGCCACGAATACCAGACGCACTGCAGGCCATAGCATGTTGCGGTGAATGCGGTCTGCAGATGTAATCCCGGGTACCACCATTCGGCGCAGCCATACGGAGAGGAAGCCAGCAAGTTGAGCTTCCTTGGACAGAGGCCTGCGGCAATGCCTCAAATAACTGTAGGCCTTAGTGCCTGCAGGATACTGCCCTATCCCTTCGTCGAGGATCTGGTCCGGAGCCCCAGCGTCTTCCATGAGATCGTCGACTACCTGAGCACTAAGCACGCTCAGAAAATTCAGAGGCTGATCCTTGCCTTCCAATACCTTCTCCGGCTTAGCAGTCCTGGATCGGTGAAAGAAGAGGTAGGACGTCCGTTTATTGATGTGAGCCAAATCTGAAGGCTCGCCATAAAAAGCAGTGCAAGCAAGGTAGTGGCACATCAGCTCGTGGTACACTTTTACTACCCGAGGGTCTGAATCCCCTAACTCTCGGTTCGTGGGAACATACTCTTCATATGGAGCATCCCCCATCGGCAGTCTCGATATCTCTGCCATCTCGTGGAGGGCCAATCCCAACTCCCCCAGTGGAGTGGTAAAAGTCCCGGTGAGCCAGATATACCGCTCCATCAGTACCAGAAACAGGTTAGAGTTGAGAGGTAACCCAACACTAGTAGCACTCACAACTGCATACAGACCAATGCCCTCCAGCTCGGCCTGAAAATGCTTCAGGGCCCATTCAGCTAAGCGAGCCCATCGAAGATTTGTAGGGGTGATCCACCCACTTGTCCTAGGGTTCACCTTAGGGTATACCCCTCCGTACCCCATAAAATCGTTGTAGAAAGTCGGTAATTGTACCGCCTGGAGCACCAAGCTATCTTCACTCGGGACACGGCCCGGGTACAGTCCTTTGAACGGCATCACCGAGCCGGAAGGGCGGCTGACAAACGACCCCTGGTCAGCTCCTTTCAGATGAAATATCTTCCCCGCCCGGCCGTGAAGATCGGGAGTCAGCATCCACGACATCCTCCTGGGATGTGTAGCATGGAAGAATGCCGAGATGGGATAGTCTCTCAGCATCCTGGGCAGATACAGAACCAAGCCCCCGGCAGGGAAAACCCAGAGTTCTTTCTTGGGCTTCATCCGGGACTACTTGTCAATCATGTCCCCAAAGAGGAAAGCCGGCTTTATGTATTGGTCCCCGTCTATGTACGTCAGGGGCTCTCCGTTGATCATGTTCAACAGCGTTCGCTCGCCTTGAGCCGATATCAGGATTCCCCTTCCTTTAGGATATTGGGGTCCAGAGATGGGAAATGTCACGTGGGACAAATCCTTCAGGTAGTTGGAGTGCAGCATCCCGGCAGCGGAACCCATCACCTCAGCCAATGGAGACGCATGCAAGATAACACCAAAATGCAAGAAAGACACGTCAGTTCCTATTACAAATCTTGCAGCATATGCCAAAAAATCAACAATCTGTGCTTTACACCAAGACTGTAAAAACTTGACTTTTACGCTGGAATCCATTTCCTAAACGTAAAATTCAAGACTGGCAGTATACGCGAAGTTTCGACAGTCTGTGTTTTATGCCAGACTGCCAATATTTGAGTTATTACGCCAGAATTTTCATCCAGAAGCGTAACACTCAAATTTTATAGTATACGCCAAGTTTCGACAGTCAAAGCTTTTATGCCCGACTGCAAAAATATGGAGTTTTTGCGCTGACACACTAGAAATGTGGGCGTAAAAGATAAAACGTCTCTGTGCATCATCTTCCTCAAAGAGGCTATCAACATAGAAGACGACCTAGCGCGTTCACGTACAACGTGTGCGAAGAATTTTCAGTCGTTGTTTTCGTCCCAAAAGCTCTACCTTTAAGGCTGGGTGCACTGCTCGTTTACGGGACACTTCGCTCAGAATGAAGCTCGCCTTGCTTGACCGAAGTCACTCTCGCTTGGGCAGAAGAGCGAGAAAAAGAATCAACCTTCTTTCCCTTAGAGGAGGAGAGTTGTTTCGTGGCCATTACTGAAAACATTGAAGGCTCGGAGAAGAAACGAAGAAAAGTTCGAACAGTCAAAGGTTTTCTTTCGCAGAAGACGGATGAAAAGTTTTTCTCTCAGAAACTTGGGGTATATATAGAGTTCGGATGGACTCCTCGAATCCCGAACCAAATCTCATATTTAATATTCGATTATAATTGGGGACTACGTCAGCCTATTTACTCAGAGAAGGCGGACAGTCAGCGAATTCAAAAAGTCTTCGTGCAAAGCAGATTCGTGGTTTTTACGCTAAGGAGCTTTCTATGCTCGACAGCTACAGATCTACGGTTTTACGCTCACAGGCTACAAGTCTATGGTTTTATGCCTGGATGCTTTTATGCTCGGTAGCTTTTACGCTCAAGAGGCTACAAACCTACGACTTTACGCTCAGAAGCTATAAATCTATGATTTCACGCTCGGTGGCTTTTACGCTCAGAGGCAACAAATCCACAACTTGACGCTCGGAAGATTTCCTTTTCAGAAGCTATAAATCTACAGTTCTACGCTCGGATGCTCTCATGCTCAGCAGCTTTTACGCTCGAGAGACTACGAACTTATGATTTTACGCTCATCTACAGTTACAGATCCATGACTTTCTGTATATCTGAAAATACGCAGGCCAGAGTACGTGTATATCTGAATGATTCTCAAGGCGGTCAATTGCAAGAGTTCACACAGAAGATACTCTTTCTTGACCTCAAAATATTCGAAGTACCCGAAGCATACAGAGTTCAACATTGAAAATTACTCTTCTCCATGGGTTGATTGGAAGTTCATCCAGACTCCAGTCTGAATAGTTCATCTACAGTTCAAGATGGCGACTCAGTTTTTTGACAGCCATTTCTTGCCCTGTTCCAAGGGATTTATGAGAAGTCATTCTTGAAGATGATAGTCTGAACAAGGATTCTGTTTATCAGAAGTGACAGTTCAGAATTCTATGCGGTTCCTCATTCCTAAAAGCTGGATAGTTCGAATACTCGAATGCTAAGCGACTTTCTGCGCATCCTTAAGTTATGCGTAAAAGACGGGACAGGACCTAGCACTCTTTCTAACAGAGTCGGCATAAAATTACCAGACGTGTCGAAGCTACACATATTCAGACTTCACAGCAAAATATATGGCAAGATGATCATATGCACAGAAGAAAGACGATTTTATTAAAGCATGATTACATATGAGAGAAATCCAGTCTACAAGGGTTTTTCTTAATTTTTATGATTACATATGAGGGAAATCCCGTCTACAAGGGATTTCCTCATCGTCGTCTGAAGATCGTGTCCAGAGTCTGTTTTGTCTGGTTCTCGTATGGGTGGAATTCTTCATCCATCTTCTCCAGCAGTTGGTCGATTTGCGTAATCGACTAACAAGAAAATGGTCAATTACGGGAGGATACAAAACTGGGCCTGCATAAATGATGTAGATCCCATGCTCCGTACGCCATGACAGATTGAGTTGAGGTATTTCATCCAACTCAATACCCGAGGACAGGGCTAGTTTGTCTTCTTTCGTCCATGAAAGACAGAAGAAGATACAGCTTGCAAGCTATGTGGTCAAATGAGACTCTTCCTCTCTCCGGAAGAACCGCCATACAAAGTTGCTGATTATCCCGAGCAAAGGAGGCTATGATATCCTTTTATGATCCATCGTTGCAGAGGATATTTGCTCGAAGACCCCGTCTTTTTTGGCTCCTTATATGCTGGAAGAACATAGTCTTCTTCTTCTCACTCAAGTCGACCCGACGAACTCCGGCGATCATCTCTGTGTGGTGAAGGAAATGTGGGAAGAACATGTTAAACTCCTCAGCCTTTTATAGGCAAGAGAGAGCCCACCGAATCCCAACGGATCCCCAATAACTCCGCCATAAAGTCAGCCTTGAAGGACGTGTCAGACTTGACCGTTTTATGCTCCATTCAGAGCATTTCAAATTACGAGGAACATTTCATGCTTCATTCAACGCGTTTCAAATTATGAGGAATTTAAAAGATTTGAAGGGGGTCTTGTAGAAGCATGAAAAATACGCTGGATATCTATACGTAGCATGTTGATGTTGGACAGCATAAAAAGATGACTTCAGAGCCATCGACGTGCAAACAGAGCTTTTCCGCTGAGCACAGCGTAAAAATATAAGCTTAAGGACCATCCGTATAAAGCAGTATGTCTAGGCTGCTTCAGCGTAAAAAGGGTGCTACATCGCCTTTATGGCGTAAAACTTATCCGCTTTCAATGCAGCATTGAAGAGTACGAGGAACGCTTCGTATTCTTTAAAATGAACCTGTCAAATCGTGTAGTGAACCTGACGTATGAACTCCTGACAAAGAGTACTGCAAGACTACCCAGACGACGGCTATAATGATGGCACGGCACAGCGACCCAGACTGTCGTTTAGTGATATCTCCTTGGCGTAAACTGCTTTTATGCATACAAAGGAATACGCTGCCTAGTTTTACACAAGCAGACGTGAGCTTCTTACGCTCCGCAGAAGACAAACAGACTACCACATCAAAAGCTGCTCTTCGTAAAGAGCTCGAGGCACGTCTCTGCATTTAATGCGCAGAGTGATGGCAGAGCTCGAGGCACGTCTCTGCATTTAATATGCAGAGTGATGGTAGAGCTCGATGCATGCCTCTGCATTTAATGCGCAGAATGATGGAAAATCTTCGTGACACGCCTCTGGAATATGCTGCCTAGTTTTACACAGGCAGACGTGAGCTGCTTACGCTACGTAGAAGGCAAACAGACTGCCACGTCATCAGTTGCTTTTCGTACAGGGTTCGAGGCACGTATCTGCATTTAATGCGCAGAATGATGGCAAAATCTTCGAGACACGCCTCTGCATTTAATGCGCAGGATGGGGCAGATCTCTGCATTTAATGCAAGAGATTTGATTATATCCCCAAAAGCCATAATTTTGGCTAAAACGTCAATATCATCACTTTGGCACATTACGCCATCAGGCTATTCTCAGCTAGGGGAGCACGCTGTACGCTATCTCATTGGAATACGCCAACTCAGGCCACATTTGCATTGGCGCGTACTAAGGCTATTCGGTCCAGAATTCGCTCAAGGTCTTAGTCAGGGAAGAGGATCAGCTATCTTCTACGCCCACCCGGCTTCTATGCCCACTCGACTACTATGTCCACTCAGCTTCTACGCCTACTCGGCTTCTATGCCCACTCGTCTTCTATGCCTACTTGGCTTCTACGCCATGGTGACAGTTATTGGCTTCTACGCCAACCTCTTCTACACGAAGGATAACTACCTACGTGGCTTTTATGCCGTGATCTTCGCAGCAGTTATACGCGTTGTCTCTTAGTTGGATACGTGTCACATGCTCATTCAAAAGGTTATTTATACGCGGGCAACGGTTATTTTAACCATCATGTAAAAGGGTGCTGTACTTTCCACTACTCGGTTTCTACGCCGACTGAGTGTTCACTGTCACTAAAACTCTATAAATAGAGACCTCTATTGATAGAGGTCCAGGGTCAAAAAGAGGGAAGGTCAAAAAATTAGAGGGAAAACGGTGGTCAAGAGAGAAGAATCCAGAGCTCAGGCAAAGAGTAGTGATCAACGACTTTGGCATCGAGTATCCACTCTCTTTAGCAACCTTCGAAGCTGCTTTCTGTCTTCTACGGCACTTCTTCATCATCGTGTGGTCCAAGAGACAAAGTGATCGACTGCAGATCAGACTCCTATAGCAATATTTACCCAGAATAAATAAATTGTACTCGACATCCTCGTATAGGATTAATTGTACAATCTTGTTTGTAAACAAAGAAGCGGGTTTCACATAAACCCGTCGTTTACGTATTATCTTTCGTTTATTTATCAAACAACAGCAGAGCCAATATCATAACAAATCTATAAGGTGAACAACTGCGAAATGGCGGAGTTGAAGAAGCAGGTGGATGAGTTATAGGAAAAAAGTTTCATCCGCTCTAGTTCATCCCCATGGGGTGCTCCGTTACTATTTGTACCGAAGAAGGATGGGTCGGTACACATGTGTATTACGAGAAGTTGCTCATAATTTGGCAGTAGATTCTTGACGAGAGGAATTTTCTCGAACATAGCTTCCATTCACCTATCTGATGGGCTGGTTGATCTTGCAAAATCAGAGTTTGATGGCTCCCAGCTTGACTCAGGCTGATGGGACAGAACACCTGTTCCTTTGTAGATATAGGCTTTCTAAGTTCACCATACTACCCCTTTTCAGACCAGGCGAGCTTTGAATATACGGAACAGTTAGATATTTTATTATGTTATTCCCGACGTGGGAAATGAGCACCATGGTTTGAGCTATATTGACGAGGGGACTACCATATCGAGGCTGCCAACAGGGGTCTTTTTATAGTTAATGTTTATCCGACCCTCTCACTTGGTATACATAAATGGTAACGGTTGTATCTTCAAAATGTATCTACCTGGCCGCTTTGTAAGGCAATTTGGCTATGATCAACTGCACGTGGAAAATGCTACCCTCTGCTTAGCCAATTCTGGAGGTTTAATTGATGGTGCTCGAGGATAGAGATATTTTATCACGGGTCACACGGGAGGCACTTTTACTCTGGCTGAACCCAAACCTCCTTTACGCCTATTACATTATTTTTCCCAATTTTATTGATCCATAAAATAATTCCACATAGACTTCGATATGCGGGTTTATTTTCAAAACCCGACGGAAGGAATCAATCCAAAGTCAATAAGATATTCTCTAGTTGAAGAGGAGGATGACGCGCCATTGGAGGAGATAGTAGAAGCTCTTTCGCATGTAGAACCAGATGAACCCGCCCCTACCTTAATGGTGCAAAAATCTTGAAAGCATATGATTAGATCCCCTGCTGAGGACCGACCTACTAGAAAGAGAGCTCATATCAAGAAGCCTAGGAGGCCAAATTTGAAGGTTTTTGTTCCTTCGTACAGGAGTTTAATTGATGAACTGACTAGTTCGCCAAAGCGGCCTGGACCGTCCATCTCTTCTCCAGTGGTGCAAAGAATTAACACTTTCGTTCCTCCCCCTACAAGAATAAGTGTCGCTCCTCTTGTCGCAATATTCAGTTTTGCGGATCCTATTCTTGATGCAGCGACTCAATTTATCTCGCCAATTGCACTCATACCTCCCCCTTCGCCAATGTATGCAAAGGATCAACCTGCTCCGGGAAGTCCTGATTCTGGTGTAGAAATAATTTTACCTTCTCGGGCTAGAGTTGATAAGCAGGTCGAGTCATAAGTTGACATTACGGCAAAAACCCCGAAGACATGCTTGGTTAGGACGTTCGGGCTTATCGTCAATCTTCTATAGTTATAGCTGGGCATGAAGATGCTTAAGAGTATATTGATACTAAAAATGTAGCTTCAGAGGCGAGTATGACGTTGAGTGATTATGATAATTTTCTTATTCATGCCAATTCATCTGAGGTAGAGGCTTCGTTGACGGGCCTGAGAAATTCGTTGGAGGAGCAGACTCCTATAGACGAATATTTACCGTCTGGTGCTGGTACGTCTCTCTATTCTTTCTATACCATAAGTTCTTGCATTACATGCTTTATTTTCACAAATTCATGCACTGATACCTCCGGCTAGCACAGGACAAGCTGTCACTTCTTTCCTTAGCTTGACGTACATATATCTTAATTACAATTTATTGTTTATTGATCATATGGTTTGCTTGATTTTTTAGATGATGATATTGTGGCATGAGTCACTCCGGAGAGGGATGAAGAGACGGTTGTTTCGCATGCTGAAACAACTTCAGTTGCTGATATCATGGTTCCAACTGCGGATATCGCATCAATGCAACTAGAAGTTTCAACTGCTCTTGTGGTTGAATTGAGCAATACTGCTGAAATGGCTTCCACTATTAGCCCATGAGAACGAGCGACAGGTTCTTCATCTTTTGTCTCCTGTTTCCAGGCTTCAACAGTCACGACGACTTCTTTCGTGCACCATGGTCTAGGATTAGCAGGAATTATCGCAACTCTGAGTTCAAACACTCGTTTCAATGGTTTAGTGGAAGCTTATACATCTGCTTTCTATGCAATATTAAAAGAGTTGATAAATCTGGTGCTCGAGAAAGTTTTATCCTTTTGGGGTGTCAAGGATACTAGCTTGTCCATGATCTAACTTATCATAAATTTCAAGGATGAAGTTAGGGTTGTTGCTCTTGAATATATCTTGATAGGACTTGAGCAGCCTATTAATGAGTATCTACAGCTTAATAGTGGGGACTTATCTGATTTAGTTCAGACTGAATAAGAGTCAATTATTACTGAGTTCATGGAACCATCCAAGAGCATTTTGCGATTCATGCAGAGAAGACTGTCCGGATAAATGCCTCTATGAAATAAGTGACTTCTTCTCTGTCTCTTCATCGTTATTCCCACGATGAATAGAATAATAAGGTGGTACAGCTCAAGGCAGGTTCAAGAACTGGAAGCCTATCTCAAGCCAACAAAGGAGGAGTTGAAGGTGCGTATGGAGCAACATCGAGAAGAGCTGGTTCATTATAATTAAACTAGAGAATAACTTTTGGAGCTTAAGCATAATAAGAACGAGCTTGAACATGCTCGAAATAAGATGATATAGTCATATTCTTCTATGGCACCTTTTTTTATAGATGACTCCAGAATGCTCGAAGCACATTGAAGAGCATCATTGAAAAAGGATCAATAACTAACTCATCTGACCCGGTTCCGTTTTGATCTTTCTACTCCCTCTAAGTAAGCTCCATCTTTTGTTCTTTCCTGTTTTATAAATTTCTCTATGAAAATATATTAAAACTTTTAGCTTTAGACAATGCTTGTTTGTTGTGGACCCATTATTTATTACGTATATACTATTGGATACAAATAAAAAGTTAGAGTGAGAAAGAAATCAAAGATAATATGGATGTGACATATTTTCAAATGAGATTCTACCGAATATACCCGCTCAGAGGTATTATGGACAAGGTAGGATAATTCTGTGGGAGAATATAGTAGATTTATCACTCAAGGCATACTTGTATTGAGTACAAATGATAAATTTTACTGGATGTAATACTATCAGAGGTGATATGGCATGATAGTTTACTAGTTCACTCCACTGGGTAAGAAAAAAGAGTAGTTTAAGAGCGAACTATTATCTCCTCTTTAGGGATAATAAATGAAATATGATTCAGAGGTAATATGGACATGAATCATATTACATTTATTGACTGGTGAGTAAATATGTAAGATTACTCCTAACCAAAATGGGGATCAGGAGTACGATATCCTTAAAACAACTAGAACTAGAAGAAAAAGCGGGATTAGCAACGTATTTTAGCGATGTCAGAGGAAACGTCGCTAAAATATCTAATTTAGCGACTCCATATAAAAAAATGTCGCTAGACGTCGCTAAATGGCGACATTTAGCGACGTTTAGCGACTTTTATTAAGATTTTAAAAGATTAGTCGCTATAGGTTCAATTAAGGTCGTTAAACGTCGCTAAAATGTCTAATTTAGCGACGTATATAGCGACATTTATATTAAAAATATTTAGCAACGTGTTTAGCGACGTATATGACGTCGCTAAAATTTAATTTAGCGACGCTTTTATTTGACGTCGCTAAACGTCGCTAAAATTTGGTTAATTAGGGCTCGGTTTCATTTTTTCCCGACTGTCGAAAATCTTTCGATTTCAAAAACCAAAAAATTTCCCCCGCCCCCCCCCCCCCCGCTCTGGCGACTCTCCTCAGCGGCTACTCCGGCTTCCCCTCCTCCTCCTCGAGCTCTAGGTAAACCCTAACTCTCTCTCTCTCTCTCTCTTACAGGACACACATGTGACACTGACACAAACACGACACACACACACTGACACTGACACTGACACTGAAACAGACACGACACACACACACACACACACTGACACAAACACTAATCAGGACCTAGGATTAGGGTTAGGGTTAGGTTTTTTGACCTGGGGTTGGGGTTAGGGTTAGGGTTAGGGTTAGGGTTAGGGTTAGGGTTTTTGATCAGGATTGATTTCTAACACCTACCTATCCCCCACGATCACACCCTGACACTACACTCGACACACACATGCACACTAAAATGTATGTGCACTAAACGTCGAGAAAGCAACAGGAGTAGTGACTATTGGCACCAAATGCCAGTGCGTATAGTGTCTGTATTGTTAGTGTTATTTGTGTGGTTGGTATTGATACTTTTATATTAGTTAGAGTGTGTGTGAGAGTGTTATTGAAGTATGCAGGGAGGGTATATCAAAGTTGAGAGTATCATAGTGGTATCCTATGTTAGCAGTAAATGAGTGAGAAGATGGTGTATACTGATACAGGTGTATCAGTGAGCGTGACTCAAGTTGGGTTTTAGATGTGCAAGTAGAGGTTTGAGTGCCCACAAGCACATAGATTAAGGTACACATGTAAGCATGGCAAGTAGAGGTAACAACAGCAGTGAGCACTGCTTACTAGCAGTGAGCAGGGGGAGACTTGAGGCACATTAGCCTAATATGCATTGGATCATGATGAGGTAAGTCAGATAGTCCACCGTAGGAAGAACTGTAGTAAGCATCAATATGGGGGAATCAGGTTGTTGTTTAGGTGTAGTTCAGTAGGTGTTGTGTTCAGATTTGAATACAGTTAAGTCCAGGAAAGGAAGTTGATTATGGAACTTGAAGTTGATGACTGTTAGTTCAATGGCACACTGTCTGTAGTTAGATGATTAATGATGGTTAGTATATGGTGAAGGTTAGTGTCAGGTAGTTATAGGAGTATGATAATTAGATATGAATTTTAGTTTGGTATTCGAATTAGAGGCCATGATGTAGTATCAATTGTTAGTAAATATTAAGTTATATGTTAAAGGGTGGTTAGTGTTATATATTAGTTGGGTATTATTCTCAGTTTGTAGGTAAGTTAATACTTGATGACTGTTATTTGATAGGTGTATGTATTAGTTTAAATGGTTAGTTGTTGTGAATATTGCTTATTTTAGACTTTGATAAATAAAAGTATGTATTATATCAGTTATGATTTTTATAGTACGGTTAAGTTATGAAGTTAGGTGATAAACCACTGTATGTAATAATTTATATGATACATACTGGCATTTTTGCAGAAGTATCTAGAAATGGATATGAATTACTATCTGCGTCATCGTTCATGGATGTACAACCGTTATCCTAATAACATGTGCGGTGTACGGAATAAAGTTATTGAGAGTGTACAGCAGTTCCTGCAGTTCGCTAAGGCGTTCCCTCAGTACATGGACGATACCAAAATTAAGTGTCCGTGTGTGAGATGTCGCAACAGGAAATATCATCCAGAAGTGGAAGTCAGATATCATTTTTACTCGAAGGGCTTCACGCCAAATTACTATTAGTGGACCGCACATGGAGAACTTGTGTCTCTAGCATCGGAGTCAGAGCATTATATGGAGCCGTATATGGATGTCCACGACCATGATGCTTACAATGTCTCATCTTGTGTACTTTATAACTTATCCTAGACGAAGGAAAGCGAGGTCGGATTGGTGGGCAGTATACAAGACTAAAGCTAGAAATACCTTTGACATTGACGAAATAGCTTATCAGGAGGACGATCTACCTCTTGTAACAAATATTATAGATGTAGACTCAACGAAAGTTACTCATTACACGAGTAATAATATAGAAGATGTAGAATTATCCGAAGAGGAAGACGAAGACGAAGATAAAGTAGATGAATGTGAAGACGAGGAGGAGGAAGAGGGAGAGGAGGACGAGGAAGGCGAACAAGATAAATTTTCTGAAGATGATTAAAAATAAAATATTTTGCCTGTTGAATGTAACTATATTTTGACTGTAGAATATACTATTTTAATGAATATATGTATTATATTTTGACTGTAGAATGCTTTGAGATATGCATCATATTTTGACTGTAATGTAACTATATTTTGACTATAGAATGTACTATTTTAACGAATATATGTATTATACTTTGACTGTAGAATGCTTTGAGATATGCATCACATTTTGACTGTAGAATGTACTATATATTTGTGTTTTTCTATATTCATCATATGTTGTTATCAGGTATGAAAGGACGACACGGAGGATTCGGCAGGTCCCGAGGTAGACAGAGTGCTCCTCCGGTACTGCCTACTGTTGGTTCCGGATCGTCGTCGCCCAGTACTCCAGTATATCGATCACTCACATCTCCGACTGTTGGGACGAGTAGTTCCAGGCGTGGTTATACTCCCTTGTCCAACGTTCCTCCTGCTGACGGAACCATGGAGACATATGAGCATGTCGATGAGGTCGTGCCTACGTTGTCCCAGCATCAGCAATATCCTCCATGCGCACCTCCGGAGGAGACGAGGACAGAGATTTGGGCAGACGGTACAAAGTAAGTCAATTAGATGGTTTAGCATAATAAATATGGTGTATTTCTTTATTCATCGTATATTGACTTTTTTGATCAAAATAATTATCTCTGTATAGATATCGTCCATCGTCGGTTCAGAGACGACTGGACTAATTTCTGAGGAATAACTACGATGGCCCTTGGATCAACTACTCTGAGGCTCCGGAGGAGAGGAAGCCATTCTGGTTTACGCACTTCCAGGTAAAAGTATATTAAATAAATCCTCTAATTTATGCATATTATATAAATTATCTGTGATGCTCACTTACTAAATTATTTATTGTAGCAAACGTATTTCTATCCTCCGTACCGGGCCGAGTTGATCGAGCGGCTCTTTCCTACCATTGTCGCCAAGCTTATCCGAGATGCTCTGGATGACCAGAAGGCTCGTGATCGTGCTAGAAAACCGATCCAAGGTTGGATCACGCCTGAGTAGTGGACTGCGATGAGGGCTAGATTCGACGATCCGAGCTACAAGAAAAGGTCTGAGAAGGCCAAGGCGGCTAGGCGGAATGCTGCCAAGTAGTGTGGTGGCTCGATTCTGATGACGGAACATTTTCGTCGTTTGATATATTTTTTCTTTTAAAATATATTATTTTAATATAAGTACCATAAAATGGTAGAAGGAAAAAATGTTTAAGTTTAGTACTAAATAATATATTTTTAACAGGTACAGAGGGGTGAAGATGCAAACATGGTGACCGTCTTCTTGGCCACCCATCGCAAGGACGAAAATCTCATTGACGAGAGGGCCTCGTCGACCTATATAAGTATTACTTTATATTGTGTTAATTTTAATATAACTTAGGCAATTATCGAGTTTCCAAACCTTTCTAGGCCGAGTATCTTAGGCTGCGTGAGCGGACGACTGCTTGTGCACCTACACCTGGAGCGGCTGGTACTTTCTCGCAGCCCGCTCCAGCTCCGTCGGCGGATGACCTGTGGGTGATCGTAGTTGATGGTCTCCAGAGGGGTATGTACTACGGTACGGGATCCTATGGCACCCTGGTTGCGACGCAGTCATCTAGGGCCTCCCCGACAGCTGTGCATTCCACACAGCCCTCGCAGTCGTCGACCAGATTCCAGGAGGCCGTTGACCGTCAGATTGCGTCTCTCCGTGACGAGTTGCTGCGAAGGATGGAGGAGCAGCCCCGGTCCCAGCCACAGGCGGACGATCCGACGCTCATTGCACGATTCGATATGCTCGACCGCAGCATCACGGAGATCCGGGATTTGACAAATAATATTAGAGCCTCGACAGACTGCAACATCACGGAGCTGCAGGCATCACAGCTATCGATGGGCGGGAGGCTGACGATGATGCAGGATTCAATGGTTCATAGCAGTACGAGGTTGTTATCTACCATAGATTCTTACAACCAATAACTCACAGACTTGGAGCGGGTACGGCCTCCTAGTGCGCCTACATCGACACAGACTCCACCGACGTCACTGCCTCCTCCATCGACATCGGTGTCGATTCCACGGGAGCAGTATGAACTGTTCTTATCCTTCATGGGCGCCGGTGGTCAACGTCCTGCAGATCCGCAGTAGTATAGCTAGTTGATGGATATTTGTATTTTTTGAATTATTTAGGATGAGATTGTATGGATACATAGTTGCCGTATTCTTTACGACGAGATTTGCTGGATGCTTTCTTTTCTTCAAATTTTATTATATTATTTATATTAAATATGTTATTTTACCGGTGTTGAGTGTTCAACCCAAGGGGGTTGGCAAACCCAAAAATTCAACGAAGGGTTGCTCCGGGTCTATTTGTACAGATTAAGATTTAATAAACTGCAGGAATAATAGTTTGGAAACAATTCAGTATTCTTTTTTTATTTTTTCTGTAAAATTAGCGACGTTTTAGCGACATTTAGTAACGTTTGAGCACGTTGCTAATTACATCGCTAATTAGCGACGTTATGCCAAGTCGCTAATTATGTCGCTAAATATGCCGCTAAAAACGTCGCTGTACATCGTAAATTGCTGACATGGCAGTATTGCCAGGTCATTAAAGACGTCGCTATATAAGTCGCTAATTAGCAACGTTTAGCGACGTTAATCAACGTCGCTAATTAGTGACGCTGCGTCGGTAAATGTCGCTAATTTAGCAACACATCTAAGTCGCTAAAAAATGTCGGCATAGCGACGTTTAGCGATATTTTTTCTTTCAGCGACGTGATTTGTTCCGACTTCTTTAAAATATCGCTAATTACGTCGCTAAAAGTGATTAGCGACGTTTTTTGATCATTTAGCAACGTTTTTTAACGTCGCTAATTTAACTTTTTCTGGTAGTGTAGGCTTTAAGAATGGAACATTTTGGTTGGGAAGAATTATTTAGATGATCTCAACAAGAGTGTTTCATTGGATCGAGTATTGTCCCGCGGGGAAACTTTAAAGACCCATTACTCATGTCTTATTCAAAAATAAATACAGGTAATAGTTCGAGAGGCCGTGTAGGCTATGAGTTGCTGGGGAATAAACAAAATTTATATTGCTTTAATCCGCTGGAGATGGAAAAAATATGTCATGCTTAGACATTTGCCGTTGATAGGCATCTTTATTAAATCTTTAGTGTGTAAAACCTCTGACCCTAAAATCCATACTTACTTTTTTTATTAATTATTAATTTAATTGTAGTAATTATGTGCTAAATAGGAGAAATAGATTTTTATTAATTTTTATTTTAGGTGTTGGTGCACTTAGGGGATTTATGGAGCCATTAGTAATTTTTCCGAATTTATTTCTTGTAGGAGACCCCTTGAGTAGTTGCTATCTTAATGGTATGTATTAGTATAATTCTAGAATTTTTCTATGAGTATATACGGGTATATATATATATATATAAATATATATATATATATAAAGATATATTTAAAGGAAAATATAAAATAGTTAGAAAAGAAAAGAAAAGGAAAAAACCATTAATAAACTATTCCTATTGGATCCTAACTATCCAACCCATTTAAACCCACAACCCAAACTACTACCTAACTGCCCGTGCATGTGAGCCAGCCACCTGCTGGTTTTGCTCACAGCAACCCAACACCCCTTCCTTTATTAGCAACCCACCTTTGTAGCATTAGCAAGCCAAACCATTATTCCTATTAGGTCCTTAGCAAACAAACCCGCTGGGAAGCAATTCTACCCGGCCTTGGGATTTAGAATAGCAGCAAACCCGCTAGATTTCACTAAACAACAGCCACCTTAGCCTATTAGCAAAGCCCGCACCCACCCTTTTGCCAAAAGCAACAACCCCATGCGTTGAGCCCCACCCCCCCCCCCCCCCCGCGAACACATGCACGAACCCGCTCCCTCTCTTTCATATATATATATTATATTTTTTCGACTAAAACCCTAACCCTAGATCATCCAAACTCCTCCTCTTCCCATCTAGACCTAGAGAGCACCGCCACCGTAGCCGGAGAACCACGCCAGGCCGTCCAAACCAACTCCGACGACCGCGACCCCACGCACTGCAGTTTCAAACAGCAGGGTACCTGTGTTCCAAAGTTGTTTTCCGTCGCCTCGCTCAACCAAACGCCACCCCGCCTTCACCGGTACGCTCACCCCTTAACCCTCTTCCATATTTGTATGATAGTAGACCTCGAACAACATAAAACCATAGGCAAAAATAGTACCAAAGTTGGCAGAAAAAGACCAATTTTTGGGATCGCAAAAAACTGCGGTAATCACCTATGTTCCCGGATTCGTATCTCCCACCACAGAGATCCGAATTCGATGATTATTTTTGGTATGCGGAGACCACTTGACCTAGTTTAATTTCTGTCAAATAATATTAGATTATAAACTGCTGTAGGTAGAATTAAATTCGTTGGAAAATCCCATAAATATACTTTTTCCAGATTTCCAAAAGTTGTGAAACGGAGCGCGCCTCGCCAAACGGGACCGCCCCGCCGTGTATCAAGTATACCAAATGGTGCGCACAGTGTACCCGAATATGTGAGAGTTTGCAAAAACTGATTCGGGTGCGTGTACTCGTCGGAATCAGCCCGTATCCGCGGACAAACCCCGTGTCGCAACTTTTGTGAAAGCTGTGCGCATTTTGTGCACGCCCGTCAGAATTCGACAAAACTTGCGTCACTGGACTCGTGGTAACGCACTGGTCCTGTGACCCAAGTTTCACGCAATTCTGAGACAGTTGACCAAGTTTCCAATTGGCGGGCCCCACGGTTGACTCTTTGGGCGAAATTGTGTTCGGCTCACCGGAATCGACATGTGGACATACCGTTGGATTCGTATTGACATTTAGAGTTTGTTTGACCTATAATTTATCCCATTTAGAGACCTTTACCCTTGGCATACTTTTCGGTGCAAATTGGCCAACAAGTGGAGCCGCTTTGACCCAAAATTACCGTTTTGCCCCTGTGTCCAAATTGGACGAAAGGGAAGTAATTTCTAGCTATTTTGCTTATTCTGGGAACGTTGGTGATGTTTATTTCAGCATCCGGAGACGTTCATTCTAAGGCTGTAGTTTCTGACTCTTGGTGTTTGACATCTAGATATTACACTCTGCAACTCTCTTGCCAGGCAAGTATACCTTGCCTTGTTATACTGTTTAAATTCTGTCTTATTAGTTGGATGTTTATATTATATAACTGTGCACGTTCGAGAGAGACTCAGGTGCAGTCAACGGAGGCGTTGACGTTAGGACTTGTGTCTGACCTAGAGTCTAGTAGACCCACCTAAAATTGTGGAGTTATTGGTATGACTCCCCAGGCCATGACACGTATTATTACACGTCGCAGAGTGAGCTCATGTAGGGACGCGTGTCTCATACTCGACTGGCCATCGGTATGAGCAACACGTGTTACGGTATTTAGCTTAGTGTTTGTTTCTATAGAGACTTGTATTTTAGTACGTGATGTTCACGTCGTGTTTGCGACTTGTATATTTTTATTGGGCGGGGAGGACAACTAGTAGGCGTATGGGACACCCACTTCCTTTATTCAGATTCCCTGTTCGACGAAACGGTATGGGCGTTATATTATTCAGATTCCCCGTTCTTCGGAGCGGTATGGACGTATATACTGTGCAGATTCCCCGTTCATCGGAGCGGTATGAACGTTAGTTATACTATACAGATTCTCCGTTCTTCGGAGCGGTATGGATGTTATTATATTACAGTACCCTAGTATGGGGGTATATGTGGCATATACTAGCCAATTATCACGATTGGTGAATTACGTCAGCATATGTCTAGCCTACACTTTCCCATACTCTCAAAGTTGTCCTCAAGTTACATTTCACTTAGATGGTTAGGTCACCCTGGAGTTTTTACAGTATTTACTTTATGGTATGCTTTTATGTATCTTGTTATGTCCCTCTGAGGACCTGGTCCCTTTTTAGGTATATTGTTCATGAATATTTACAGGAGCGCAGATCTGGACTGGTTAGTTATATTGCGAGAGGTCTTCCCTTCGAGCCTCGTGATTGTTAGAGGTTGTACTTATATTGTATTTATCTTGCTTATTCTTTATTCTAGTTCGACAGTGATTTTGTTTTCATCCGACTGTCATCTTTAGATACTTCTTTTTGGGATCTGGTTACATATATTGGTTATTCATTATATATAATTTTTCTGGATGAGATTAGATATTACCCTGGGATTTATGATGGTTTATACCACTTATGGATTTGATATTCATATTACAGCGTACGTGTGTTATGGCTTCTATATATTAGAGTGCTATATTCATACGGCTGGCATGCTCACATGTCCTAGTCCTACATATTTGGGACTGGGGCATGACACAGTGTCCTTATCATCTGAGGCAGTTGACACCATATTTAGAGAAAAAGATTATTTGAATATGTCACCCATGCATTCGTTAGAATCCTACAATGATAAGTCAGAGGAATGAGAATACATCTCTTCTTCTGATTATGAACTTTCAGGACTTATTCGTGACCATATCCCAAATCATGACCAGTCCATTATAGTATGTTTTCGACTTGCCTTTAGGAGAGAGGTGACATATAGGAGTCCGTATATCTTTTCCATAATTTAGTTCCAAGCCAGATTTTAAGTTGTAGCTTATTCTTTATATGATGTTCTTGGCTGGTTGGCTGTAATGATACAGTTGTATCTTCTCCATATCCTCGTCAAAACTATCAGTCTGTGCGACTCTTTTATTTTTAGCTTTTCGAAAAATTATATGACGTTTCTTGTCCTGTCTTGCTGGGACTATAAATTATGTCTCCTCATATGGTTCATATGATGAACCATACTGGAATGGAGATGCTACGGGTATGGACAGATGTTCGTAGAGGTATAGAGCCTCTATAAATTTTTCAACAAAGGGTTCAAAATTAATGTAGTGTGAAGTAGAGTCTTCTTTATTCATAAAATATAAAATTTCTTCATCTTCCACATAGTTGGCAGAATCTTCAGCTTTGATAGGAGGCTTGGCAAGATTTGATGACTAGAGGGTGATTCACTTATATTGATGGCTTGTTACGACGAAGGTCGATAACAAGTGGTTTATTCTCTATTTTTAGTTTTTATTGCATCGAAGGCTGATAACCAATGGAGATGACTTGTGTAGGTCGATGCCGAGAAGCTTTGAAGGAGTTGGACGAGTAGTACGTCCTTTGACTATAATTATTAGAGGCTCTTCTTTTAGACTATTTTCAGCTTCATCACTAGCTTAATTAACTTTCTCTTTTATATACTCCTGTGTATAGAGTGTAGAGTCAGCAAAATAGGCTTTGACACCTTTGAAAGGGTTGAGGTTAGCTACCTCTGTTTTAACCTCTCACCTACTGTTCAAATACTTGAAGCATTGATGTAGGGTGGAGGGTAGAATTTTATGCTCGTGTATCCATGATCGTCCCAGCAAAATATTATAGGATACGTCACAGTTAATCACATAGCATGTAACATCAATACGTAGATCGCCTATCGGAATTTTTAGGCGTATCTTTCCCAATGGTTTACTTCTTCCAGCATTGAAGCCTAGTATAGTAGTACTGGTAGCTGACAGGTTATGCATCGGTATCTTCAATCCTCTCAGTTTTAGGGATGATGCTAAGTGAAGAACCATGGTCGATGTGAATCCGGTTCACCTTAATAGATCTGATGTAACCGGTATAATATAGACGCCTGTCATGCTGATTATCTTTGAGTAGCATGTCATCTTGCATGAAGGTGATGTTAGGAATCTTCTCAATCATGCTATGGGATTAAGGACATGCTAATGGCTCTTCACTAGGAGTCTTGAGTTGAGCTAAGAATGAGTCTGCATGTATCAGAGCTTCGTTCAAAGCTTCCCGAGTCTACTTTGACAAATGAAGCAACTCGAATATGGAGAATCGGCTGGGGTATTAGCCAGTTGTGCCAATATGTCAAAATTGTATGGCTTTTCAAGTCCTTGGGGGTACATTCTTCTTCAAAGATTTGTCGAAGTGTACTTTCTTTTTCTTTCCTTTCTCTGCCGTAGTAGGCTTCAAAGAACCAGGTTCGGTTGTGACCGGAGCCACAGGAGTTGACGAAGTAAAAATATTGTCAGGAATATCTTTCGTGACAGATTCATAAGTTTTATGATAATCCATGTCGGACCTGATACCAGTCATGGCTTCTTCTTCGGGCATCGGAGAAAGAAGTACCATGTTACAGGACTTGAGTATCTTTTTATCATGCCCATTCTTGGAGTTAGTCTGTGGGTTGGTCTCGTCGTAGCCCAATCCACTTAAGATTTATTGGACTATCCTCTGAGTTATAGAGGAATACGTCGTCCCTTGCCAAAGTTTAAACTTTTATCTTTTTGGAAATTATATTCTATTTTTTGCATCAGGCGTACAACTTGTTGGATGTATTCATAAAATTAGGGGCGATCCTCCCCAAGCACCTGAGTCGAGGTCGATAATCTAATGGTTGCAGAAGGAGGAGAAGAAATTTGTGTAGGAATACCTTCATAAGTATTGAGTATTTGTTGTGCCCCTATATAGAGGAACGCTGCCAATCATGGACCATTGTTGGTGCGTCAAGTGAAGCTTACGAGTAGAGCTTGGTGGAGCAATATTCAGATTCTAAAATCTGGCATCGAGAGATACATCTTCCTGATGTTGGTCCTGATCTCTGCCTGAATGGGGTTCCGAAGAAATTATATTGCATGATTTATACTTCTTACCCTTCTGAGATTTTTGAATTTGAAGATGTTGATCCCTGGTCCCAATCTGACAACAGATCGGGATGAATCCACATAATCTTGCCATGATCTGTGATAAAAGGCACTAATTCCTCTGTTTGACTTCTAGGCGGCAGAAGATTCACCATTTCCATCATAGCTCTAGGTATTGGGATGACTCCGTTCAGGACTTCTTGTGTTGGAAAGTCACCGAATTAAAGCGACAACATATTGGCAGTGACTATTTTTTTTCGTTCTGATGGATGATAGCTTTAGCATCTATCAACTGCTTTATCATTCTTTTCAAGACATAACAAGCCTTGGTAGGGTGATTTATGTATCGGTGGTACAAACAGTACTTCGGGTTGTCAAAGGAATATTCTTTCTTAGGCTTGGAAGATTCTGGAGGCTTTTATGCTGGAGGAGAGGTGGGTCGCTTTGACAAATTTATCGCCAAGGCCTCCTTTTCTTTGTTGTTAGGATTATTATCACTATTGGAGGGACGCTTCCCATCCGTATTAGTCATTTGTAACCCCAAATTTTGTGCTATTTTCTCATTGCCTTCAGTAACTTCAGCCCCGATGATGAACGTCGTGCAAGCTTAAAATTGAGTTTGACCTGTCCAGAGCCCTAATATAGGCAGTAGGTTCTTTTTGCAGGTATCAATAAATGTGGAGTCTGGAATACGGGTGGGTAACATTAGAGTTGCCTGCCCAAAACGCTCAACAAATTCACGAGCGGATTCTTTCTCCTTCTGTTTGATATCGATGAGTGAAGACATCGTCATATTCTGCGATACCAATCATAAAATCATGAGAGAAAAAGATACTTCATGTCATCAAACGAGGATATGAAGTTATCAGGTAAACTACGATACCAATCATAGGCTATGCCTGCCAAGCATCCCACGAATAATCTGGTAAGGAGAGCATCCTCTTTCTGAAGATAAGCCATCATCATATTGAAGTAATTGATATATTGGAGCTTGGTGATGTCCTACCTTCAAACAAGATTATCGATTGGGGTTTGTATTTAGGAGGGAACAAAACATTATCCCAATATGGAGGATAAGGATGTTTTACCCCAAGATTGCAGAGTTGGTCTTTGTTCTTTAAAATATCGACCTATGCACACAACTCTCAAATAGCTTTAAAAGAATCTTCTGGTCGGAGTGGTACGACTGACTGATAGGATCCTGGTTGAACATGAATCATCACCGGTAGAGATCCACCCCAATTTTGAGAGGATCAAGAGTTGGTACTACTGAATCTTGGTTTATGACCGCTTTTGGATTTGTATTATTCTGTAGAGACGTTATTCTATGAGTAGGGTGCGCAGGTATGAATAAAGCCACTTGGACGGGTGCTGGTATAGCAGAATATTGGATTGTCATCATTTGATGCATATTTTGCATCATAGTGTGCATGTCCTTGAGAGCATCCTCTAGTGAGTTGAGGCATTGTTCATTGGCTTCTGATGGAGAAGCATCTTGTTCATCACCGATGGCATAAACACTAATATCCCTGTGTTCGACAGAGGGATTGGAAGAAAGAATCGTGTAATTGGAGTCTACACTGTCAGTTTCAGAGTCGAGGGGATTGTTACCCCCAGCCTCGAATTATGAGCAATAGGAATTCTCGTGACGAACGAGCTCCTATCTTCGAGAACGAGTATTTTGGTATACTCCTTCAAAGGAGTCAACCAGTTGGTCAAATCTCCTCTGGCTGGGTGTTCTTGAAGAATTTATTCTTGATTATCTCCTACTACGGGGAAGATGTGAAGCCATATATGCTGAAGCAAAAAGCAGTTCATCATCGTGCTCCTGGTTGTCAACTTACTTTGTATATTGAGGATTAGGAGATATAGTATAATTCAATTGGTCGAACACAGACCATTTTGTTGATGCACAACAATATTTGATTACAACTTTATGACAATTACAACGATTTTTGTTATAAAACATCGTTGTAATGTCAGAGGGTCCCCACTCCTTGCATTTTTGTACTATAATCTAACGTAAATTAAAAGAGGGAAGAGAAGAGAAGGAAGAGGGCAGACTCTACCTCTTCACATGAAATATATTGAACCTTCTGTGAATATTTTTGTTCCCTTGTGTACAAAGTGATGTGCTTGATTGGCAAGTGATTCTTCATATCTCGAGTTTTTGCTTTTCAAACAGGAGAGAAAGTTGTCTCTAACCATCCTCTTGTGCACACGCTCACAATCAATATATTGTGTAGAGATTGCCCCAGTTTGGCGCATATTCTGTGTTGTAGACAAAGTTGGCATAGTTTGTATATACGCATTTAATTTTGTACGGAGGCATTGACTTGGCACACGAGTGGCGCATAAGTTTCCCTCCACTATACGCATAATCAAGATGTTAGGAGAATGATTCTCCCTGACCAATACTTTATTTGTGCGCTAGTTGGTTTGGAAAGTGGTGTCCAAGCCTTGCTTGCCTTGTATATTATGACGAATATGCGTAGATTGAGGAGCTTCGAAGCGGATCACCCTTTGTTTGAAATTGTGCGAGTTGCACGAATTATATCCATTATTTAATGTAAGAGATTCAGAATCTTTGGTCTATATCACCTTCTGCTAGAAATTGTACGAGTTGCGCGAATTGTATCCCTTGTTTAACGCAAGAGAATTGTCCAACAAGTCATTGATCTGAACAGAATTAATAGGGGAACTCTCGTTGATCAGGGTTGTCTTTCCCTTGTTGGCAGCAACTTCAGAATATGCATGACGAGGTTTGGGTACCCACACTTTGCGAGTTTTCTTCGACTTGAGTGCGGATGAGGGATAAACACTACCCCCAGAATGGAAAATTTCTTTATACGTATGTTGGTCGAACTTCACGACCAAGGTCTTCTGTGGTTAGCTGACAGAAGCAACATCAAATTGAGCTATCGCCTTTTCCTCAAAGAAGAAGGAAGTCCCCAGCAGAGTCGCCATCTTTGTTTACGAGAAAAAGTTTTTATACCAAACTTTTGTTTTACAAACTGTTAAAAAGTACAAAAGAAGATCCTAAACAAGAATCTAAGTATAATTTGATTCTGGGGCAGTATAGCTATAGAGATCTGATCTGCAAATGATCACTTTACTCCTTGGACTAATCGACGATTAAGAAATGCACACGATTTAAGAGAAATATAGGGAATGCTACGAACGACTTAGAGAGTTGAACAACAAGAAAGCTCTGGCATAATGACACGAGAAGCTTCTGTTACTCTCACTATGCTCTTGAATTTCAAAGACTTGAAGATTGCTGTGAACAACTTGGAGAGTTGAACAATAAGAAAGCTCTGGCATAATGGCATGAGAAGCTTCTATTTCTCTCACTCTGCTCTTGAATTTCAAAGACGTGAGAATTCAAGCCCCCTTCTCTTTTTTGTCTGTCTGTCTTCTCTATTTATTGGGTTTAGGTGCGGTTACGAGAGTGTGAGCGCACTATGGACAGTAAACACTATTTTACCATTATGTGTGCACTTTTGGTGGATTAACATCCTACGTTCTACATGAGTGGGTGCACAACTTGTTGCTTGCTTGACACGTAGATTCCTATACGAGGAAATCATAGGTCATGGGGGACAATTATTTGCACACCTTTCATGAGAAATACAACATGTAAGACATGCATTCGTAACTGCTCACTGTCAGTTAGGATAGTATATGCACTTTTGAAGTTGTCTGTAGACTGGCAGATTTTAAGTAAGATTGGCACTATGGCGCATTTCTTAAAAGAATGGCACTGCAACACTTTTGAAGAAAATGGCATTATGACGCACTTTTGAAGGAAATGACACTAAGGCGCACTTTTAAAAGAAATGGCACTATGGTGCTCTTTTGAAGGAAATGACACTGAGGCGCACTTTTGAGAAGAATGACACTATTTCACACTTTTGAAGAGAATGAAACTACGGCTGGTCACTAAACGACAACATGGGTCTACGTGCAGTATCTCCGCTGTAATGATGACCTCTGACTCTTCGGTTTCTGCTTTTGTCAGTTGTTAGTCTGCTGTATTAAATGTTGAGAGAGAGTAGATTGTTTGTGTTCCATCCTTTGTAATATTAAGAAAGTGTGCCACTTTTCTACTCTTTGAATACTGCACCATCCTCTGAAATTAGTAGACTGTGCGCCAAAGTAAAGAAATGCGCGTCTTTCTTCTAGAACAAGTAAAAAGTGTGCCATTCTTCTGCTATTGGGTTTATGTGTAAAAAACTGTGCCATCTATCTAAGGCACACTTTTTATGCTTTATGTCACCTTCTTCGCAACAAAGGTCGAAAGCGTATCACTCACAGACTTCAGGTGCGATACACTGGCCTTAGCGATCCAAGTCCTTCGAGTCTTTTTGGGTTTCGATGACCATGGTGCGGGGCTTAACTTGTCTCCTGAGAGCATATCTTCAAATGCCTGTTGGTCAAAGTTGATAACCAACATCTTCTCGATTGAACCCAGCTACTGTTATGACCCTTACCCGGTGTAAGGATACAAGTCAAAAATAACGTCCACCCTACGCCGCAGAATCGGTGGTAGAACACTGTCTGGGTAATCTATCTAGCAATATAATGAACCACCAACAATAACAATATACTCAATCACAGGTCTAAGATAGAAACGAGCACGAATATGATAAAGAATAGAAATAGTCACATACAACTCATGAGTCTAAAATAATAGATCAATGAGTCTGAAAGAATACTAACAAATAAGCTGGAGACAAATCCAGTACAAGAAATACTAAGAAGGTACTAATCCCGGGTCATCTATCTCAGTTGGGATAAGTCCCTCCTGAGCCAGGGTCTCTGACTCTAAGCCCACAACATCTTGAGGTCCATAATGTGTAGGGTACCAGTCCTCAGTGTCATCTAGAAAAATATATCCAGTCAGGAAAGGAGTAGAGTACATCTCTAACAGTAGTCCTAATCAATGATAAGACTATGTAACAGTAAATAGATGTGAATATACAAGATGCACAATAGATACAATGAGATATATATAATAAGAAAATATTGGAATAAATACAATGAGCAATATGTCAATGAACAAGAATACTAATGACTAAGTGTGTGAGTACTAGCTTTAACATGTGATCGGCTTGGGAACATGATACAAGATTTATGGCCTGGCTGATCATATATGCCGTGTATGATTAACACTATATAATGCAAGACTTGATACAAGGAGGGTATGATCACATATCTACACTAAAATACTCCCCACCCTCGACTTGTATAATAGATCAACCATGGTACGCTATGGCACGAGATTCCCCAAGAAGATAGCTAGTCTTCCGAAGAATCAGTGTCTGTACATATACAAGATAATCAGTGAAACAAGGCTTGCACAAGATACACCATATACCAAGGAATAATATCTCATGACGAGATTCGGATATACCAATCTGTGTAACCATAGTGTTAAGAGAACATGGATATCTATACTAGATACAATGAACATAGAGGATATCATAAATAAGAAACTATCAGAAAATGTACTCGCCTGAAGTCCAAAGAATAGTCTCACCGATGTTTGATACGGTGCCTCGAAGACCTAGATATGGAATAAAACATCAATACAAGGTTTCGGAAAGTAAATAAGTTAAACTAGTCAACTTCTGGGTCAATAAGTCAATTCTAAGTCAAAAGTCAAACTAAGTCAACTCTAAGGTCAACAATGGTCAACTATGGTCAAACTATGGTCAAGTATGGTCAAACTATGGTCAACTGTGGTCACCTATTTCTAGGTTGCACAAGTCTAACATAAAGATATTGGGTTCAAATATTAAAGTCTAGGTCACAAAACCTATATCTTAAATACTAGGATACCGTATCTACGGATACGTAAATCAATAGGTAAAACATTACATATATAAGTCAAACAATTATTAATAATATAAAATCCTAATTACAAACATTAAATAGATATCTTGTTTTTGAACCAACTAGGTATCACAACATTAACTCATAATCTTGATACCCAAACCCAATACCTTGGGTATCCCCAATTACCTTGGTACTTACCTTGGTATCACAAGGTAATACCCCAAAACTTGTTTATACTAACTACCCACAATTATATACATGCTATACTAATTATTATAAATATAATATAATATAAATACTATTAGCAATTTAGGAATATATTTACATATATATTAAACACCATATATATATATATATATATATATATATATATATATATATATATATATATATATATATATATCTAATATCGAATAATAGAAAATCGGCCAAACTGTCACTAATGACCGCTGTTGACTGTCGCTGAAGCCACTGATACTCTGCTATTTTAGCGACGGTTCTGCTGCCGTCGCTAAATTGCTGTCGATGCTGCTGCTGTATGTTATTGTTGTTATTTCTGCTTTTTTGCTATACTGCTGCTGTCGCCTTTGCTGTTATCGCTGCTGTTGTATGCTTTTGCGGCTGCTGCTTTGTAGCTATGCTGCTGTCGTCGCCTTTGCTGCTGTCACTACTACTGCTGTATGCTATAAACAATATATATATATATATATATATATACCTAAATATATATATATATATATATATATATATATATATAAATACATACCACTATATAATTTATACTTACATCATATAATTACCAATACATGAAATTACTACATATGAATATACATACACCCATACATATATATATATATATATATATATATATATATATATATATATATATATATAACTACACATACATGTATATGTATATATAACTATAGAATAATATGTATACAAGTATTATATAAGTATATACATATAATATAACAACTTATATATATATATATAAATACATAACCAAAACATATATACATTATAATATATATATATACATACACTACACTATTAAATAGTTCATACATATGTAGAATAATAGCTACATACAATATACATAAATATATACTTAGATCTATAGATCTGTGATATTTAATACATCCATATATGTAACAAAAATATATAACAATAAATATATATATACATATATACAATTACACAATACCAAGAACACAAGAAAATAGATCTACGTATAATTTGCACGTCTCATGGAACGTATCACTCCGTATCCCACTAGATCTAGGATACGCATGCGACACGAGTCCACCACACATCCAAACATACTCCGAAGGATACGAACAAGTCATATATATTATTTATGAACAATACAAAGAGTCATATATAAATCTACGTGTCCGTGTCAAAATGTGACATGTAAAAAGTCCCGGGTCGGAGGAAAAACCCCAAAATCAACACTTATCACCAAATTGATGTGATACAACCTAAACATACCCAATTATGGAAACGACACTAGCCCCAAACACACAAGAACATGCCAAATTGATCTATAGGACCAATTGACACACACAACAAATGTCAATCTCGGAATTCTCCTAAAATTGACACTAAAAGTACCATAACTTTCTCAATAGGCCTCCTATGAACACAAAACCAAATCCTATGGGTAGCCTATGCATATGGGTTGATTTCTCATAGTTAAAACACAGATTTAGAACCTAAATTAAGAGAAAAAAATTGAATTGTACATATTGGAAGATGGATTCCCAATACAACCTCCAAATATGATAAAATTGACCTCCAACTTGTAGATCCTTGCTCCTCTTTGTAGATCCTTGCTTCCTCCTTCTAGATCCTTGCTCCACTAGCCTCCAATGGTGATTTGAGAAGGAATTGGGATAAATTTTGGTAGGGAAATAAAGTAGGAATGAAGGAATTTGGTTGAGGGAATTTCTAGATCTAGTTTCCAAATAAAAAGAGGAGAGAGAATAAATTTCCCCCCTCTCTATATAGGCCGGCCCCCCTTTCCCCTTCCTCAAGCTACTATGAATTATCTAATATACCCCTTGGGCCTCTCATGAAGAAATAATTAAGGAGTGAAGCTTCTAGTCTAATGGTTTAATTAATTTAATCCATCTCCTAATCAATGGGCTTTCTAAATGTGCTAAATTCTATCAATTAATTAACATTTGTCCATGAATCTAAACTAAACTAGTTAGGTCCACTAACACAAGTCAAAAATAAATAACTAACATCTAACAATAATTAAATAATATAACAACTAATTATTTATCACGCATAATATTTAATTAAATATAAAATTACTAAAATACACTTTCCTAGAAAATATGGTGGTGACAAGTCTACCCTCCTTAAAATAATTTCGTCCTCGAAATTTAAAGACGAAAACTACCCCTAGAAAATAACAAAATATAACAAAAGAACATAACTAACTATGAAAGAACATGCCATAATTAGAAAAGAACATACCTCAAAGCACAAACAAATATGGATAGCGCTCTCGTATTTCATCCTCTCTAGACTCCCCCGGAGAGTGATGCCTACATGTGATGCTCACCAAAGGAATAGTCTGGTTCTTCAGCACCTTCTCTCTCCGATCCAGAATCTCAACTGGCTACTCTGGATAGCTAAGAGTAGGGCCCACCTCTATCTCCAAGTGATCTAATACATGCCTAGGATCTACTACGTACCGTCTCAACTACGATACGTGAAATATGTTGTGCACTCTTTCCAATGCAGGTGGCAAGTCTAGTTTATAAGCAACTGCACCGATCCTCTTTAGAATAGTAAAAGGTCCGATGAATCGCAGACTAAGTTTCTTGCCTCCACTGAAGCGAATCGTGCCTCGTATTGGAGAAATCCTCAGAAACACCAAACCACCCACCTAGAACAAAACACCACCTTAAGAACTTAATCTATAACAAACAACCAAAATCAAGCATAAAACAAAAATCTAACTATACCTCGAACTCCAAAGGTCTCCGGTGGCTATCGGCCCAATGTCGCTGTCTGTCCTGCACCACACGACGTCTGTCTCTGATCAACTGAACCTTCTCTGCTACATCCATAACCATATCTGGCCCAAGCAAAACTCTCTCTCTAACATCGTCCCATGACAAGGGAGTACGACACCTTCGACCGTACAGAGCTTCAAAAGGTGACATCTCTATACTAGCCGGGTAACTGTTGTTATAAGCAAACTCTACCAAATGGAGATGGTCCTAACAAGAATCTCCAAAATCTAGTACACAAGTGCACAACATATCCTCGAGAGTCAGAATAGTCCTCTCTGATTGCTCATCTGTCTGGGGATGATATGCAGTACTAAACTTGAGCTAAGTGCCCAAACTCTCCTGCAAACTCCTCCAGAAATGAGAAGTGAAACGACTATCCCAATCAGAGACTTCACTGACAGAAACTCCATGTATCCTAATGATCTGCCTCACATACATCTCTGCCAGCTTCTCCGTAGACAAACCCACTTTGAAAGGCAAAAAGTGGGCCGACTTGGTCAACCTGTCAATGATGACCCAAATTACGTCTTTTTCTCCTGGAGATCGTGGAAATCCGGACACAAAATCCATAGTAATATTCTCCCACTTCCACTCTAGAATGGGTAATGGCTGAAGTAAACCTCCTGGCCTCTGCCTCTCGGCTTTCACCTGCTGGCACACTAAGCATCTGGATACAAACTGTGCCACTTCCCTCTTCATGCCATACCACCAAACACTCTCTCGCATATCCCGATACATCTTATTGGCACCTGGATGCATGGAATAATGAGAGCGATGCGCTTCTTGCAACACCTTCTCACGCAGCTCCCCACTAGGTACACACAACCTAACTCCATGCCTCAAAGATCCATCCTCAACAATGGCAAAATCGTCCTCCAATCCTGCTCTCACTTGAGCTCTGATGCTCCTTAGAGATACCTCCTCATACTGTGCTGCCTTGATCCTATCCATCAAATCTGAGTGTATCTGCAATCCCCACATCTGCATAGCCAAACCAGAAACTATCACCTCGATGCCCAAGCTCTCCAAGTCTTCCAGTAAATATCGATCCTGCGTCAAGAACATAGCTACCGGATACCTGCTCAAAGCATCGGCAAATATATTAGCTTTCCCAGGATGATATTGTAAAGATATATCAAAATCTTTCATCAGTTCCAACCACCGACACTGCCTCATGTTCAACTCCTTCTGCGTGAAAACGTACTTCAAGCTCTTGTGGTCTATGAAGATCTCCACACGCTCTCTGTATAAATAATATTTTCACAACTTCAGGGTGAAGATGACTGCTGCCAACTCCAAATCATGGGTAGGATAGTTCTTTTCATGAGGACGCAATTGTCTGGATGCATAGGCAATCACTTTCCCATTCTGCTGAAGAACACAACCCAAACCTTTCCCCGATGCATCACTATAAATAGTGAAACCTCCAAACCCTGATGGCAACGTCAAAATAGGAGCAGATGTCAACCGCTTCTTCAACTCCTCAAAAGCAATCTGGCAATCCTCCGTCCAAACAAACTCTACATCCTTCCAGGTGAGTTTGGTCATCGGCTAGGCAATCCTCGAAAAATCCTGCATAAACTTCCTGTAGTAGCCTGCTAATCCTAAAAAACTCCTGATCTCTGCTACCGAACTCGGGGTCTTTCATGATTCTACTGCTGCGATCTTCTTTGGATCCACTGAAATACCATCACCTGTCACAACATGCCCTAAGAATTCCATCTTGTCCAGAAAAAATCACACTTGGATAACTTTTCATACAGCTTCTCCTTCCTCAGCACATCCAACACAATCCTCAAATGGTTCTCATGCTCCTCCGGTGTCTTCGAGTATATGAGTATGTCGTCGATGAATACCACCACGAACTTGTCAAGGTACTGGTGGAACACCTTGTTCATCAAGTTCATAAATACCGCCGGTGCATTAGTCAACCCAAACGACATCACCATAAACTCGTACTGACCATACCGAGTTCTAAAAGCAGTCTTCGGTATGTCCACCGGCTTTACCTTCACCTGATGGTAGTCGGATCTCAAATATATCTTAGAAAACACCTTGGCACCACTCAACTGATCGAACAGATCATCAATCCGTGGCAAAGGGTACTTATTCTTGATAGTGAGATTATTCAATGCCCTGTAATCAATGCACATGCGCACTAATCCATCCTTCTTTGGTATAAATAATATCGGGGCTCCCCACGATGAAGAACTCGATCTGATAAACCCCTTATCTTGCAATTCGTCCCCTGCTTCTTCAGCTCGACCAGCTCGTTGTTGTTTACTCTATAGACATGTTGCGAAATTGGTTCTATACCTGGCACCAAGTCTATAGAGAATTTAATATCTCGATCTTGCGGCAATCCTGACAATTCCTCAGGAAATACATCCAAGAACTCTGCTATCAACAGATACGGCAACTCTTCATCTTCCACCATAGCTCCACAAATAATGCCTTCTCTCTGCGCAGCTCCTCTAGCAAACTTGAACTCTGGCTCTCCTGGAGGACCACACAAAACTCTACCTCCTCTACAATCTATGCTAGCACGGTGCCTACTCAACCAATCCATCCCGAGTACAATGTCGTAGCTCGAAAGTGGCATTACAAGTAGACACGTACTCAACTTTTGGCCTCCTAGAGTAACTCTTCGATCCTTGCAAATATCATTAACCAGGATAATGCCTCCTCCGGTCATGATCTTGCAAGTCCTAATCAAAGACTCAGCTACCAAACCATGCTTCAGAGCAAAAAAATAAATACAAAACTATGGGAAGCACCACTATCAAACAAAGCTAAAGCTGGAATGGAATCAAGAAGAATATAACCTGTGATGACATCTCCGGTAGGTTCGTCCTCCTCGACGGTCATAGCAAACTCTCATAGCAAACGCTCATCCCTGACGTGCACCTCCCTACTGCTAATGTTGGACATAACGCTACTGCTGTGTTGGAAGCGGTAGTCTCGTCTGCGCCATCGGAGCTGAAGCTGCTCCCTGAACTGCACGACGAGGATTGGAAGGACACTCCCTTAGCTGATGCCCTTCAGTACCATAATACAAACAAACTCCTAGCCTCCTCCTGTAAACTTCTCAAATATGGTCGAGCTTCTTGCAGTAGTGGCAGAAAGTTTGTTGTAACTGTCTCTACATTGTGGTGCCTGGTAAAACGATGCCCTAGCTGGAGTCTGGTGCTGCTATGGCTGCTGGAAAGGTCTGTACTGGAAATGGGGACGTTTTGCAGATACTGTACTGCTGTTGGCCCCCAGAAAAGAATCACGGTCTCTCTTGGACTTCAAACCCAACTCCCGCTAAACCTTGCGCGCCTCCGCAAGTATCTCCGAGTATGTCTCATAAAAAGACAGAATGAGGATCTTCACTTTCCAGTTTAGACCCCCACAAATTCGAATAGCCCGAACCTCCGGCTCCCTCACCAAATACTCTGCAAACTGGCTCAACCTGCCAAACTCCACAGTGTACTCCTCCACAGACATGTTCCCCTGAATGAGACTCATAAACTGTCTCCCCAAGTCTAGCCTGTCTGCCTGGGCAAAAAACTTCTTCTTAAAGAGGTCCTTGAATACCTCCCAAGACTGTCCCACGTCAACAAGAATCGGCTCATTTCTGAAACAAGTACGAGCAACATCGAACAGTTAAAGTCCTACCGCCTCAACCTTCAGATCCTCAGAAAGATGGGACACCCTCATAGGACGTTCAATGTCCTCGAGCCAATCATGAACATAGGTGATGCCCTCCGTCCCCTTGAAGAACCTAGGCTTCAGCTTCTTGAAGTCCTGAATGTTGCCTAGCTGAAGCTGAGCAACCTGAGGAACATCCTGCTGCTGGACCGAAACTCCTCTCTCTACTATGACACGAGCTAGCTGGAGGTGGAAGCCCTGTCGTAGAACGTCGGCATGCCTCTGATGTGCCTCTGACTGAGCCCTCTCTGCCTCGAGCATCTCACAAAACAGTGTAAACATCTGTGTCGCCTCTACTGGCACAGGAGGTGGAGGTGGAAGCCCCTTAAATATAGCTGGCACAGTCCTCTGAGTAGGTGGTGGACCACCGAAAGCAGCTGACACTCCAATCACCAGAGAAGTGACTGGTGTAGGCCCTCGGGATATCGCAGACCTCTCAGAAGCTGCTCTCCCCTGTTGCGATCTAGTCTTAGGCGACATCCTGAGACAAAGCGAAAGAAAGAATCAATATGGCACAAGATGTAAGACACTCAAGGAAAGGACAGATTAAGAGATCAAGTATTAATATCAAAGGAGAATAGTTGAATCAAAAGAATTTTTTTAGATGTTATTGAGTATCCTCAGCCTATATCCTATATCCTAACTGTCACTACCATATTTTCTAGGAAAGGGTATTTTGGTCATTTCATAATTAATTAAATATTGTGCATATTGAATATTTATTTATTGTATTATTTATTTATTGTTAGTATGTTATATTTATTTTTGGACTTGTGTAGTAGACCTAACTAGTTAGAATAGATCCATGGACCCAACATTTAATTTTAGTTAGATTTGAGCCCATTAATTAGAAGCCCAATCATTAGGAGGAGGATTAATTAAGTTAAACCCATTAGACTAGAACCTTCCCTCCTTAATTAATTTCTTCATGAGAGGCCCCAAGGGGTATTTTAGACTTTACATGGTAGCTTGAGGGAGGGGGCAAGAGAGGCTTATATAAAGGGGATGAAAACTTTCTCTCTCTTTATTTTTCATTCCAAATCTAGACCTAGAATTTCCCTCAACCAAATTCCATCAAATATCTTCCAAATTTTCACCCAAATTCCTTTCCAAATCACCATTGGATACTAGAAGAGCAAGGATCTAGAAGAAGGAAGCAAGGATCTACAAAGAGGAGCAAGGATCTACAAATTGAAAGCTAATTTTGGAAGTTTCATTAGGAATCCATCTCCCAATAGGTACAATTCAATTTTTTCCCTTAATTTAGGTTCTAAATCTGAGATTTAACCATGAGAAATTAACCCATATGCATAGGCTACCCATAGGATTTGGCTTTGTGTTCATAGAAGGCCTATTGAGAAAGTTATGGTACTTTTGTTTTAATTTTGGGGGGATTCCGAGATTGACAATTGTTGTGTGTGTTAATTGGTCATATAGATCAATTTGGCATATTCTTGTGTTTTTGGGGCTAGTGTCATGTCCACAATTGGGTACGTATAGGTCGTATCCCATCAATTTAGTGATATGTATTGATTTGGGGATTTTCTCTCCGACACGGGACTTTGAGCATGTTATATTTTGACACGGACACGTAGATTTGTATTTGACTATTCGTATTGTTCATAAATAATATATATGACTTGTTTGTGTCCTTCGGGGTACGTTTGGATGTGTGGTGGACTCGTGTCGCATGCGTATCCTAGATCTAGTGGGATACGAGATGAAACGTTCCATGTGTGTGCAATTTAATTGTAGATCTATTTTATCTTGTGTTCTTATTCATGGAGAAGTGTAATTATATATATGTAAATATATATATATATTGTTGTGTATTTATATTTATGAAATATTGTGTCTTAGATCTATGTATCTATGTATATACTATATGTGTATATATTATATGTAACTATTCTTCTACATAGAGATATATTTATATATGGTAGTATGTATAGATATGTATATGTTAAATAGGTATTTATATGTTGTTATATATATATATATAAACTTGTATGTTATAATGTATGTTTTATATTATGTATTATTATATGTACGTATACATATATGTATAGTTATATATATTTATTACTATGTATGTGTGTATGTTTCTATGTGGTATTATGTACATATTACTATATATGTATGTGTATGTATATTATTATAGTGTATATATATATTATGAGTTATATATATTATGTGGTTTATATATATATATTATTATATATATTCTAATAGAGGGCAGGAGCTTTTGGCGACAGCAGCAAGCGTCGCAACAACAGCAGTATAGCAAACAGCACAACAGCAGCAGCAGGAGCAATAGCAACAACCGCAGCGTCACAAAAGTAGCAGCATCAACGTCACAAAAGCAGCAGCAGCAGCAATAGCATACAGCAGCAGCAGCGACAGCAGTTTAGCAACATCAACAGCGTCGCGAAACCAGCAGCAGCAACAATAGCATACAACAGCAGCAGCGACAGCAGTTTAGCGATAGCAGCAGAACCGTCGCTAAAACAACAGAGTATCAGTAGTATAGGTGAGTTTCAGCAACAGTGGACAGCGACTTTAGCGACAGTTTGGCAGTTTTTATTAATATTAGATATTTATATATAATAGTTATATATATAGTATATATAGGGTATTAATATATATGTAAATATGTTCCTAATTGCTATTTGTATTTTAATATACTATATATATAATATTTAGTGTAGCATATATTATATTATGGGGTAAGTTAGTAGATGTGTATCATATGTTAAGTTAGTATCTATGTATTAGTATATAAAATATGTTAGTAGTAATAAGAAGTTAGGTATTAGTAAATATTAATAGTTATAGCTAGTAGTTGTATTAGATAAATACATATCAGCCTATAGTTTAGAGATTGGGTAGGTAATAAATACTAGATGGCATTACCTTGAGATACCAAGGGAAATGACAAGGTAATTGGGGATACCCAATGTATTGGGTTTGGGTATCAATATTGGTTTAGTTTTGTGATACCAAGTTGGTTCAAAACCAAGGTATCCATTTAATATTAAGATTGAATATATATATATATTAATATTGTTTGACAATATGTGTATGTATATTTTACCTATTGTATTTACGTATCTAGAGATACGGTATTCTAGTATCCTAAGATATAGCTTTTTGTGACCTAGACTTTAGTATTTGAACCCAATATTTTGTATTAGACTTATGCAACCTAGAAATAGGTAGTTGACCATAGTTTGACCATAGTTTGACTATAGTTGACCATAGTTGACTTAGAGTTGACCTAGTTTGACTTTTGACTTAAAAATGACTTTATGACCTAGAAGTTGACTAGTTTAATTTATTCTCTTTCCTAAAAACTTGTATTAATGCAATATTCCATATATAGGTCTGTGACACCAGTTCGGATATTATTTCTCATTATTTGCTCTGGACCACAGGCGAGTACATTCTCTGATAGCTTCCATTATTTGATTACCACTATAATTCAGGTATTTTGAAATGTTACTTATGATTCTTGACACGATGGTACACGGATTGGTATTGTTATTGGATCGTCAGTCATGGGATGTTATCTTGATTATGGAGATGGTATCGGATACTGTCCTTATTGGTAATGGATAACATTGAATATTATAGATTAAACATTAGATATATTGGCTAGTAACGCGTCATGATTCGATCCATCATATCAGTCCGGGCGGGAGAAATACTAATTAAATATGTGATCAAGAAACTATCGGCTAGTAGTGTAATCATTGGCTACTAACTAACCATGCAATTCACGTATGGTTGAGTTAGCTCCTTAGTGTACTCATTGAATCTCCCAGGCCGATCACATATTTAGTTAGTATCTCAAATCACATAGTATATAATAGTTTCCATATTCAGTTCATTGATTACCTTGTTCTATTTCTGACATTATAGTTAATTCCTTTATTCTTGTACGCATTGATTATATTCTGTTGCTAGTATTGCCTATTCTCTCATTGCTCTTGATTATCAGTTATATTCTCATCGTAGATAGTATCTTCTATTTTACTGCTTTATAGTTTTTGTCCATTAATTGGAACTGCTATTGGGTTATACTTCGCTCCATTCCTGACTGGAAAATATTTTTCAAAGGATCTGGGAGATTGGTGTTCGACATACTATGGACCTCAGCCTATAGATGATGCAGACTTTGACCCACTAGTTCTGGAGTGATTGTCGAAAAATTTAGCCAGATTTACTAGTTAGCATAGTTAGTCCTCTTTAGCATTTTTTACCAGATTTGTTTTCGTCATATATTTGTGTTTGGAAATTATTTCTATTTATTGTTGTTATATTTTTTACTGTATAGTTATGTTAGACTTTTGTGATATCTTCTCGTGCCATAGAAATATGATTAAGTATTGTGTTGAATTAAGTTGATTACTCTCTTCTTGGAATTGAGATATTATTGGAGTATTATGCATTTTGTGAGATAATTAGATAGTATAGTTGACCAAGACAGCGTTCTACTGCCGATGCTGCGACGTAGGCTGGACGTTGTTCCCAACTTGTATCCCTACACCGGGTGTGGACCGTGACACATTTTTAGTGGTGGCCCATGTAGGTCAGGCTTCACAAGTTATGCAATGTCATGGTAGTGTGACGACTTAGTTATTCTACTGCGAGCCTGCGATATGATATAGGACATAGGATACTAGGATGAGAGAGGATACTCAATCACAACTAGGAATTCCAATTTGAATTGAATCGCTATTTTTGATTCCTACTGAATATTGTTGTCCTTCCTTGATAATATCTTCTCTCGTGTCGAATTGATCTATTTTATTTCGATCTGTCTTCAGGATGCCGTCGAAGACTAGATCCCATCGATCGAGAGCAGTTTCTACGAGGTTTGCCACCTCTCAATCTTCCACTCAGGTAGTAGGGTTTGTACCTCCTACGATATCAGTTCACGTAGGAGTCTTGGCTGCCTTCGAGGGTTCTCCTCCACCTGTTTCGAGGACTACTCCAGTTGCTTCGGAGGGACTTCCACCACCTCCATTTTTAAGAGATGCTGTGCCGATGGTGCACTGTTTAGAGAGATGATGGAGTTATAGAGGGCACAAATAGAGGCCCAGCACAGGCAGTCAGATATGATACTGCAGAGTATGGAAATGCCCATCAGGTAGCTATTATAGCAGTTTAGAGAGAGGATCCTCCACAGCCACAGGATGTTCAGCTCGAGCTAGGCAACATTCAAAATTTCAAGAAGCTTGAGCCTCGAGTTTTCAAGGGGACATAGGGTATAGTCGATGCTGACGATTGGCTTAAAGATATCGAGCGTCTCATGAAGGTGTCCCATCTTGCGGAGGACCTGAAGGTTGAGGCGGTAGGACTTCAACTGTTCGATATTGCCCGCACATGGTTCAGGAACGAGCCACTTCTTACTGATGCGGGCCAGTCTTGGGAGGTGTTCAAGGTTTTCTTTAAGAAGAAGTTTTTTGCTTGGACGAACTGATTGAAATTAGGAAGGTAGTTTGAGAGCCTTATACAAGGGAGCATGTTCGTAGAGGAGTATGCCGCAGAGTTTGGGAGGCTGAGTCGATTTGCGGAGTACTTAGTGAGAGAGCCAGAATTTGGGCTATCCGTTTCTGCGAGGGCCTGAATTGAGAAGTGAAGATTCTCATTCCGTCTTTCTATGAGACGTATTCTGAGATACTTTCCTAGGCACGCAATATCGAGCGGGAGTGGAACTTGAAGCCTAAGAGGGACCATGATGTGTTTAGGGGTGCTAATAGCAGTGTGGGACTGGCAAAGAGGCCACGGTTCTAGCAACAATAGTTTCTAGTACAGTTCGGAGCTCATCAGCAGCAATATCAGATGCAAGAACCAATTGTTGCTCCAGTACAAGCTCCAGTACAGCAGATACCACAGCAACCTCAAAGATAGGTGCAACGGGCTCCTCAATGCACTTATTGTAAGAAGACTGGGCACACTTGGAGCATGCTTACTTTGTGGATCAACGGAGCATATGGTGAAGGATTGTCTCTGGACACTTCAATGTCTAGGCTAGGGTACAGATCGAGGGCAGAGAGGTAGAGTTAGGCCACCTGTAGCACCGCAGATTGCTCATCACCTGCAGAGGGAGCTACCTTGGCAGGACGAAGCATTTGCGATGACGGTCGAGGAGACCAATACTACAAGTGATGGGTTAACGACTTCTGTTCTTTCTTTCTGTTCCTTCCATCTATTTTGATTGACTGCTTCTTTAGTACCTTTTGGATGCTTGTGTTATATAGTTAATGTAGCTTTAGAATACCCTGACGGAGACAGCAGTAATAAGACAGACGGAGACCATAACCATGCATGTTGTTCTTTGCATATTACTGTTCTTTGTGTGAATTTAGATAAGGCCTTATTAGACTATGATTGCTAGGGGTTTGACCTAGAAGGAGTACGATCACCCTTAAATTTTGAGGATAAAATTATTTTAATGGGGGTAGACTTGTCACTACCACATTTTCTAGGAAAGAATATTTTGATCATTTCATAATTAATTAAATATTGTGCATGTTGAATATTTATTTATTGTATTATTTATTTATTGTTCACATGTTAGATTTATTTTTGGACTTATGTAGTGGACCTAACTAGTTAGAATAGATCCAAGGACCCAACGTTTAATTTTAGTTAGATTTGAGCCCAATAGTTAGAAGTCCAATCATTAGGAGGATGATTAATTAAGTTAAACCCATTAAACTAGAACCTTCCCGCCTTAATTAATTTCTTCATGAGAGGCCCCAAGGGGTATTTTAGACTTTATATGGTAGCTTGAGGGATGGGGCAAGAGAGGCCTATATAATAGGGATAAAAACTTTCTCTCTTCATTTTTTTATTCCAAATCTAGATCTAGAATTTTCCTCAACCAAATTCCATCAAATCTCTACCAAATTTTTACCCAAATTCCTTTCCAAATCACCATTGGATACAAAAAGAGCAAGGATCTAGAAGGAGAAAGCAAGGATCTGCAAAGAGGAGCAAGGATCTACAAGTTAAAAGCCATTTTTTTACCAATTTTGGAGGTTTCATTAGGAATCCATCTCCCAATAGGTCCAATTTAGTTTTTTCTCTTAATTTAGATTCTAAATCTGAGATTTAACCATGAGAAATCAACCCATATGCATAGGCAACCCATAGGATTTGGTTTTGTTTTCATAGGAGGCATATTGAGAAAGTTATGGTGCTTTTTGTGTCAATTTTAGGGGAATTCCGAGATTAACAATTGTTGTGTGTGTCAATTGGTCCTATAGATCAATTTGGTATGTGCTTGTGTGTTTGGGGCTAGTATCATATCCATAATTGGGTAAGTGTAGGTCGTATCCCATCAATTTGGTGATACGTGTTGATTTGGGGGGTTTTTCTCCGACACGGGAGTTTGAACATGTCATATTTTGACACGAATACGTAGATTTGTATTTGACTCTTCGTATTGTTCATAAATAATATATATGACTTGTTCGTGTCCTTCGGAGTATGTTTGGATGTGTGGTGGACTCGTATCGCATGCGTATCCTAGATCTAGTGGGATATGGGATAATACGTTCTATGTGTGTGCAATTTAATTATAGATCTATTTTCTCTTGTGTTCTTATTCATGGAGAAGTGTAATTATATATATGTAAATATATATATATTGTTGTATATTTATGTTTATATAATATTGTGTCTTAGATCTATGTATCTATGTATATACTATATGTGTATATATTGTATGTAACTATTCTTCTACATATAGATATATTTATATATGGTAGTATGTATAGATATGTATATGTTAAATAGATATTTATATGTTGTTATATATATATATATATATATATATATATATATACTTGTATGTTATAATATATGTTTTATATTGTGTATGATTATATGTACGTAAATATATATGTATAGTTATATATACATATTACTATATATGTGTGTGTATGTTACTATGTGGTATTATGTACATATTACTATATATGTATGTGTATGTATATTATTATAGTGTATATATATATTATGAGTTATATATATATTATATATATTATGAGGTTTATATATATATTATTATATATATATATATTGTAATAGAGGGCAGAAGCTTTTGGCGACAACAGCAAGCGTCGCAACAACAGCAGTATAGCAAACAACACAGCAGCAGCAGCAGGAGCAATAGCAACAGCAGCAGCATCGCGAAAGCAGTAGCAGTAACATCGCGAAAGCAACAGCAATAGCATACAGCAGCATCAATGATAGCAGTTTAGCAACATCAGCAGCGTCAGGAAAGCAGCAGCAGCAGTAATAACATACAGTAGGAGCAGCGACAGCAGTTTAGCGACAACAGTAGAAACGTCGCTAAAACAGCAGAGTATCAATAGTATCGGTGAGTTTCAGTGACAGTGGGCAGCGACTTTAGCGACAGTTTGGCAGTTTTTATTAATATTAGATATTTATATATAATAGTTATATATATATAGTATATATAGGGTATTAATATATATGTAAACATGTTCCTAACTGCTATTTGTATTTTAATATACTATATGTATAATATTTAGTGTAGCATATATTATATTATGGGGTAAGTTAGTAGATGTGTATCATATGTTAAGTTAGAATTTATGTATTAGTATATAAAATATGTTAGTAATCATAAGTAGTTAGGTCTTAGTAAATATTAATAGTTATAGCTAGTAGTTGTATTAGATAAATACATATTAGCCTATAGTTTAGAGATTGGGTAGCTAATATATACTAGATGGCATTACCTTGAGATACCAAGGTAAATGCCAAGGTAATTGGGGATACCCAAGGTATTGTGTTTGGATATCAATATCGGTTTGTTTTGTGATACCAAGTTGGTTCAAAACCAAGATATTCATTTAATATTAAGATTGTATATATATATTAATATTGTTTGACAATATGTGTATGTATGTTTTACCTATTGTATTTACGTATCCAGAGATAAGGTATCCTAGTATCCTAAGATATAGCTTTTTGTGACTTAGAATTTAGTATTTGAACCCAATATTTTGTATTAGACTTATGCAACCTAGAAATAGGTAGTTGACCATAGTTTGACCATAGTTTGACTATAGTTGACCATAGTTGAGTTAGAGTTGGCCTAGTTTGACTTTTGACTTAAAAATGACTTTATGACCTAGAAGTTTACTTGCTTAATTTATTCTCTTTCCCAAAAACTTGTATTAATGCAATATTCTATATATAGGTCAGGATAACAGTTCGGACATTATTTCTCATTATTTACTCTGGACCACAGGCGAGTACATTCTCTGATAGTTTTCATTATTTGATTACCACTATAATTCAAGTATTTTGAAATGTTACTTATGATTCTTGACACGATGGTACACGGATTGGTATTATTATTGGATCGTCAGTCATGGGATATTACCTTGATTATGGAGATGGTATCGGATATTGTCCTAGTAGGTATTGGATAACATTAAATATTATAGATTAAATATTGGATAAATTGGCTAGTAACGTATCATGATTCGATCCATCATATCAGTTAGGGCAGGGGAAATACCAATTAAATATGTGATCAAGAAACTATCGGCTAGTAGTGTAATCATTGGCTACTAACTAACCATGCAATTCATGTATGGTTGAGTTAGCTCCTTAGTGTAATCATTGAATCTCCCAGGCCGATCACATATTTAGTTAGTATCTCAAATCACATAGTATATTATAGTTTCCATATTCAGTTCATCGGTTATCTTGTTCTATTTCTGACATTATAGTTCATTCCTTTATTCTTTTACGCATTGATTATATTATGTTGCTAGTATTACATATTCTCTCATTGCTCTTGATTATCAGTTATATTCTCATCATATATAGCATCATCTATTTTACTGCTTTATAGTGTTTGTCCATTAATTGGAACTGCTATTGGGTTGTACTTCGTTCCATTCCTTACTGAAAAATATTTTTCAGAGGATTTGGGAGATTGGTGTTCAACATACTACGGACCTCATCCTATAGATGATGCAGACTTGGACCAACTAGTTCTGGAGTGACTGCCAGAAAATTTAGCCGGATTCACTAGTTAGCATAGTTAGTCCTCTTTAGCATTTTTGTACCGGATTTGTTTTCGGCATATATTTGTGTTTGGATATTATTTTAATTTGTTGTTGTTATATTTTTAACTGCATAGTTATGTTAGACTTTTGTGATATCTTCTCGTGTCATAGAAATATGATTGAGTATTGTGTTGAATTAAGTTGATTACTCTCTTCTTGGAATTGAGATATTATTAGAGGATTATGCATTTTGTGAGATAATTAGATAGTATAGTTGACCAAGACACTATTCTACCGCCGATGCTGCGGCGTTGGCTGGACGTTGTTCCCGACTTGTATCCCTACACCGGGTGCGGGTTGTGACACTAACGCAAGCTCACAGTAGTACAACTAAATCGTCGCACTACCACGATATCGCATAAATTGCAAAGTTTGACTTGCATGGGCCACCACTAAATTATGGACCTCAGGATGTTGTGGGCTTAGAGTCAGAGACCCTGGCTCAGGAGGAACTTACCCCGATTGAGACAGATGACCCAGGATTAGTACCTTCTTAGTATTTTTTGTACTAGATTTGTCTCCAGCTTATTTGTTAATATTTTTTCAAACTCATTAATGTATTATTTTAGACTCATGAGTTGTGTGTGACTATTTCTATTCTTTATCATATTTGTGCTCATTTCTGTCTTAGACCTGTGATTGAGTTTATTGTTATTGTTGGTGGTTCATTATATTGCTAGATAGATTACCCAGACAATATTCTACCGCCGATTCTGTGGCATAGGCTGGGCGTTGTTTTTGACTTGTACCCTTACACCGGGTGCGGGTGGTGACACATTTTTGTGGTGGCCCATGTAGGTTGAACTTCACAAGTTATGCGATATCATGGTAGTGCGACAATTTAGTTGTACTACTACGAGCCTGCGATAGGATATATGATATAGGCTGAGATACTCAATCACATCTAGGAAATTTATTTTGATTCAATTATTCTTCTTTGATATTAATACTTGATCTCTTAATCTGTCCTTTCCTTGAGTGTCTTACATCTTGTTCCATATTGATTCTTTCTTTCTCTTTGTCTCAGGATGCCACCTAAGACTAGATCGCAGCAGGAAAGAGCAGCTTCTGAGAGGTCTGCGACATCCCGAGGGCCTGCACCAGTCACTTCTCCGGTGATAGGAGTGTCAGCTGCTTTCGGAGGCCCACTACCTACTCAGAGGACAGTGCTAGTTGCATCTGAGGGGCTTCCACCTCCACCTCCTGTGCCAGCAGAGGTGACACAGATGTTTACACTATTTCATGAGATGCTCGAGGCACAGAGGGCTCAGTCAGAGGCACATCACAGGCATACCGACATTTTACGTCAGGGCATCGAGAGTGCTCATCAGCTTGCTCATGACATAGTAGAGAGAGGAGTTTCGGTCCTGCTGCAGGATGTTCCTCAGGTTGCTCAGCTTTGGCCAGGCAACATTCAGGACTTCAAGAAGATGGATCCTAGGGTCTTCAAGGGACGGAGGGCATCTTCTATGCTGATGATTGGCTTGAGGACATTGAGCGTCTTATGAGGGTGTCCCATCTTTCTGAGGATCTGAAGGTTGAGCCGGTTTGTAGAGTATTTGGTGAGGGAGCCGGAGGTTCGGGCTATTCATTTTTGTGAGGGTCTAAACTGGGAAGTGAATATCCTCATTCTGTCTTTTTATGAGACATACTCGGAGATACTTGCGGAGGCGCGCAAGGTTGAGCAGGAGTTGGGTTTGAAGCCCAAGAGAGACTGTGATTCTTTTCTGGGAACCAACAGCAGTAAATTATCTGCCAAACGTTCTCATTTCCAGTCCAGACCTTTCCAGCATCCATAACAGCACTAGACTCCAGCTAGGGAGTTGTTTTACCAGGCACCACAACAGCAGAGACAGTTACAGCAAACTTTCTGCCAATACTGCAACAAGCCCGGCCACATTTGGAAAGTTTACAGGAGGAACGTTATATCCAACATCAGCAGCAGGGAGGTGCACGTCAGGGACGAACATTTGCTATGACAGTCGAGTAGGATGAACCCGCCAGAGATGTCATCGCAGGTTCTATTCTTCTTGATACCATTCCAGCTTTAGCTTTATTTGATAGTGGTGCTTCCCATAGTTTTGTATCTGTTTCTTTTGCTCTGAAGCATGGTTTGGTAGCTGAGTCTTTGCTTAGGGGGAGGCATTATCCTGGTTAATGATATTTGTAAGGATCGAAGAGTTACTCTAGGATGCCAGAGTTGAGTGTGTGTCTACTTATAATGCCACTTTCGAGCTATGACATTGTACTCGGGATGGATTGGTTGACTAGGCACCGTGCTAGTATAGATTGTAGGGGAGGTAGAGTTTTGTTTGGTCCGCCAGGAGAGCCAGAGTTTGAGTTTGCTAGAGGAGCTATGGAGCAGAGAGAAGGCATTATTTGTGGAGCTATGGTGGAAAATGAAGAGTTATTGCATCCGTTGATAGTAGAGTTCTTAGATGTGTTTCCTGAAGAATTGCTAGGATTGTCGCCAGATCGAGATGTTGAATTCTCTGTAGACTTTGTTCCAGGTGCAGAATCAATTTTGTAATATATTTATAGAGTAAACAACAGCGAGCTGGTCAAGCTGAAGAAGCAGGTGGATGAATTGCAAGATAAGGGGTTTATCTGATCGAGTTTTTTACCGTGGGGAGCCCCGATATTGTTTGTATCGAAGAAGGATGGATCGGTGCGTATGTGCATTGATTACAAGGCTTTTAATAATCTCACTATCAAGAATAAGTATCCTTTGCCACGGATTGATGATCAATTTGATCAGTTGAGTGGTGCCAAGGTGTTTTTTAAGATAGATTTGAGATCAGGCTACCATCAGGTGAAGGTGAAGCCGGTGGACATACCGAAGACTATTTTTAGAACTCGGTATGGTCAGTACGAGTTTATGGTGATGCCGTTTGGGTTGACTAATGCACCGACGGTATTTATGAACTTGATGAACAAGGTGTTCCACCAGTACCTTGTCAAGTTCCTGGTGGTGTTCATCGACAACATACTCATATACTCGAAGACACCGGAGGAGCATGAGGAGCATTTGAAGATTGTGTTGGATGTGTTGAGGACGGAGAAGCTGTATGGAAAGTTGTCCAAGTGTAGGTTTTTCCTAGAAAAGATGGAATTCTTGGGGCATGTTGTGACAGGTGATGATATTTTAGTGGATCCGAAGAAGATCGCAGCAGTGGAATCTTTGAAGACCCCGAGTTCCGTAGCAGAGATCAGGAGTTTCTTGGGATTGGCAGGCTACTACAGGAAGTTTGTGCATGATTTTTCGAGGATTGACGAGCAGATGACCAGACTCACCAGGAAGGATGTAGAGTTTATTTGGACGGAGGATTGCCAGATTGTTTTTTAGGAGTTAAAGAAAAGGTTTACGTCTGCTCCTATTTTTATGTTGCCATCAGGGTTTGGAGGTTTTACTATTTATAGTGATAGATCGGGGAAAGGTTTGGGTTGTTTTCTTCAGCATAATAGGAAAGTGATTGCCTATGCAACCAAAAAATTGCGTCCTCATGAAAAGAACTATCCTACCCATGATTTGGAGTTGGCAGCAGTCATCTTCGCCCTGAAGTTGTGGAAACATTATTTGTACGGAGAGCGTGTGGAGATCTTCATAGACCACAAGAGCTTGAAGTACGTTTTTACGCAGAAGGAGTTGAACATGAGGCAGTGTCGGTGGTTGGAACTAATTAAGGATTTTGATATATCTTTGCAATATCATCCTGGGAAAGCTAATATATTTGCCGATGCTTTGAGCAGGTATCCGGTAGCTATGTTCTTGACGCAGGATCGATATTTACTGGAAGACTTGGAGAGCTTGGGCATCGAGGTGATAGTTCCTGGTTTGTCTATGCAGATGTGGGGATTGCAGATACACTCAAATTTGATGGACAGGATCAAGATAGCACAGTATGATGATGTATCTCTAAGGAGCATCAGAGCTCAGGTGAGAGCAGGATTGGAGGATGATTTTATCATTACTAAGGATGGATCTTTGAGGCATGGAGTTCGGTTGTGTATACCTAGTAGGGAGCTGCGTGAGAAGGTATTGTAAGAAGCGCATCGCTCTCAGTATTCCATGCATCCAGGTGCCAACAAGATGTATTGGGATATGCGAGAGAGTGTTTGGTGGTATGGCATAAAGAGGGAAGTGGCACAGTTTGTATCCAGATGCTTAGTGTGCCAGCAGGTGAAAGCCGAGAGGCTGAGGCCAGGAGGTTTACTTCAGCCATTACCCATTCTAGAGTGGAAGTGTGAGCACATTACTATGGATTTTGTGTCCGGACTTCCATGATCTCCAGGAGGAAAAGACGTAATTTGGGTCATCATTGACAGGTTGACCAAGTCAGCCGACTTTTTGCCTTTTAAAGTGGGTTTGTCTACGGAGAAACTGGTAGAGTTGTATGTGAGGCAGATAGTTAGGATACATGGAGTTTTTGTTATCATAGTCTCGGATCGGGATAGTCGTTTTACTTCTCATTTCTGGAGGAGTTTGTAGAAGAGTTTGGGCACTCAGCTCAAGTTCAGTACATCATATCATCCACAGACAGATGGGCAGTCAGAGAGGACTATTCAGACTCTAAAGGATATATTACGCACTTGTGTACTAGATTTTTGGGGTTCTTGGGAGGACCATCTCTATTTGGTAGAGTTTGCTTATAATAACAGTTACCAGGCTAGTATAGAGATGTCACCTTTTAAAGCTCTGTACGGTCGGAGGTGTCGTACTCCCTTGTCATGGGACGATGTTGAAGAGAGAGTTTTGCTTGGGCCAGAGATGGTTATGGATGCAACGGAGAAGGTTCAGTTGAACAAAGACAGACTTCGTGTGGCGCATGACAGACAGCAGATTGGGCCGATAGCCACCGGAGACCTTTGTAGTTTGAGGTTTAGTTAGATTTTTGTTTTGTGCTTGATTTTGGTTGTTTGTTATAGATTAAGTTCTTAAGGTGGTATTTTGTTCTAGGTGGGTAGTTTGGTGTTTCTAAGGATTTCTCCGACAAGAGGCACGATTCGCTTCGGTGGAGGCGGGAAGCTTAGTCCGCGACTCATCGGACCTTTCACTATTTTAGAGAGGGTCGGTGCAGTTGCTTATAAACTAGACTTGCCACCTGCATTGGAGGGAGTGAATAACGTATTTCATGTGTCGTAGTTGAGACGGTACGTGGTAGATCCTAGTCATGTATTAGATCACTCGAAGATAGAGGTGGGCCCTACTCTTAGCAATCCAAAGCAGCCAGTTGAGATTCTGGATCGGATAGAGAAGGTGTTGAGGAACCAGACTATTCCTTTGGTGTGCGTCGCATGGAGGCATCACTCCCCGGGGGAGTCTACCTGGGTGAGAGAGGATGAAATGCGAGAGTGCTATCCATATTTGTTTGTGCTGTGAGGTATGTTCTTTCCAATTAAGGTATGTTCTTTAATAGTTAGTTATGTTCTTTAGTTCTGTTCTTTTGTTATGTTCTGTTATTTTCTGAGGGTAGTTTTCCTCTTTGAATTTCGAGGACAAAATTATTTTAAGGAGGGTAGACTTGTCACTACCATATTTTTTTAGGAAAGGGTATTTTAGTAATTTCATATTTAATTAAATATTGTGCATGATAAATAATTATTTTTTGTATTATTTAATTATTGTTAGATGTTAGTTATTTATTTTGGACTTGTTTTAGTGGACATAACTAGTTTAGTTTAGACTCATGGACCAACATGAATTAATAGATAGAATTTAGCCCATCTAAAAAGCCCATTGATTAGGAGATGGATTAAATTAATTAAACCATTAGACTAGAAGCTTTCCTCCTTAATTATTTCTTCATGAGAGGCCTTAAGGGGTATATTAGACAATTTATAGTAACTTGAGGAAGGGAAAAGGTGGGCCGGCCTATATAGAGGGGGAAAAATTATTCTCTCCTCTTTTTATTTGGAAACAAGATCTAGAAATTCCTTCAACCAAATTCTTTCATTCCCACTTTATTTTTCTACCAAAATTTATCGCAATTCCTTCCCAAATCACCATTGGAGGTTAGTGGAGCAAGGATCTAGAAGAAGTAAGCAAGGATCTACTTAGAGGAGTAAGGATCTACAAGTTGGAGGCCAATTTTATCATATTTGGAGGTTGCATTAGGAATCCATCTCCCAATAGGTATAATTCAGTTTTTCCCCTTAAGTTAGGTTCTAAATCTGAGTTTTAACCATGATAAATCAATCCATATGCATAGACTACCAATAGGATTTGGTTTTGTGTTTATAGGAGGGCTATTGAGAAAGTTATGGTGCTTTTTGTGTCAATTTTGGGGAAATTTTGAGATTGACATTTGTTGTGTGTGTCAATTGGTTCTATAGATCAATTTGGCATGTGCTTATATGTTTGGGACTAGTGTCGTATCCATAATTGTGTACGTGTAGGTCGTATCCCATCAATTTGGTGATACGTATTGATTTGGGGGGTTTTCCTTCGACACGAAACTTTGTACATGTTATATTTTGACACGGATACGTAGATTTATATTTGACTCTTCGTACTGTTCATAAATAATATATATGACTTATTCGTGTCCTTCGGGGTACGTTTGGATGTGTGGTGGACTCGTATCGCATGCGTATCCTAGATCTAGTGGGATACGGAGTGATATGTTCCATGAGATGTGCAAATTATATGTAGATCTATTTTCTTGTTTTCTTGGTATTGTGTAATTGTATATATGTATATATATATTTATTGTTATATATGGATGTATTAAATATCATAGATCTATAGATCTAAGTATATATTTATGTATATTGTATGTAGCTATTATTCTACATATGTATGAACTATTTAATAGTATAGTGTATGTATATATATATTATAGTGTATATATGTTGTGGTTATGTATTATGTATTTATATATATATAAGTTGTTATATTATATGTATATACTTATATAATACATGTATACATATTATTCTACAGTTATATATACATATACATGTATGTGTAGTTATATATATATATATATATATATATATATATATATATATATATATATATATATATATATATATATATATTAGTATATATGTATGGGTGTATGTATATTCATATGTAGAAATTTTATGTATTAGTAATTAAAGGATGTAAGTATAAATTATATAGTGGTATGTATGTATGTATATATATATATATATATATATATATATATATATATATATATATATATATATATATATTGTTTATTGCATATAGCAGCAGTAGCGACAACAGCATAGGCGACGACAGCAGCGTAGCTACAAAGCAGCAGCCGCAAAAGCATACAGCAGCAGCAGCGACAACAACAAAGGCGACAGCAGCACTGCAGCAACAAAGCAGCAGCAACATCAATAACATACAGCTGCAGCAGCGATAGCAGTATAGCGACGGCAGCAGAACCCTCGCTAAATCAGCAGAGTATCTGAGTATCAGTGGCTTCAGCGACAGTCAACAGCGGTCATTAGTGACACATATATATATATATATATATATATATATATATATATATAACTACACATACATGTATATGTATATATAAGTGTAGAATAATATGTATACATGTATTATATAAGTATATACATACAATATAACAACTTATATATATATAAATACATAATACATAACCACAACATATATACACTATAATATATATATACATACACTACGCTATTAAATAGTTCATACATATCTAGAATAATAGCTACATACAATATACATAAATATATACTTAGATCTATAGATCTATGATATTTAATACATCCATATATGTAACAACAATATATAATAATAAATATATATATACATATATACAATTACACAATACCTAGAACACAAGAAAATAGATCTACATATAATTTGCACATCTCATGGAACGCATCACTCTGTATCCCACTAGATCTAGGATACACGTGAGACACGAGTCCACCATACATCCAAACGTACCCCGAAGGACACGAACAAGTCATATATATTATTTATAAACAATACGAAGAGTCAAATATAAATCTACGTGTTTGTGTCAAAATGTGACATATACAAAGTCCCGTGTCGGAGAAAAAAACCCCAAATCAACACGTATCACCAAATTGACGGAATACGACCTACACGTACCCAATTGTGGATACGACACTAGCCCCAAACACACAAGCACATGACAAATTGATCTATCGGACCAATTGACATACCAAATATCAATCTCGAAATTTTCCCAAAATTGACACAAAAAGTACCATAACTTTCTCAATAGGCCTCCTATGAATACAAAACCAAATCCTATGGGTAGCCTATGCATATGGGTTGATTTCTCATGGTTAAAACTTAGATTTAGAACCTAAATTAAGAGGTTTTTAGTGGTGGCCCATACAGGTCGAACTTTGCAAGTTATGTGATGTCGTGGTAGTGCGATAATTTAGTTGTACTACTATGAGCCTGTGAAAGGATATAGGATATAAGCTGAGGATACTCAATCACATCTATGAAAATTATTTTGATTCAACTATTCTCCTTTGATATTGATACTTGATCTCTTAATCTATCCTTTCCTTGAGTGTCTTACATCTTGTGCCATATTGATTCTTTCTTTCGCTTTGTCTCAGGATGCCGCCTAAGACTAGATCGCAGCAGGGAGCAGATTATGAGAGGTCTGCGATATCCCGAGCGCCTGCACCAGTCACTTCTCCGGTGATTGGAGTGTCAGCTACTTTTGGAGGTCCACCACCTACTCAGAGGACTGTGCCAGCTGTATCTGAGGGGCTTCCACCTTCACCTCCTGTGCCAACAGAGTCGACACAGATGTTTACATTATTTTATGAGATGCTCGAGTCATAGAGGGCTCAGTCAGAGGAACATCAGAGGCATACCGATATTTTATGGCAGGGCATCAAGAGTGCTCATCAACTTTCTCGTGCCGTAGTAGAGAGAGGAGTTTCTGTCCAGCAGTAGGATGTTCCTCAGGTTGCTCAACTTCGGCCAGGCAACATTCAGGACTTTAAGAAGCTGGAGCCTAGGGTCTTCAAGAGGGACGGAGGGCATCGTCTATGCTGATGTTTTGCTCGAGGACATTGAGCGTCTTATGAGGGTATCCTATCTTTCTGAGGATTTGAAGGTTGAGGTGGTAGGACTTCAACTGTTCGACGTCGCTCGTACTTGGTTCAGGAATGAGATGATTCTTATTAATGTGGGACATTCTTGGGAGGTATTCATGGACCTCTTTAAGAAGAAGTTATTCGCTCGGGCAGATAGGCTAGACTTGGGGAGGCAGTTTGAGAGTCTCATTCAGGGGAGCATGTTTGTGGAGGAGTACGCTGCGGAGTTCGGCAAGTTGAGCCGTTTTGTAGAGTATTTGGTGAGGGAGCCAGAGCTTCGGGCTATTCATTTTTGTGAGGGTCTAAACTGGAAAGTAAAGATCCTCATTCCATCACATACTCGAAGATACTTGTGGAGGCGCGCCAGGTTGAGCGGGAGTTGGGTTTGAAGCCCAAGAGAGACCGTGATTCTTTTTTGGGAGCCAACAATAATACAGAATCTACCAAACGTCCTTATTTCCAGTCTAGACCTTTCAAGCAGCCACAACAGCACCAGACTCCAGCTAGGGCATCTTTTTACCAAGCACCACAACAGCAGAGACAGTTACAGCAAACTTCCTGCCACTTCTGCAAGAAGCCCAACCACATTTGGGAAGTTTACAGGAGGAGGCTAGGATTTTGTTTGTATTATGGTACTGAAGGGCATCAGCTGAGGGAGTGTCCTTCCAATCCTCGTCGTGCAGTTCAGGGAGCAGCTTCAGCTCCGAGGGCATAGACGAGACCACCTGTCGTACAGCCGAGGGGACCGCTTCCGACACAGTAGCAGTGTTATGTCCAACATCAGCAGCAGGGAGGTGCACGTTAGAGACGAACATTTACAATGACCATCGAGGAGGACGAACCCACCGGAGATGTCATCGCAGGTTCTATTCTTCTTTATTCCATTCCAGCTTTAGCTTTGTTTGATAGTGGTGCTTTTCATAGTTTTGTATCTGTTTCTTTTGCTCTGAAGCATGGTTTCGTAGCTGAGTCTTTGCTTAGGACTTGCAAGATCATGACCGGGGGAGGCATTATCCTAGTTAATGATATTTGCAAGGATCGAAGAGTTACTCTAGGAGGCCGGGAGTTGAGTGCGTGTCTACTTGTAATGCTACTTTCGAGCTACGATATTGTACTCGGAATGGATTGGTTGAGTAGGCACCATGCTAGCATAGATTGTAGAGGAGGTAGAGTTTTGTTTGGTACACCAGGAGAGCAAGAGTTCAAGTTTGCTAGAGGAGCTACGGAGCAGAGAGAAGGCATTATTTATGGAGCTATGGTGGAAGACGAAGAGTTGCCGCATCCGTTGATAGCAGAGTTCTTGGATGTATTTCCTGAGGAATTATTACGGTTGCCGCCAGATCGAGATGTTGAATTCTCTATAGACTTGGTGCCAGGTAAAGAACCAATTTCACAATATGTCTATGGAGTAAACATCAGCTAGCTGGTCGAGGTGAAGAAGCAGGTGGATGAATTACAAGATAAGGGGTTTATCATATCGGGTCTTCACCGTGGGGAGCCCCGGTATTGTTTGTAACGAAGAAGGATGGATCGGTGCACATGTGCAATAATTACAGGGCATTAAATAATCTTACTATCAAGAATAAGTACCCTTTACCACGGATTGATGATCTGTTCGATCTGTTGAGTGGTGCGAAGGTGTTTTCTAAGATAGATTTGAGATCAGGATACCATCAGGTGAAGGTAAAGTCGGTGGACATACCGAAGACTACTTTTAGAACTCGGTATGGTTAGTACGAGTTTATGGTGATGTCGTTTGGTTGACTAATGCACCGACGGTATTTATGAACTCGATGAACAAGGTATTCCACCAGTACCTTGAGAAGTTCGTGGTGGTGTTCATCGACGACATACTCATATACTTGAAGACACCGAAGGAGCATGAGGAGTATTTGAGGATTGTGTTGGACGTGCTGAGGAAGGAGAAGCTGTATGGGAAGTTGTCCAAGTGTGAGTTTTTCCTGGACAAGGTTGAATTCTTGGGGCATGTTGTGACAGGTGATGGTATTTCAGTAAATCCGAAGAAGATCGCAGCAGTGGAATCTTGGAAGACCCTGAGTTCGGTAGTAGAGATCAGGAGTTTCTTGGGATTGGCAGGCTACTACAGGAAGTTTGTACAGGATTTTTCGAGGATTGCCAAGCCGATGACCAGACTCACCAGGAATGATGTAGAGTTTGTTTGGATGGAGGATTGACAGATTAATTTTGAGGAGTTGAAGAAGAGGTTGATGGCTGCTCATATTTTGACATTGCCATCAGGGTCTGGAGGTTTTACTATTTATAATGATGCATCGGGAAAAGGTTTGGGTTGTGTTCTTCAGCAGCATGGGGAAGTGATTGCCTATACATCCAAGCAATTATGTCCTTATGAAATAAACCATCCTACCCATGATTTGGTGTTGGCAGCAGTCATCTTCGCCCTGATGTTGTGGAAACATTATTTGTACGAAGAGCGTCTGGAGATCTTCATAGACCACAAGAGCTTGAAGTATATTTTCACACAGAAGGAGTTGAATATGAGGCAGCATCGGTGGTTGAAACTGATAAAGGATTTTGATATATCTTTGCAATATCATTATGGGAAAGCTAATGTAGTTGCCGATGTCTGAGCAGGTATCAGGTAGCTATGTTCTTGACGCAGGATCAATATTTGCTCGAAGACCTGGAGAGCTTGGGCATCGAGGTGATAGTTCCTGGTTTGGCTATGCAGATATGGGGATTACAGATACACTCAGATTTGATGGACAGGATCAAGGCAGCACAGTATGAGGATGTATCTCTAAGGAGCATCAGAGCTCAGGTGAGAGCAGGATTGGAGGATGATTTCACCATTGTTGAGGATGGATCTTTGAGGCATGGAGTTAGGTTGTGTGTGCCTAGTGGAGAGCTGCATGAGGAGGTGTTACAAGAAGCGCATCACTCTCAGTATTCCATGCATCCAGGTGCCAACAAGATATATCGGGATATGCGAGAGAGTGTGTGGTGGTATGGCATGAAGAGGGAAGTAGCACAGTTTGTATCCAAATGCTTAGTGTGCCAGCAGGTGAAAGCCAAAAGGCAGAGGCCAGGAGGTTTACGTTAGCCATTACCCATTCCAGAGTGGAAGTGGGAGCACATTACTATGAATTTTGTGTCCGAATTTCCATGATTTCCAGGAGGGAAAGACGCGATTTGGGTCATCGTTGACAGGTTGACCAAGTTGGCCCACTTTTTGCCTTTTAAAGTGGGTTTGTCTACGAAGAAGCTGACAGAGATGTATGTAAGGCAGATCGTTAGGATACATGGAGTTTCTGTCAGCATAGTCTTTGATCGGGATAGTCGTTTCATTTCTCATTTCTGGAGGAGTTTGCAGGAGAGTTTGGGCACTCAGCTCAAGTTCAGTACTACATATCATCCTCAGACATATGGGCAGTCAGAGAAAACTATTCAGACTCTCGAGGATATATTGCACACTTGTGTACTAGATTTTGGGGGTTCATGGGAAGACCATCTCCATTTGGTAGAGTTTGCTTATAACAACAGTTACCAGGCTAGTATAGAGATGACACCTTTTGAAGCTCTGTACGGTCGGAGGTGTCGTACTCCCTTGTTATGGGACGATATTGGAGTGAGAGTTTTGCTTAGGCCAGACATGGTTGTGGATGCCGCGGAGAAGGTTAAGTTGATCAAGGATAGACTTCGTGTGGCACAGGACAAACAGCAGCATTGGGCCGATAGCCACCGGAGACCTTTGGAGTTCGAGGTATAGTTTAGATTTTGTTTTGTGCTTGTTATTGGTATTTTGTTCTAGGTGGGTGATTTGGTATTTCTGAGGATTTCTTCGACACGAGGCACGATTCGCTTCGGTGGAGGCGGGAAGCTTAGTCCATGATTCATCGAACCTTTCACTATTCTAGAGAGGATTGGTGCAGTTGCTTATAAACTAGACTTGCCACCCGTATTAGAGGGAGTGCACAACGTGTTTCATGTGTCACAGTTAAGACGGTACATGGCAGATCCTAGTCATGTATTGGATCACCCGGAGATAGAGGTGGGCCCTACTCATAGCTATCCAGAGCAGCTAGTTGAGATTCTGGATCGGAGAGAGAAGGTTCTGAGGAACCAGACTATTCTTTGGGTGCGCGTCGCATGGAGGCATCACTCTCCGGGGGAGTCTACCTGGGAGAGACAGGATGAAATGCAATAGCGCTATCCATATTTGTTTGTGCTTTGAGGTATATTTTTTCATAATTATGGTATGTTCTTTCATAGTTAGTTATGTTCTTTAGTTCTGTTCTTTTGTTATGTTCTGTTATTTTCTGGAGGTATTTTTCGTCTTTGAATTTCGAGGACAAAATTATTTTAAGGAGGGTAGACTTGTCACTACCATATTTTTTAGGAAAGGGTATTATAGTAATTTCATATTTAATTAAATATTGTGCATGATAAATAATTATTTGTTGTATTATTTAATTATTGATAGATGATAGTTATTTATTTTGGACTTGTGTTAGTGGACCTAACTAGTTTAGTTTAGACTCATGGACCAATATAAATTAATTGATAGAATTTAGCCCATTTAGAAAGCCCATTGATTAGGAGATGGATTAAATTAATTAAACCATTAGACTAGAAGCTTCCCACCTTAATTATTTCTTCATGAGAGGCCCCAAGGGGTATATTGGATAATTCATAGTAGCTTGAGGAAGGGGAAAGGGAGGCTGACCTATATAGAGAGGAGGAAAAATTATTCTCTCTCCTCTTTTCATTTGGAAACTAGATCTAGAAATTCCCTCAACCAAATTCCTTCATTCCCACTTCATTTCCCTGCTAAAATTTATCCCAATTCCTTCCCAAATCACCTTTAGAGGCTAGTGAAGCAAGGATCTAGAAGGAGAAAGCAAGGATCTACAAAGATTGTCCTTTACTGAGATCATAGGTTGTTATTGGGTTGTTAGCATCCATCATCAGCATAACACGTGGCTTGCGTCAGCTACTTGAAGATAATGGTTGGTTATAACAGAAAGATTCTACTACATGGAGGTCCATCGCATGAGGATTCATGGGAACACTGCCACATAAAAGTATTATTGCATGAGGTCACTACCGCATGGGGGTTCGTCGTATGAGTTCACTGTCGCATGGTGATCCGCCGCATGAGGTCACCGCCTCATGGGGATTCATGGGAACACTGTTGCATGAAAGTATTACAGCATGAGGTCACTGCCGTGTTATGGGTCTGTCGCATGAGGTCACAGTCGCATAAAGATCTATATTATGCTGACATAAGTACTGACGTTCTATCTTGTAGCCACTCTCTACATGTACTACGAAGCATCCTACTGCAAGAGCTATTATGACTGCTGACGTGACTATTAGTGGCTCAACTTTTGTGGACCATTGTTGGACATTAAATGCATTTATCACTCGGGGTGCGGCCGAGGTGTCAGCCGTATGACCTTTATGCCGCATCAGGATTTTGTTGCTTGTGCCACATAAGGACTTTTCCATCTTTTTCGTATGGCTTTTAGCACGCCTGATTCAGAATTTTTTATGCTTCTACAGCTGCTTCTTGGTTGTTTGATTAAGACATAGATTTCTCTATAAGACCATAGGAGACTTGATTGTATTATTCACCGCTTGTTTAGTGACAGCCGTGATTGTCTTACGATATTCTATACTTTGTATGATGTAGCTAGCTATGTCCGTCTCCGTATTTTGGTACTGGTGTAGAAGCATGAAAAATATGCTGGATAGCTCTACGCAACATGGTGATGCAGGGTAGCGTAAGCAGGGGACCTCAAGGCCATCAAGAGTGCAACGGTGCTTTTCCGCTGAACACGGCATAAAATATGATGGGACCATCCGCGTAAATATAGTATGTCCAGGCCGCTTCAGCGTAGATGGGGTGCTTCATCGCCTCTATGGCGTAAAACTCATCCGCTTTCATAGCAGCGTTAAAGCGTATGAGGAACACTTCGTCTTCCCCGAAATGAACCTGTCAAGTCACGCAGTGAACCTGACATCTGACGCCTGACAAAAAGTGCTGCACGGCTACCCAGACGACGGCTGAAAAGATGGCAGACCACTCGGGACGCGCCCCACAGTATGATGGCAGATCTCTGCATTTAATGCAGAGGATTTGATTAAATATCACCGAACCGTCATTTACTGACATCCCCTTAGCGGAGACTGCTTTTACGCATACAAGGGGATGCGCTGCCTTGTTTTACACAGGAAAACATGGACTGTTTATGCTCTACGGAAGACAAACAGACTGCCACGTCAAAAGCTGCTCTTCGTACAGGGCTCGAGGCACGTCTCTGCACCGAATGCTCAGAACGGTGGCAGGACTTCGGAATATGCCTCGATAATTAATGATGATGGCGGATCTCTGTATTTAATGCGAGAGATTTGATTATATCTCCAAGAGCCATGATTTCGGCTAAAGACGTCCACATCACCTCAGCTTCTACGCCCATTCAGCTTCTATGCTCGTTCGGCTTCTATGCTCATTCGACCTTCTGTGCTTATTCGGCTTCTATGCCATCAGGCTTCTACGCCTACTCGGCTTCTATGCCTACTTGGCTTCTACGCCATGGTGACAGACATTGGCTTCTACGCCAACCTCTTCTACACGGGAGATACCTGCCTACGTGGCTTCTACGCCGTGATCTTCGTAGCGATTATATACATTTTGTCCCTTAGTTGGACCCGTGTCACACGCTCATTCAAAAGGTCATCTATACACAGGCTTTGGTTATTTTAACCATTGTGTAAAAGGGTGCTGTACTTTCCACTACTCGGTTTCCACATCGATTAAGTGGTCACTGTCACCAAAACTCTATAAATAGAGACCTCTATCAACAGAGGAACAGGTCAAGACTTTAAAAATCAAACAAGGTCGAAACTTTGAAAGAAGATCGAACAAGGTCGAACCTCCAAAGAGATCGAACCACGGGTCGAAATATTGGAGATTGAGGAGAGATCGAAGAGTCTTTGAGAGAGAAAGAGAAGCATCCAGAGCTCAGGCAAAGAGTAGCGATCGACGACATTGCCATTGTGCATCCATCCTCTTTTGCCACCTACGAAGCTGCTTTCCGTCTTCCACGGCACTTCTTCACCATCGTGCAGTCCAAGGGCTAAAGTGATCGACTGCAGATCAGACACCTATAGCAATTATCTATCTAGCTTAAATAAATTGTACTCCTACATCCTCAAATAGGATCAAATTGTACAAGTTTTTTTGTAAACCAAAGAAAGCGGGTTTCGTACAAACCTCGTATTATATACATTTCGTTCTTTCGTTTAATACCACAAACAAGATGGCGACTCTGCTGGGGAGATCTTTCTCTTCTGATGAGGAAGCGATTGCTCAACACGATACGATATCCGTGGGATCCGTGAAGAAGACACTGGTCGTCCATTTCGACCAGTCTGCCTACGGAGACATGCTTCGGACGGGGGGTAGCTCTCACTCTCTCTCTGTACAAAACAACAGAAAGCTGCACAAGGTCTGGATGCCCAAGACATCCTCTACCATCCCTGTGGACTCTCCGATCTCTCCGACCAATGAGGTTGTAGCATTGCTCCCTCCGTGCCCTGTACGTAAAATTCAGTCTCCCGCTACGCGCGGTACAGACAAAACTTCGGGCAAAGCCTCAGCACTAACCCAGAAGTATCCACTGCGCTCTACGCGTAGAAACCAGTCTCCCGCTACGCGCGGTACAGACAAAACTTCGGGCAAAGCCTCAGCACTAACCCAGAGGTATCTACTGCGCTCTACGCGTAGAAACCAGTCTCCCGTCCATGGCAGAATAGACAAAATTTATGATGATGCCTCAGCGCCAAATCGGAAGTACAAAGCACGCTCCGCGCGTAAGACAATATCTGACCTCTACGGGGAACCAGATGACACCTGTGATCTCCGCAACGGAAAGCAAGCGGCGAGCTACTTAACTTCTCGGCATTCACGCCAGCAAGGGAACAATCTACCTGCCCTCCAACTCATCTCGTGCTCTCGAGCAAACATTACCAGTAAATATGGTAGTGACGGATCCCTTTGAATCAGACGGACAAGAATCTGAACTATTCGAGAATAACGCTTGGGCACAGCAAATGGATACACAGTGGGAATTTCGCTTCGAGTAGAGAGAAACTCCCCACCAAAGATGAAGTTATCCAGATTAATGTTGGAGATGAACTTTCACCAAAGCCGATATTTATTAGTAACAATCTTTCCCCAACTGAAAGGGAAGAAGTCATTCAACTGATAAGAAAATACATCGACGTCTTTGCGTGGAATTATGAGAATATGCCAGGACTTGATCCAAAGGTGGCTACTCATAAACTCAACATATTGCCCGATTCAAAGCCTGTAAAGCAGCACCAACGCCGGTTCTGCCCGGATATGATGGACGCCATTGAAGCTGAAGTCAAGAAGTTGATAGCCTGCAGTTTTATCCGGGAGGAACAACATCCCAACTGGGTCGCCAATGTTGTCCCGGTCATGAAGAAGAATGGAAAAGTACGAGTCTGCATCGATTACCGAGATCTGAACGCAGCCTGCCCCATCGGTTTCCTCTTCCCATCACAAACGTCATGATCGACAATACCTGCAGTTTCGAATGTATGTTTTTCATGGATGGATTCTCAGGATACAATCAAATCAAGATGCATCCTGAAGACGAGAAGCATACTGCCTTTCGGATACCACTGGGGGTATATTGCTATACGGTCATGCCCTTCGGGTTGAAGAATGCCGGAGCTACTTACCAACGGGCTATGAGTAACATATTCCATAAGCAATTACGCAAGACAGTGGAATGTTACGTAGACGATATAGCTGTCAAAAGCCGCCTCAGGGTCAATCACATCCAAGACTTAAAGACGGTATTTGAGCTGATGCGCCAACATCAACTCAAAATAAATCCTACAAAGTCCTTTCTGGGTGTATCTAGCGGCAAATTTCTGGTATTCGTCATTACCGCCAAAGGCATTCAAGTGGACCCTGATAAAGTCAAGGCCATCTTGGAAATGCGACCACCCCGTAATCTGAGGGGACTCAGGGGATTTCAAGGTCGTCTGGCCTATATCTGGAGATTCATATCCAACCTCTCTGGAAGATGCCAGCCTTTTTCTCGCCTCATGAAGAAACGTATATCCTTCGTATGGGACGAAGCCTGTCAGCAAGCGTTTGGGGATATCGAGCGCTACCTCACCAGTCCACCAGTTCTGGTACCTCCTGTCATAGGTAGACCGTTCGTGCTGTACGTCCGAGCAATGGATCATTCCCTGGGAGCTCTTCTCGCACAAAAGAACGATATGGGCAACGAGCAGGCTATCTACTACCTCAGCAGAATGATGGTCGGAGCCGAATACCGATACAATCCCGTGGAGAAAGAATGCTTGGCCCTAATGTTCGCTATCCAGAAAATGCGACACTATGTCTCGGGCCAAACCATTCACATCATCTCTAGGATCAATCCTCTTCGGGTACTGATGAATAAGCCAAGTGTTCTTAACTCCTGACTCGCAACTTGGGCGATGTTGTTGACACCATACGACATGGTGTACGTCCCTCAGAAGTCCATCAAAGGCCAAGCATTGGCTGAATTCCTAGCTGCTCATCCGATCCCGGAGGCCTCCAAATTATAAGAGGACATTCCCGACGAAGTTGCAGAATGTAGTTCCGCAATGGAAAGTGACGCATGGCAACTGTTCTTCGACGGCGCCTCCAGGACTGGTCCCAAAGGAAACGTGGTTTCAGGGGTAGGAATTGTCCTGGTTACTCCCGATAAACTCGTCATCTATCGAGCATACTCTCTTAATGAGCCATGTTTTAACAATATGGCAGAGTACAATGCTCTACTGATCGGGCTCCAAGTCACTAAAGAGCTGGGGGTCGAATCTCTGGAAGCTTTTGGTGATTCTCTGCTTATCGTCAATCAAGTCAGGGGAATATATAAAGTCCAGAATCCAGACCTCATCCCCTATTACCAAGCAACGGTCGAGATAGCCATGACATTCAAGGGGTTCTTCTTAGAGCATGTACCTCGATCTCAGAATCTGGAAGCCGATGCCCTAGCCAGTCTAGCTGCAGATTTAGCTACTCCTATAAGAAGGCAGAATTCGGTAATCCTTCTTAATAGAGATCTATTTTGTGTGAAGAACAACGCTCATATCGAACGCAGTTACGCTGTGAACATCGATCCTCCTATGAGAGAATGGAGAAGTCCCTTTATAGATTTTGTGGCATACGAAATCTTGCCGGAGGACCCTAAAGAAGCAGCATCTGTCAAAAGACGATCCTTAAGCTTCTACTTCGATGCATCTTCACAATGCCTATATCGCCGGACCTACGACGGACTGCTATTGAGATGTCTCTCTAATGACGAAGCACAACAGATCATCCGCGAAGCTCACGATGGCGTAGACGGGGCGCATCAACCCGGTCCTAAGCTACAGGATCGTATCAGGAGAATGGGCTATTACTGGCCCACTATGATCGCAGACGCAATTAAGTATGCCAAACGATGCAAGGCCTGTCAGGTCCATGCAGACTTCATATACCAACCGTCTGAACATCTACATCCTACGGTTGTATCCTGGCCTTTGGAAGCATGGGATATGGACATCATTGGTCCTATTCACCCATCTTCTTCCAAAGGTTACCAGTTCATACTGGCCATCACGGATTACTTCTCCAAATGGGCAGAGGTGATCCCTCTCGCTGAGGTAAAAACATCCAATATAATCAGCTTCATCAAGCATCACGTCATTTATCGCTTTGGGATTCCCCGAAGGATAATCCATGACAATGGGCCTCAGTTCATCAGCCAAGCATTTCATCGATTTTGCGATAAAAATCGGATACAAAATGTCGCCTCTACGGCGTATTATCCAGCTGCTAATGGTTTGGCGGAAGCCTTCAACAAAACCATTATCAAACTCTTGAAGAAGTTCATCTCTTCGAACAAAAGAGATTGGAATGAGAAGCTGGTAGAATGTCTCTGGGCATACCGCACAACGGTCCGAGCACCGACAGGTTGTACCCCGTTCTCACTGGTCTACGGGAGCGAAGCAGTTCTTCCCATCAAAATCCAAATCCCGTCACTAAGGATAGCAGTCGCCAATGAGTTAACTCGGGAAAGAATGACCTTTTAAGGCTTCAAAAGCTAGAAGAATTAGACGAGAAACGCCTTCAAGCTCAACAGAGCATCGCGTTCTATCAAGCGTGCATTTCCAGAGCTTTTAATTAAAAAGTAAAGGAAAGAGTGTTCAAAGTTAGCGAGCTAGTCTTAGCTGTAAGAAGGCCAATGATTCTCACTTACAGGAGCAAGGGCAAATTTTAGCACAAATGGGAAGGCCCCTACGTGATCGAGACAACGTTCTCAAACGGCGCTTACAGGTTAGCCCAGCCTAATGGAGACCTACTAATGGCTCCTATCAATGGCAAATTCCCAAAAAGGTACTATGCTTAACCTCCTCTGCTCAAGTGGAATAAGGCGAAAATATCATTCTGACAAAACTACTTCTAAAATGAAACTAGTTGGGCCGTATTCTATCATGTCCATATGACCTCTGAATAGATACGCCCTGCTAAAGAAAAAAAAGTTTAACGAGAGACTATCACGTCCATACTACCTCTGATATTACTCTCACCCAAACCCGTCATTTACATTCCGAAATGACGGGTCCACAAAGTCAGATGAAAATCCTCTTTATTATTCCCCAAAAAAGAGCGGAAGTACATTAAAAAGCAAAAGCAAAAATACATCATGAAGGAGGAGCGGTCAAATCACAAATCTGCTGCGCCAGTCTGGCCATCTTCGCATTCCTGGAGTCCAAAATGGCAGCTCAAGCTTCCTCCTATCTCGTCTCCTCATCATTCAAGCCGGATAAATCAGACAAAGAATGTGTTAGAGCGGCGTGCATGGCACTCACGTGTGCCAAGTTCTGTTGAGCCTCTTCCATCTGGCTCTATAACACATGCACACCGGCGACTGAAGCACGAGACCACTCCTTCGCTAAAGCGAGATCAGCCTCCAACTTATGGACCCTCGCTTCATTTTTCTCATGTTCAGCTTTACTCTTGGCCAACTGGGGAACAACACACTCTAAGAGGGTGTGCTCGTCGCTCATCTCCTGCTACCGTATCTCGAGGGACCTGCTCAGAGCTTCCAACTCTCCCAGCCTTGCAGTCAGCGAGTCGTATTCATCCTGGACCAAATCGTCTACACTATCTTGGGATAGCTGCGAGTATTCGTTAATGGGTTGCTCCAAACCATTAACTACCTCCGCCAGGGCGTCAGCTAAACAAGTATCGCCAAGGTCCCTGATCGCCTCTATCGAAAATCGAGAGGACTTCTTCAGACGCTCAAAATTCAGATTCTTCTCAAACACCATTGATATCAGCGTTGTCAAAGTGTTGTAGAAGATACCGGTATATTGCTCGGTCAGCGCAGCTAGGCCTGAATGCACGCTGGGAGTGGCTGCAATGTTGTCGAAGAGCGCTCCAAAGGCGACCGCAATCGATGTGACCACAGTCCTCGTCTCGACAGGGGGTGCGACAAAAGAGGAAGCGCCAACACCAGACGAAGTAACCAGCATACTCGAAGGAGGCATTGTCGTAACGACAGGGTCGTCCTCTTGAGGTATCGAAACCTCGTCGGCAGGCGAGCCGGCACCCGAAGATGCTTCCTCTTCAAAATTAGGCACCTCCGTATCAACGCCAGGACCTGACACGGAGCCGAAGGGCGCATATACATTGCCCTCCCCGAAGAGGTTGTCCCTTGAGAAGAAGACAAGAGGAAGTTAATGTCAAATATGATGTTAATTTTCCTAAAAGAAGAGGCACGAAAAGACGACAATGATGCTAGCCAAGCTGTCATACCTGGAGAAGAGGGCCTGCTAACTGACACTGGCAAATACTCTTCCAGGTCTTCACTGAGATCCACTTGAGGCTCATCAACTGGAATCTTGCTAGAAGCGCTGATGGGCACGGCAGGGGCCTCTCCCAATGCTGATCCGAACAAAGGTATATGGAATCTTATAACCAGCCTCGAAGGTGACTTCGTTCCTCTACCTGAAGCAGTAGCAGCGGTAGCAGCCTCCAGCTGAGATTCTCCAACGCCACCGGCCGAAACTGTAGAAGGTTCCTCTCTAAAAGGCGAGGAACCCCCAATCAAAGAATCATCCCCGACATAGGGAGAAGCAGGCTCACTTCCAGGAGCCTCAATGCCAGGAATCTGGAGAGGACGAGTAACCATCCTCTTCGTCCTCTTACGAGGGGAAGCCTCCTTCAGAACGGGAGCCCTTCGTTTCCCGGAGACAACCAATGCCCCTGTAGGCAGAGGTATTTTACCCCTCGGTACCGATACGAGAGGCTCATCCGGAGTAGCGGACTCATCACCCTCGTCAGAAGAAATCGAGGGGACTTCGACCCTTCCCCCAGGCTTGAAAGAGGGCACCCTAAAGCTTCCACCCATATCAAAATCGCGATGGAAGGTGTTCGTTGCCACATAGAACTGGGCATACGAATGCAGGATGCGCAGCTCCGTGGAGGGTGTGACGAAGGGCACAGTAAAAATTGCCCCGGTGCAGCCCATGATAAAATATCGCCATCCCCTCGCTCCATCGATGAGTCCACCTCTGGACCTGAAGCTGGTGACGGCATTGCCCACATGCAACTGATCATACCCAAACTGCCTGGCAAACCGACTAGGCAGGTAGGGTTCGAAGAAGTAGTGATCTTCACTTCCGTACAGCAGGTGGGAAGGTCTAATGCAGACCAACCAATTGAAGGCTTCAGGAGAAAGAGTGGTCCTATCTCTACCTGAGTCCTTAAGCCTAATCCCCGATTGGTTGCGATGAACAGAGGGGACAGTACAAAGGAGCTTCCAACTGTGACCGCAGTGCAGCACCCGCCGACAGTCTAAAACTGTGAGCACATTCCAAGAGGATTTCTTGTAATTCAGCAAGAAACTCCCCCCCAAGCTACTGTCGGAACCGGAAGACATCACCCGGGGGTTATGGAGAATTAACCATCCCATCAAATACAGGTATGGTAATTCCACCCGGGGAAAGCTTTCACGCCGAGCTTCATCAGCGAGCAGCGCCTCAGTCATCGCCCTCAGGCCAGCATTTATGCGGCACACCATGGCAGAGAGCAAGCCCAGTCTCGCCCCAAATGCCAGACGCACTGCAGGCCACAAGATATTACGGTGAATACGATCCGTAGATGCGATGTCGGGTACCACCAGTCGGTGCAGCCATATAGAGAGGAAGCCAGCCAGTTGAGCTTCCTTGGATAGAGCCCTGCGGCAATGCCTCAGATAGCTGTAGGCCTTAGTACCTGCAGGATATTTTCCTATCCCTTTGACGAGAATCTGATCCGGAGCCCTAGCATCCTCCAGGAGATCGTCGATTTCCTGAGCAGTCAGCACGCTCAGAGGATTCACAGGCTTATCCTTGACTTCCAAGACTTTCTCCGGCTGAGCAGCCCTAGCCCGGTGAAAAAAGAGGTAGGACGTCCATTTACTGGTGTGAGCCAAATCTGAAGCAGCATAGAAGGCGGTGCAAGGAAGGTAGTGGCACATCAGCTCCTGATACACTTCCACTACTCGAGGGTCTGAATTCCCCAACTCCCGGTTCGTGGGAACATACTCTTCGTACGGAGTATCTCCCATCGGCAGTCTCGAGATCTCTGCCATCTCATGAAGGGCCAATCCCAACTCCCCCAGCGGAGTGGCGAAAGTCCCGGTGAGTGGAATGTATCGCTCCATCAGTGCCAAAAATAGGTTAGGGTTAGGATGTAACCCAACGCTGGTAGCACTCACAGCTGCCAACAGACCGATGTTCTCCAACTCGATCCAAAAATGCTCCAGGGCCCAATCAACTAAGCGAGCCCATCGAAGATTTGTTGGGGTCATCCACCCGTTACATCGAGGATTCGCCTTGGGGTATACTCCTCCGCGCCCCATAAAATTATTGCAAAAGGTCGGCAATTGCAACGGCTGGAGCACAAAGCTGTCTTCACTCGGGACACTGCCCGGGTACAATCCCCTGAACGATGTTACATGACCGGAAGGACGGCTGACAAATAGGCCAGATCCTTTCTGGTAGAAGATCTTCCCCGGCCTACCGTGAAGATCGGGAGTCAGCGTCCACGACATCTTCCTGGGATGAGTAGCATGGGAGAATGCCGAGATAGGATAATCTCTCGGCATCTTGGGCAGACTCAAGACCAACTTCCCGGCAGGAAAAACCCAGAGTTCTTTTTTTGGCTTCGTCTGGGACTGCTTATCAATCATGTCCCCGAAAAGAAAGGTCGGCTTTATATACTGGTCCCCGTCTACATACGTCAAAGGCTCTCCATTAATCATGTTCAGCAACGTTCGCTCGCCCTGAGCCGATATCAAGATTTCCCTTCCTTTGGTATATTGGGGTCCGGAGATAGGAAATACCACATGGGATAGATCCTCTAGATAGTTGGAGTGCAGCAGCCCGGCGGCAGAACCCATCACCTCGGCTAACGGAGACTCACCCAAGTTAACTGCAAGGGTGCGAGAAAAATATGTCAGTTTTATACTAGACGTTACAAATATCGCAGCACATGCCAAGAGGCAACGGTCTGAGCTCTACGCCAAGACTGTACAAACTTGATCGTTTACGCCGGAATTGTCATCCAGAAGCGTAAAAATTCAAGTCGGCAGTATACTGTCTGTGCTTTACGCCAGACTACCAAGGTTCGAGCTATTACGCCAGAATTTTCATCCACAAGCGTAAAAGTTCAAAATTATACAGTTTACACCAAGTTTTCGGCAGTCAAAGCTTTTTACGCTCAACTGCAAAAATCTGGAGTTTTTACGCTGACACATTAGAAATATGGACGTAAAAGATAAAACGTCTCCGTGCATCATCTTTCTCAAAGAGGCTCTCAGCACAAAAGATGACCTAGCGCGGTCACGTTCAACTTGTGCGAAGGATTTTTCAGTCGTTCTCATTCGCCCCAAAAACTCTACCTATCAGGCCGGGTGCACTGCTCATCGACGGGATGCTCAGCGCATAATTGGGTTCGCCCTGTCCAACCGGAGGCACTCCTGCTTGGGCAGAAGAACGAGAAGAGGAATCAATCTTCTTTCCCTTAGAGGAGGAGGATTGCTTAGAGGCCATTACTGAAAACTTTGAAGACTCAGAGAAGACTCGGAGAAGAGCTCGAATAGTCGGAGGCTTTCTTTCGCAGAAGACGGATGAAAAGTTTTTCTCTCAGAAAACTTGGGATATATATAGAGTTCAGATGAACTCCTCGGACCCCGAACCAAATCTCCTAATTAAATATTCGGTTGTGATTGGGTCCTACGTCAGCCTATTATTCAGAGAAGACGAACAGTCAGCGAATTCGAAAAGTTTTTCGCGCAAAGCAGGTCAGCAGTTCTTACGCTAAGGAGCTTTCTACGCTCGACAGCAACAGATCTACGGTTTCATGCTCGCAAGCTATAAGTCTATGGTTTTACGCCCAGATGCCTTTGTGCTCGGTAGCTTTTATGCTCGAGAGGCCACAATCCTACGACTTCATGCCAGCAGATAACAAATCGATGATCTCACGCTCGGTGGCGCTTAGTTTACGCTCAGAAGCAACAGATCCGCGACTTCACGCTCGAAAAAATTTTCTTTTCAGAAGCTACAAATCTACAGTTCTACGCTAAGGAGCTTTTTACGCTCGACAGCTATGAATCTACGGCTTTATGTTCGACGGCTACAAGTCGGGTTTTACGCCCAGATGCCTTTGTGCTCGGTAGCTTTTATGCTCGAGAGGCTACAAACCTATGACTTCACGCTCAGGAACTACAAGTTTATGATTTCTCGCTCGGTGGTGTTTAGTTCATGCTCAGAAGCTGCAGACTAATGATTTCATGCTCCACCACTTCCCGCACATCTAAAGGATATGCCGGCCAGATCACGCGTACATCTGAACGGTCCTCAAAAGTGGTCAATTGCAAAGAGTTCACACAGAGGATACTCGTTCTTGACCTCAAGATATCCCAAGTACCCGAAGCATACAGAGTTCAACATTGAAAAACTACTCTTCTTCATGGGTCGATTCGAAGTTCATCCAGACTCCAGTCTGAATATTTCATCTATCAAGATGGCAACTCAGTTTGACAGCCATTTCTCGACCTTGTTCCAAGGGATTTTTGAGAAATCATTCCTAAAGATGATGTCTGAACAAAGAAATTCTGTTCATCAGAAGCAGCAGTTCAGAATTCTATGCGGTTCCTCACTCCTAAAACAGCAGGACGGTTCGAACACTCGAATGCTAAAGCGGCTTTCTATGCATCTCTAGTTATGCATAAAAGACAGGACAGGACCTAGCACTCTTTCTAAACAGAGTCGGCATAAAGAATCAGACGTGTCGAAGCTACACATATTCAGACTTCACAGCAATGTATGGCAAGATGATCATATGACGATTTTATTAAAAAGAAAGAATCATGATTATATATGAGGAAAATCCAATCTACAAGGGTTTTTCTTCATTTTTATGATTACGTATGAGGGAAATGCCGTCTGCCAAAGACTGCCCCATCGTCTGCTGAAGATCGCGCCCGAAAATCTGTTCTGACAGGTTCTTGCGCGGACGCCAAATCTTCATCTCTCCTCCAGCAGTTGGTCGGTTTCCACAACCGACTAGAATGGTGAATGGAGGGAGAGTACGAACTGGGCCTGCCTAAATTAGGCAGATCCCATGCTCCGTGCACCGTGATAGATTGAGTTAAGGTATTTAACCCAACTCAATACCCGAGGTCAGAGCCAGTCGCTGCTCTCACCCCCGGAGGTAACGGGAGAAAGCGCTACTTGCAAGCGCCATGGTGGAAAATGATTCTTCCTCTCTCCCGAAGAACCACCATATAAAGTTGCTGATTATCCCGAGCAAGGGAGGCTATGATATCCTTCCATGATCCATCGATGCAGATGAGACTTGCTCGAAGATGCCGTCTTTTTCGGCTTCTTACATGCTGGAAGAACATGGTCTTCTTCTTTCTCAGATTGACCCGATGGACTCCGGCGATCATCCTTGTGTGGCGAAAGGAATGCGGAAAGAACAGGTTAAACTCCTCGGCCTTTTATAGGCGAGAGAGGTCACACCGGTCCCCAATAAATCTGCCATAAAGTCAGCATCGACCGTTTCAACGCTCCATTCAGAAATGTTTCGAGTTACGAGGAGCGGTTCATGCTTTATTCAAAGCGTTCCAAATTTCGAAAAAATTTGAAAGCTTTGAAGGGGGTCTTGTAGAAGCATAAAAAATATGCTGGATAGCTCTACGCAACATGGTGATGCAGGACAGCATAAGCAGGGGACCTCAAGGCCATCAAGAGTGCAACGGAGCTTTTCCGCTGAACACGGAGTAAAATATGATGGGACCATCCGCGTAAATGCAGTATGTCCAGGCCGCTTCAGCGTGGACGGGGTGCTTCATCGCCTCCATGGCGTAAAACTCATCCTCTTTCATAGCAGCGTTAAAGCGTACGAGGAACACTTCGTCTTCCCCGAAATGAACCTGTCAAGTCACACAGTAAACCTGACATCTGACTCCTGACAAAAAGTGCTGCACGGCTACCCAAACGACGGCTGGAAAGATGGCAGACCACTCGGGACGCGCCCCACAGTATGATGGCGGATCTCTGCATTTAAAGCAGAGGATTTGATTAAATATCATCGAACCGTCGTTTACTGATATCCCCTCAGCGGAGACTGCTTTTACGCATACAAGGGGATACACTGCCTTATTTTACACAGGCAAACGTGGACTGTTTACGCTCCACGAAAGACAAATAGACTGCCACGTTAAAAGCTGCTCTTCGTACAGGGCTCGAGGCACGTCTCTACACCGAATGCTCAGAACGGTGGCAGGCCTTCGGAATACGCCTCGACAATTAATTATGATGGCGGATCTCTGCATTTAATGCGAGAGATTTGATTATATCTCCATGAGTCATGATTTCGGCTAAAGACGTCCACATCACCTCGGCTTCTACGCCCATTCAGCTTCTATGCTCGTTCGGCTTCTATGCTCATTCGGCCTTTTGTGCTTACTCGGCTTCTATGCCATCAGGCATCTACGCCTACTCGGCTTCTATGCCTACTTGGCTTCTACGCCATGGTGACAGACATTGGGTTCTACGCCAACCTCTTCTACACGGGGGATACCTGCCTACGTGGCTTCTACGCCGTGATCTTCGTAGCGATTATACGCGTTTTGTCCCTTAGTTGGACCCGCGTCACACGCTTATTCAAAAGGTCATCTATACGCAGGCTTTGGTTATTTTAACTGTTGTGTAAAAGGGTATTGTACTTTCCACTACTCGGTTTTTGCACTGATTGAGTGGTCACTGTCACCAAAACTCTATAAATAGAGACCTCTATCAACAGAGGAACAGGTCGAGACTTTAAAAATCGAACAAGGTCGAAACTTCGAAAGAAGATCGAACAAGGTCGAAACTTCGAAAGAAGATCGAACAAGGTCGAACCTCCAAAGAGATCGAACCACGGGTCAAAACATTGGAGATTGAGGAAAGATCGAAGAGTCTTTGAGAGAGAGAGAGAAGCATCCAGAGCTCAGGAAAAGAGTAGCGATCGACGACATTGGCATCGTGCATCCATCCTCTTTCGCCACCTACGAAGCTGCTTTCCGTCTTCCACGACACTTCTTCACCATCGTGTAGTCCAAGGGCTAAATTGATCGACTGCAGATCAGACACCTATAGCAATCATCTACCCAGATTAAATAAATTGTACTCCTACATCCTCGTATAGGATCAAATTATACAAGTTTGTTTGTAAACCAAAGAAAGCGGGTTTCGTGCAAACCTCGTATTATATAAATTTCGTTCTTTCGTTTAATACCACAAACAACTGGGGCCTGACAAGATTTTATTGGAATCAAAATCTATCATTCTTGATATCATGATTCATTCTCTATATCGTACTTGAATTGATAAACTACTTGCATCCTTGTTCCTTCATGTCCTGTCCATTGATATATTATGTCCTTTTCCTACAAGGATGCTGCATCCTCTTTTGTCAGAGTATCCGGTTTGGCTGAGCAGCTTGCAGGGCAGGATTATATGGGACATCAACTGGGGGCAATACCATTTCTTGATCAGGTTCTGCTGGAACCAGTGGGTGTAGCAGAACCAGTGATTGAACATATTGAGGCAACATGGCTAGTGGTTGAGCAGGTTGGAGTAGTTAGAGCCAGTAGTTGGGCAGTAGTTGCCTCAGATTTTGGTACTTTCGATGATGTCGGCAATGCCAGCAGTACTAGATACCCCTATATTATTGGAGATTATTAGAGGGATGTTATCTACTTAGCAGCACTAGAAGGCAGTACAGTAGCGCCAGCAGTTCCAGGAATAAGAGTAGAATGTCCTAATGAACAAAGGATTGCAGGCATCCCTAGAAAGGAGTCAGAATATAGATCCGGGTGCGTCGGTTAGATTTTGCGACTTAACCTGAGGTACTTTATTGGTACGGAGGATGCTATGACTATGGAAGCTTGACTACTGGATATCGAGGCCATCTTGGCTGCGACCAAGGTTCCAGCTAAGAAGAAGATAAAATAGATCAGACTACAACTTCAAGACCTTGCCTGTGATTAGTGGGCACCTGTGGAGATTGGCTTGAGGTGCCCTATCCCTTGGGAAAGCTTCAGGGCTAGGTTCAGGGCCAAGTATTTTGGCGTGGTTGCACAATATGAGCTACAACAGAGATTCATTAGGCTCAAGCAAGCTAACATGACGATAAACGGATACACAACAGAGTTCTGCATGCTTAGCATATTTGCTCCGAAGATGGTGGCTATGGAGTAAGAGAGAGCTATGAGGTTCCAGCATGGACTTTATCTTGAGATCTTGCACCTAGTAGAGGGACTTGACTAACCGACTTTTGATTTTGTGTTGGTGGTAGCTAGTAGGCACGAGCTTACTATACAGTGGTTGTCGACTAGGATTGGAGGCCAGAAGAGATCTCATGCCCAGAATACAAATGGAACAGTACAACGAACATCAGCAACAACACCAGCACAAGGAATCCATATTTATGATTTAGCGCCGCAAAGGTTAGCGATATCAGTTGTGACGGTGCCATATTGGCAACATCAACCGAGCATCAACAGCCACGTAAGAAGGTGCAAGTGGGTTGTGTCACATCCCGATCTCCCGTAGGATCGGCCGTCCCCGCTAGACACGAATTACCATGTCAGTGCTCCCGCAGGACGATCGTTCCCATCAGGACGTAATATTGCACAAGCATAAGCTGCACCTGTGCAAGGCCATGATCCGAATATGCGATGAAATTGCTAAGCCCAGAGTTGCACAGATAGTCCGAATGCAGCGGAATAAGAATCGAATAGGCAATTTGTAACAACTTCACAGAGTTGTCATAGCAGTATTATTGAATGAACACAAGTGTGAAACAAAATAATCTCTTTATTGATAATCAAGAAATATTACAAGCGACGCTAGGCCAAGATTATAATTCGCTCAAGCTCTCTTCTCTCAAAACAATAAAGGCTTGCCAAGCGGCTTACAACATGGAATGTTACATAGGCAATGTTCCAATATTATGTTATATATATGTGCTTCAGCTTCGGAAGCAATACTCCAAGGCTCTATAGAGAAATCCATGCCTTAGCGTGCATGAGGGGACACTCCCCACTAAGCGAGGTTCTCCCGCACCCTATAAGCAACCTGATGGGTTATCAGTACATTGATGCACTAGTAGGGAGACTTCTCATTTGCTCGACAAATCCAAACACGTTACATTAGTTTCATGCACCATCCATTAAGTTGTATTTCTAGTCTTGCCTTAGGATAAGTTTTATGGCAATAATGTAAAGCCTAACTCGTGTGGCTGTACGCCGTGCTATATGAGAGAAACACGGCATAACTTACCAACTTACCACTTATCCTTCTCTGTCAAGTGACACAACAAGTTAACCAAACACGAATATATATATATATATATATATATATATATATATAATGAAACCAAGAATAACATAAGCAAACACAAGTGTTACCAACGTATTTCTGACTCAGGTGAACCACATACACAAATTTGTGATACTCATATTACTTTGTGACTCAGTTTGTTCAAATATATTATACTCAGGACGTTCAAATTACGCAAATGTCTTATATTCAGATTATTCAAGTGTGTTCAGAGGTTCAGATTACTAGTTCAATTAACGATCTGCATGCATAGTGCATCGTGCATATGCTACTTGCCTTAAGTCCATACGAGCCCATACGTGAGTTTTCGCCATGTATGCAATATACTGAAGGATACCTATTTGGTCTTATGACCTGATGTGCTACCATAGTCTTGACACAGGAATGGGATGCAATGCAGGTAGCGAGCCCCGTACACGCCTTTCCGTACTAAGCAAACGACTATATGCATGTCCCTGACTAGTTCGGATCGGGCCCGATGCTCCGGTACACCATCCTCAAGAACCAAAAGGTTGTGCACAGTTTTCCATGACCAATGACGGTCTATACACTAAGTTAACATACGAGGCAATTCAAGAACATAATTTTGGAACAAATTGATTCAATATAGGTCCATAACAAAGTCTATATGTTCAAACGATTCAGTATAAGTTCATAGCAAAGTATACACGTTATAATCAATATATTATCCCGTATGTTCTTTTCAATGCATAATTAAGGTTCATGTTTTTTACTACTAATTGCAGCTCCTATTTTGGAAGTTGTCGTGGCGACCCAACGGTCCCGAAGCCTTTCGATGTTTCTATTACTTGTCTCAAAAATAACTATTTTGATAGTCATCCTGCTATAGGTAAGTGAACCAAGATCTGTGTCGTGTTTCCATATCGAGGCAATATCTATGTGACAAGCATTTCAAAACATATGAAGCAATATACTTGAAAGAACACATAAGGAACAAAAGTAAAGCTGTAAGGGCGAGGTTATAAGAATTTTAAAGCAAGTATATTATTTCGTTCATCCAATCTACTTCCATGTTCTATGCAAAGAGATATAAGATATGATTATTCCCTTAGCTAGGTGTGTTGACTTCTTTTATTAGCATACAAAAAGGGTTATCATATAGAGATCTTTGCATATATCGTCAAAGTTTTATGTGTGCAGGCTAAGATAAGGCAAGTTCATCATAGCCATCCACCTTAGAGATGATTCACCTCGGACGAGCGATACTCCCAGCGCGTCATTGAAAGTCTAAGTCTGAACTCCTGATGGGCCAAGTCTAAATCTTTTGCCTCAAGCGAGTCTTCTCACTGAGCAAAGTGGGATGGGTCATCGCACTTGTGCCGTTTGAATCGGCTATCCGCATTGATGCGGAGCGGATCATTATATTACACACTACTCAGAACAAGTCTCGTCCTCGAGACTTCCTGAGGGCAAACCATTCTAACGCACACTAATGAATCTAACTTAAACATATTACTTTGTAACCTTAGACCCGTTCGAACACAACTTCCTACTCGTTACTCATTCCGTGTCGTATGCGTGTTGGATCTGTTTCTTTGAATGACTCTATTAATCAACTCAAACTGGCTATAATACTCAAACGTCGTATTCTCTGACTCGATCACTACTGTGCCTTAGCACAAAACATATTTTGCTTAACTCGGGGCCTGATATATTGTGTACGATGATCTTAGACTGAGGCTAACTTATCCAAATTTTTATACTCGTCTATGTGAATCTAACATATTCACTTGCACTAGAATTCGAGATCAGTATATCGCAAGTCTGGATCGTACACATATTGTCACGACCAGCACCCAATATAGGGGCACGAGTACGTGGGTACGTCCAGCCTACATCGCAGAATTGGCGGTAGAACACTGTCTTGGTCTACTATACTATCTAATATCTCACACAATGTATATAAAATACTGTCATGCTATCTCAATTCCAAATGATAATCACATATAAAACTAAAGGAAGATGTACACACGATATGAAATAGAAAGAAAAGAAATACAAGTCTCAAAATATACATGTCTAACTCAAGTCTAAACACAAATAAGGTCTCACAATAATAATACAATCCATAATCTAAATAGAACAACTACTACAAGGTAAGGAAATCAAAATGGCCTCAATAACTGCCACTACATCCTCAGGTGACACTCTATCTGTTGGTCTGTAGTAAGTGGGACACATCCTCTCTAACCATTCATCTGAAAAATATATTCAATCAGGATTAGAGCAAAGTAAAACCCAATAGCAGTTCCGATTAATTGATAATAACTATAAATAGAAATAGAGAATATAATACAAGACGAGAAACAATAAACAATATCAACTATGGTAGAAGAAACAGGTAAACAATGAACAATATGGTATATACTGATCACGATGAATAGAATAAGACAAAAGAATGAAACAATGAACTAGAATGTAGTAAATAACTATAACTATGCTAAGTGATTGAAATACTAGTTAGGTATGTGATAGGCTTGGGTGAACATTGTCTACTTTAACGTTGGATAAATATTGTCTAAGTTAAATATTTAACATTGTCTAGGATTTGATCATATATCTAGCTAACACTTCCCCTTTTCCCCAACTAGTACAATGGATCCAACCATGACACATTATGATGCAAGAAACTCAAGGCCATATAAATAATAAAACTTGAACATTAAACATTGAATATTGAACATCGAAACAATAAAACTGAACAATGAACATTGAACATTGTCTAAGTTAAACATTAAATATTAAACATTAAAACATTGTCTAAGTTAAACATTGAGAATACGAGTGTTTGTGGTATTAAACGAAAGAATGAAAGTATTTTTCAATGACGGGGTTTATAAGAGACCCGCGCCCTTTTGTTTACAAACAAACTTGTACAATGTAATCCTATACGAGGATGTGAGAGTACAATTTATTTAATCTGGGTATAAATTGCTATAGGTGTCTGATCTGTGGTCGATCACTTTAGCCCTTGGACTAAACGATGTTGAAGAAGTGCCGTGGAAGACAGGATGCAGCCTCGGAGGTTGCAGAAAAGGGTGGATGCACGATGCCCTGGTCGCCTGATCCCTATCCTTTGCCTGAGCTTCGGGTTCCTCTCTCTCTCTCTCTCGATCTCTTCTCTCCTTGCTTGATCTTCAATTGTTCGACCTCTTCTCTGAGTCTTCAATTGTTCGATCTTTCAATTTTTTGACCTTTTTCCCCATTGATAGGGGTCTCTATTTATAGAGTTTTGGTGACAGTGACCACTCCGTCGGTGTAACAATCGAAGAGTGGACAGTACAGCACCCTTTTACACAACGATTTAAAATAACCAATGCCTGCGTGTAAATGACCTTTTGAGTGAGCATGTGACGCGTCCAACTAAGGAGACAAAATGCGTATATCTGCTACGAAGATCACGGCGTAGAAGCCACGCAGGTAGGTATCCCTTATATAGCAGAGGTTGGCGTAAAAGCCAAGTGACTGTCACCTTGGCGTAGAAGCCGAAATAGGCATAGAAGCCGAACAGGCGTAGAAGCCGAATAGGCATGGAAGCCGAACAGGCATAGAAGCCGAATGGGCATAGAAGCCGAACAGGCATAGAAGCCGAATGGTCGTAGAGACTGAGAGGGCGTTGGAAGCCGAGGGAGCACTGCTCCTGAGCGGGCATAGAAGCCACTGCGTACCGTGCCGAAGTGCTGATGTTGACGTCTTAGCCAGAATTACGGCTTTCGAAGATGTAATCAAATCTTCTACAGAGATTTGCCATCATCTTGTGCATTAAATACGGAGACGTGTTTTGAAGGTCTGCAGCCCTTCTGTGCATCCGTCGCAGAGACGTGCCTTGAGGGAAACTGTCACTGCTCTGTGTAATTAGACGTAGAGACGTGCCTCGAGCCCCGTACGGAGTGCAGCTTTTGACGTGGCAGCGGTTTGTCTTACCGCGGAGTGCAAAACAGCTCATGTTTGCCTGTGTAAAGCAAGGCAGCGTATTCCCTTGTACGCGAAAGAGCGGTTTACGCTGGGGGGACTTTGGTAAACGATGGTTTGGTGATATTTTAACCAAATCCTCTGCATTAAATGCAAAGATTCGCCATCATACTGTGGGTACATCCCGAGGGGTCTGCCATCGTTTCCAGCCGTCGTCTGGGTAGCCGTGCAGCACTTTTTTGTCAGGAGTCAGAGGCCAGGTTCACCGCGTGACTTTGACAGGTTCATTTCGGGGAAGACGAAGTGTTCCTCGTACGTTTTAACGCTGCTTTAAGAGCAATTGGGTTTTACGCCATGGAGGCGATGAAGAACCCTGTTTTACGTTGGATGGCTCCGAAGGCCTCTGCTTATGCTGCTCTATATCAAGATGCTGCGTAGATCGTTCCAGCGTATTTTTCATGCTTCTACAAGACCCCCTTCAAAGCTTTTTAATTCCTCGAAATTTGAAACGCTTTGAAAGAAGCATGAACGGCCCCTCGTAACCCGAAACGTTTCTGAATGGAGCGTTGAAACGGTCGGTACTGACTTTATGGCGGATTTATTGGGGACCGCTGTGATCTCTTTTGCCTATAAAAGGCTGGGGGGTGAACCTGTTTTCACCACATTCCCATTGCCATGCAGAGATGATCGCCGGAGCTCGTCGGGTCGATCTGAGGAAGAAGGAGATCATGTTCTTCCAGCATGTAGGGAGCCGAAAAAGATGGCGTCTTCGAGCAAGTGTCCACTGCAACGATAGATCATGGAAGGATATCTTAGCCTCCCTTGCTCAGGATAATCAGCAACTTTATGTGGCCTCTCACTCGGAGAGTGGGGCGGGGTCACTTTTGACCAGGCCGCTTGCAAGTGGCTCCTCCTCTCGTTACCTTTGGTGACGAGAGGCAGACAGACCGGCCAGAGTGGCGGTGGTCTGTAGGGAAGCAGAGTTACCCTGCTTCGGAGGATGGGTCATTTGCCCAGTTGTGTATCCTCCTGCCACCGATCCTCTTCTTAGAAGAAGGGGAAGACCTTTGTAGAGGGGATTTCCCTCATATGTAATCACGAAAATAAAGAAAACCCCTGTAGACAGGATTTCCCTCATATGTAATTGTGATTTTAGCTTTAAATAAAGCCGTCTTTCTTCTTCATATGATCGTCTTTGCCATACGTTGCTGTGAAGTCTGGATATGTGCAGCCTCGACACGTCTGAATCTTTACGCCGACTCTGATAGAAAGAGTATTAGGCCCTAAATAGTCTATAGAATGCTGCTGAGCGTCCTTGAACATTTAGAACTGTCCTGTTGCTAGGACTGAGGGACGGCGTAGAATTCTGAACTGTTGCTTCTCTGATGAGCAGGATCTTGTTCAGACTTCGTCTTCAAGAATGATCTCTCGAAACTCCCTTGGAACAGGGTCGAGGTTTTTGGCTGTCAAGTTGAGTTGCCACCTTGATAGACGGGATGTTCAGATTGGAGTCTGGATGAACCTCCAATTTTGGACCCGAGAAGAGTAATTTCTTAATGTTTGAACTCTGTATGCTTCGGGTACTTGGGATGCTCTGGGTCAAGAACGAGTATCTTCTGTGTGAACTCTTTGCAATTGACCGCCTTGGGGACTGTTCGGATATGCAAAAAGTCGTGGAGCGTGAAATCATTAGTCTGTAGCCTCTGAGCGTAAAAATACCATCGAGCGTGAAATTGTAGACTTGTGGTTCCTGAGCGTGAAGTCATAGGTTTGTTGCCTCTTGAGCATAAAAGCTACCGAGCACAAAGGCATCCGGGCATAAACCGTAGACTTGTAGCTGTCGAACGTGAAGCCGTAGATCTGTTGCTGTCGAGCGTAGAAAAGCTCCTTTAGCGCAGAACTGTAGATTTTTAGCTCCTGAAAAGAAAATTTCTTCGAGCGTGAGGTTTTGCGGATCTGTTGCTTCTGAGCGTAAACTGAGCGCCACCGAGCGTGAGATCGTCGATTTGGTATCTGCTGAGCGTAAAGTCGTAGGTTTGTGGCCTCTTGAGCATAAAAGCTACCGAGCACAAAGGCATCCCGACGTAAAACCATAGACTTGCAGCTTGCGAGTGTAAAACCGTAGATCTGTTGCTGTCGAGCGTAGAAAGCTCCTTTAGCGTAGAACCCGCTGAACCGTCTTGCACGAAGAAACCTTTCGAATTCGCTGACTGTTCGTTTTTCGAGGGTATTGGGCTGACGTAGCATCCAATCATAACCAATTCTTAATTGCGAGATCCGGTTGGGGTCTTGAGGGGTTCGTCCGAGGATTCGAGGAGTCGACTCGGACCGTATATATATATACCCCAAGCTTTTGAGAGAGAAAGCTTTTTATCTGTCTTCTGCGAAAGAGAGCTTTCGATTGTTCGAGTTTTCCTTCGTTCCTTCTCCGAGCACTTCGAGTCCTCAGAAATGGCGTCGAAACAAACTTCCTTCGCTAAGGGAAAGAGCGTAGGTTCTTCTTCTCGTTCTTCGGTACCGACGAGAGATTCTTTGGTCGGGCAAGGTGAACCTCCTTCTAAGAGGAGTATCCCGTCGATGAGCAGTGCACCCGACTTTAGAGGTAAAGCTTTTTGGGATGACAAACGACGAAAAATCCTTCGCACACGTTGAACGTGACCGCGCTAGGTCGTCTTCTGTGCTGATAGCCTCTTTTGAGGAAGATGACGCACGGAGATGTTTTCATCTTTTACGCCCACATTTCTAATGTGCCAGCGTAAAAACTCCATTTTTTTGTAGTTCTGAGCGTAAAAGCTCTGGCTAACGAAAATTGGGGTATGTCGTAAAAGTTTGAATTTTTACGCTTGAGGAGGAGACTTCCGGCGTATAGAGACCAAATTTGTGCAATCTTGGCATAAAGCACAGACTGTCGTTACTTTGGTCCGCACTTCGTGCAGGATTTGTAATGACCTATTTTCCTTGCACCTTTGCAGTTGATTTGGGTGAGTCTCCGCTGGCTGAGGTGATGGGCTCCGCTGCCGGGATGCTGCACTCGAACTACCTGGAGGATCTGTCCCATGTGGCCTTTCCCATCTCTGGACCCCAGTATCCTGAGGGCAGGGAGTTTCTGAAATCGGCCCAGGGTGAGCGAATGCTGTTGAGCATGATCAATGGTGAACCCTTGACGCATGTAGACGGGGAGCAGTACATAAAGCCGGCTTTCCTCTTTGGGGATATGATCGATAAACAATCCCAGACAAAGCCCAAGAGGGAGCCTTGGGTCTTCCTTGCCGGGAATTTGGTCTTGTATCTGCCGATGATGCCGAGGGATTATCCTATCTCGGTTTTCTCCCATGCGACGCATCCTAGGAAGATGTCGTGGAAGCTGACTCCTGATCTTCACGGGAAGCCTGGGAAGATCTTTCATCTAAAAGGAGCTGACCAGGGGTCGTTTGTCAGTCGCCCCTCTGGCGTTGTGACGCTGTTCCGGGGGCTGTGCCCGGGTAATATCCCGAGTGAAGATAGCTCAGTGATCCAGCCTGTCCAGTTGCCGACCTTCTGCAATGACTTCATGAGTCGAGGTGGGGTATATCCCAAGGAGAATCCTTGGTGCAACGGGTGGATCGCCCCAACGAACTCCCGATGGAGATGCCTAGTTGATTGGGCCTTGACGCACTTCCGAAGAGAGCTGGAGGACGTTGGACTATATGCCGCTGTGAGTGCGACGAGTGTTGGGTTGCCTCCCAATGCTAATTTGTTCTTGGCACTGATGGAGCGGTATATTCCGCTCACCGGGACCTTCGCCACTCCACTGGGGGAGTTGGGATTGGCCCTCCATGAGATGGCAGTTGTCTCGAGACTGCCGATGGGGGATACCCCATATGAAGAGTATGTCCCAACCAACCGGGAGTTGGGGGATTCCGACCCTCGGGTGGCGGAAGTATATCAGGAGTTGATGTGTCAGTACTTCACGTGCACCGCTTTTTATGACGAGCCCTCTGATTTGGCCCATACCACTAGGTGGATGTCTTACCTCTTCTTCCATCGGTCTAGGGCCGCCAAGTCGGAGAAAGCTTCGGGGGGTAAGAATGAGCCCGTGAACTGCTTGGGCGTCCTTAGTGCCCAGGTTGTTGAGGCTCTTATGGAAGACGCCAAGGCTCCCGATCAGATTCTCGCTGAGGGGGTAGGAAAATACCCCGAAGGCACCAAGGCCCACAGTTATTTGAGGCGCTGTCGCAGGCCTCTGTCTAAGGAAGCCCAGCTGGCTGGTTTCCTCTCCATATGGCTGCGTCGAGTGGTAGTGCCCGGTATCGCGTCCGCGGATCGTATTCACCAGAACATCCTGTGGCCCGTAGTGCATCTGGTGTTTGGGGCAAGACTGGGCCTGCTTCCTGCCATGATGTGTCGTATTCAGGCTGGCCTGAGGGCCATGACCGATGGGTTGCTCGTCGATGAAGCTCGGCGTGAGAGTTTTCCCAGGGTGGAATTGCCATACCTGTATCTGATGGGATGGTTAATTCTCCACAACCCCCGGGTGATGTCTTCTGGTTCCGGTAGCAGCTCAGGGGGTATATTTCTGCTGAATTATAGGGATTCTTCCTGGAATGTGAACACAGTTTTAGACTGTCGGTTAGTGTTGAACCTCAGCCATGGCTGGAAGATCCTCTGTACTCCCCCTCCGGTACATCGCAACCAATCCGGGGTGTGGTTTGAGGATTCAGGTGGAGAGAAGACCGTTCTTTCTCCGGAGGCTTTTAATTGGTTGGTCTGTACCAGACCATCCCATCTGCTGTATAGGAGCGAAGACTATTGCTTCTTCGAGCCCTACTTGCCTAGTCGATTTGCCAGGCAGTTCGGGTACGATCAGTTGCACGTGGGTAACGCCGTCACCAGCTTCAAGCTCAGGGGCGGACTCATTGACGGAGCTAGGGGGTGGCGATATTTTATCATGGGTTGCACAGGGGCAATTTTTATCGTGCCGGTCGTTACAACCTCCACGGAGCTGCGCATCCTTCATTCTTACGCCCAGTTTTAGGTGGCTATTAACACCTTCCATCGCGATTTCAACAGGCGTGGAAGCTTTAGAGTGCCTTCTGCCAAGCCTGGGGGAAGAGTCGAAGTCCCCTCGGTTTCTTCTGACGAGGGTGAGGAGTCTGGCACTCCGGACGAGCCTCTGGTGTCGTTGCCGAGGTGTACAGTGCCTGCGCCGGCGGAGGCTTTGGTAGTCTCTTCTGGGAAGCGACGGGTTTCTGCTCCGAAGGAAACTTTCCTTCGTAAGAGGAGGAAGGAGACGGTTGCTCGTCCTCTCCGCATTCCTAGTATTGAGGCTCCCGTGAGTGAGCCGACACCTTCCTACATCAGGGATGAATTTTTGGCTAGAGGTTCCTCGTCTTTTAGAGAGGGACCTTCTACAGTTCCTGCTGGTGGCGCTGGAGAGTCTTCGCTAGAGGCTGTTGTCGCTGCGGCTGCTTCAAGTAGTGGAGCGGGATTGCCCATGTGGCCGCTGCAGATGGGAGAATCTTTCCCGAGGTTAGCAGTGGGGGAAGTTGCTTCTGTGTCAGCGAGTGCGCTTAGCGAGACCCCGGCTGACGAATCTCGATCGCGTCTCGGGGAAGGCTTGACCGAGCTTTTGGCGATGTCGGTCGGCCCACCTCCTTCTCCAGGTATGACAGGTCGTATCGCGTCATTAAGGCATGGTTTAGCCACATTGGCTGCAGACGCGTCGTATATGCCGTTGGCCCCGGCTCCTAGTGATGACGTGGAGGCGCCTAATTCTGAGGCAGAAGTGTCTTCGGGGGCCAGCTTGCCTGGAGAGGTTTCGTCGTCTCAGGAGGGGGACGAACCTGTTATCGTGACCCCGCCTTTCGCGAGTATGCCGATGACTTCGATCGTTGCGGTCACACCTTTTTCGGCCGTGCCACCCGTCGAGGCGGCGGCGGTGGCTACCTCGTCTGCAATTGTCCCTGGAGAGGGAGTTACTAGCACTGCGGCCACTCTGGGCGTTCAGTCGGGTCTAGTCGCATTGACCGAGCAGCATACCAGCCTTGTCTACACCGGTTTACAAACGATGATACCGATGGTATTGGCGAAGAATCTTGACTTCGAGCTCCTGAAGAAGACTTCTCAGCTTTCGATCGAGGTTGTCAGGGGGCTTGGCAATCCTGGAGTAGCTGATGCTCTGGAGGCGGTGGTTAATGGTTTAGAGCAACCCGTTAACGAATATTTGCAGCGGGCTGAGGGCAGCCTTGATGCTGATGTCCAGGCTCGATTCGACCTCATGGCTGAGCGGCTCGCTACAAAGCTTGAAAGCCTAGACAACTCTATCCAGAAGCACAAGCTGGAGGTGGATAAGAAAAAAGCTGTTGTGGAAGAAGCTCTTGCCGTTGAGACGCAGTGTCGATCCGAGCATAAAGGGAATGCAGCGAGGGTCTCCAAGCTGAGGGAAGAACTTGCTCGGGCAGAGGAGTGGGCTTCCCAGTCGTTGGCAGGTTCAGAGGTAGCGACTGGTCGACTGAGTGAAGCGCGACGGGATCTGGACCGTGCGAAAGTTGCCCGTGCGGGCTGTCTTCGGGCAAGGGCTAATCTGACTCTTACGCATACCCCCGAGGCACAGCTGGAGCGGGCTCGCGTCGATGCCTTGGCCCTTAGGAATGAGAGGATGGCTGCACTGGAGCGGCAGATTCGTGATCTGATTACTCCGCCATCTTGATGTATCTCTCCCTATGTAATTTTGCCTCCTTCTGGGAATGAATAAAAGCGACTCTTTTCTGACTATCGTGGACCCGTCATTTCGGAATTTAAATGACAGTTTTTTTTTTAGGTGAGGGGGATATCAGAGGTAGTATGGACCTGATATACTCTCGATAAACCTCTTTAGCAGGATATATCTATTCAAAGGTCATACGGACATGATAGGATATGACCTAACTAGTTTCTTTTCTTGGAGCAGCTTTGTCAGAATTGAGATTCTCGCTATGTTCCACCTGGGCAGGGGGGAATTAAGCGTAGTATCTTTTCAGGAATTTGCCGTTGATGGGAGCCATTAATAGGTCCCCGTTAGGCTGGGCTATCCTGTAGGCGCCGTTCGAGAATGTTGTCTCGATCACATAAGGGCCTTCCCACTTGGGCTGAAATTTGCCTTTACTTTTGTGAGTTAAAATCATCGGCCTTCTTATTGCTAGAACTAGCTCGCCGACCTTGAACACCCTTTCCCTTACTTTATGGTTAAAAGCCCTGGAAATGCGTGCTTGGTAGAGCGCGATGCGCTGTTGAGCTTGGAGGTATTTCTCGTCTAATCCTTCTAGCTCCTGAAGCCTTAAAAGGTCATTCTTTTCTTGAGTTAGCTCGTTAGCCACGGCTATTCTGAGTGACGGGATCTGGATTTCAATGGGAAGAACTGCTTCGCTCCCGTAGACCAGCGAGAATGGGGTACAACCCGTCGGCGTTCGTACCGTCGTGCGGTATGCCCAGAGGCATTCGCCCAGCTTTTCATTCCAGTCTCTCTTATTTGAAGAGACAAACTTCTTTAAGAGTTTGATAATAGTTTTGTTGAAGGCTTCCGCCAGACCATTAGCAGCTGGATAGTACGCCGTAGAGGCAACATTGTGTATCCGATTTTTATCGCAAAACCGATGAAACGCTTGGCTGATGAACTGGGGCCCATTGTCGTGAATTATCCTCCGGGGTACCCCAAAGCGATAGATGACGTGATGTTTGATGAAGCTGACCACGTTGGATGCTTTTACCTCAGTGAGAGGGATTGCTTCGGCCCATTTGGAAAAGTAATCCGTGATGGCCAGTATGAACTGGTGACCCCTGGAAGAAGACGGGTGAATAGGACCGATGATATCCATTCCCCATGCTTCGAAAGGCCAGGATGCGACCGTAGGATGTAGATATTCCGACGGTTGATGTATGAAGTCCGCATGAACCTGACAGGCTCTGCAATGCTTTGCATACTGTATTGCATCTGCGATCATGGTCGGCCAGTAATAGCCCATTCTCTTGATGCGATCCTGTAGCTTAGGCCCGGGTTGATGCGCTCCGCATACGCCGTCGTGAGCTTCACGGATAATCTGCTGTGCTTCGGCGCCAGAGAGACACCTCAACAGCAGTCCGTCGTACGTCCGACGATACAGGCATTGTGAAGATGCATCAAAGTAGAAGCGTAGCGATCGTCTCTTGACGGATACTGCTTCCTTACGGTCCTCCGGTAAGATTTCATATGCCACGAAATCTATGAAAGGACGTATCCAATCTCTTGTAGGAGGATCGGTGTTTACAGCGTAGCTGCGTTCTATGTGACAGCTGTTCTTCATACAGAATAAATCTCTGTTAAGAAGGATTACCGAATCTTGCCTTCTTATAGGAGTAGCTAAGTCTGCAGCTAGGCTGGCCAGGGCGTCAGCTTCCAGATTCTGAGATCGAGGTACGTGTTCCAGGAAGTACCCTTTGAACGTCATGGCTGTCTCGATTATCGCCCGGTGATAGGGGATGAGGTCTGGATTACGGACTTCGTATATTCCCCTGACTTGATTGACGATGAGCCGAGAATCACCGAAAGCTTCCAGGGATTCTACCCCCAGTTCTGTAGCAACTTGGAGCCCAATTAGTAGAGCATTGTATTCCGCCACGTTGTTGGAGCAGGGCTCGCTAAGAGAGTATGCTCGGTAGATGATGAGTTGATCCGGGGTAACTAGGACGACTCCCACTCCTGAAACGATGTTTTCTTTAGGACCGGTTCTGGAGGCGCCATCAAAGAACAGTTGCCATACGTCACTTTTTCTTGCGAAGTTACATTCTGCGACTTCATCAGGGATGTCTTCGTATAGCTTGGAGGTCTCCGGGATCGGATGAGCCGCTAGGAAGTCGGCCAGTGCTTGGCCTTTGATGGACTTCTGTGGGATGTATACCATGTCGTATGGTGTTAGCAGCATCGCCCAAGTTGCGAGTCGGGAGTTGAGGGCACTTGGCTTGCTCATCAGCACTCGGAGAGGGTTGATCCTGGAGATGATATGAATAGTCTGGCCGGTGACATAGTGCCGCATTTTCTGGACAGCGAACATCAGAGCCAAGCATTCCTTCTCCACTGGGTTGTACCGGTGCTCGGCCCCGACCATCGTCCTGCTGAGATAGTAGATAGCCTGTTCATGACCCGTATTATTTTTCTGTGCGAGGAGAGCTCCTAGCGAATGATCCATTGCTCGAACGTACAGCAAGAATGGTTTCTCCATGACGGGAGGCACCAGAACTGGCGGACTGGTTAGGTAGCATTTAATATCCTCGAACGCTTGCTGACAGGTTTCGTCGCATATGAAGGATACGCCTTTCTTCATGAGATGAGAGAAGGGCTGACATCTCCCCGAGAGGTTGGATATGAATCACCGGATATAAGCCAGATGTCCTTGGAACCCCCTAAGTTCCCTCAGATTACGGGGCGGTCGCATTGCCGTGATTGCTTGGACTTTGTCAGGGTCTACTTCGATGTCTTTGGTGGTAATGACAAATCCCAGGAATTTGCCGCTGGATACACCCAGAAAGGACTTTGTAGGGTTCATCTTGAGTTGATGCTGGCGCATTAATTCCAATGCCGCCCTCAGGTCTCGGGTATGATCGCCTTTGAGGCAACTTTTGACAGCTATGTCGTCTACGTAACATTCCACTGTTTTGCGTAAATGCCCACGGAATATGTTACTCATAGCCCGTTGGTATGTAGCCCCAGCGTTCTTTAGTCCGAAGGGCATGACCGTATAGCAATATACCCCCAGTGGTGTCCGGAAGGCAGTGTGCTTCTCGTCTTCAGGATGCATCTTGATATGATTGTATCCTGAGAATCCGTCCATGAAAGATATGCGTTCGAAGCCGCAGGTGTTGTCGATCATGATATCCGTGATGGGAAGAGGGAATTCATCTTTGGGGCAGGCCGCATTCAGATCTCGGTAGTCGATGCAGATGCGTACCTTCCTATTTTTCTTCGTGATTGGGACCACGTTAACGACCCAGTCGGGGTGTTGTTCCTCCCGGATGAAACCGCAGGTTATCAACTTCTTGACTTCAGCCTCGATGGCGTCCATCATATCGGGGCAGAACCGTCGTTGGTGCTGCTTTACCGGCTTTGAATCGGTCAGTATATTGAGCATATGGGTAGCTACCTTCGGGTCTAGGCCTGGCATGTCCTCATAATCCCATGCAAAGACGTCAATATACTCCTTTATCAGCTGTTTAACTTCTTCCCTTTCAGGTGGGGGAAGATTGTTACTGACAAATATTGGCTTTGGCGAGAGCTCACTCCCAACGTTGATCTGGACGACTTCGTCCTTGGTGGGAGGTTCTCTCTGCTCGAAGCAGAATTCCCACTGCGTATCCATTTGTTGAGCCCAGGGGTCATCTTCAAATGGTTCTGTATCCTGCTCCTCGGCTTCTGAGGGATTTGTCACCACCATATTCACTGATAGTGATTGTTCGAGAGCATCTGGTGAGCTGGAGGGCGATGAGCTGTTCCGGGAGGAGAAAAAGAGATCCTCTTTTGGCTCAGAAGCCGCGAGGGAGGTGGCATACCCTAACCTGAGACGAGTTTGTCGATTGCGGGGGTTGCCGTACGGCGGCGTTCGTCTACCTCTTCCGTAGTTGAGACCTGGCTTCCGTTTCAAGTCGTAGCCCATGTTTTGCATGATCTTTAGCGCTTGCGGGCTATAACGGTGAATTTGTACTTTCCCGATGTCGTCATCGAAGGGATCTTCTTGGGCAATCGGTTGATTCCGCATGCGACCAAAGACTATTGAGTGCCGACTGCTGCCGGTAGGTGGGACGATGAAGATAGAATCCTCATGTGGCCCATATGTCGTGACGACGTTGGATGGCGATGCTACTTCCCAGACATATGGGCGGTAGGAGCTCATAGCTTTCAAGAATTTTTGTGCTATGGGTTCTACCTCGTCATGTGGAGTAGGTCCTTGTACTTGCTCAGAGGTGATATGGACATGGTAATTTTTGTGGATTTAACATTACTGGCATACTTTGAATTTAAGTACGAATGTTAAGTATAGACGACAATCGATATCAGAGGTAATATGGACATGATAACTGATGGTCGGAAGTTTATTCAGAGGTAATATGAACATGACAAACTTTGTGATGGTGACTCCATCGGAGAGGGAGGCACATATCTGCTCAGAGGTAATATGGACATGGCAATTTTTGTGGACTTAACATTACTGGCGTACTTGAATTTAAGTACGAATGTTAAGTGTAGACGACAATCGATATCAGAGGTAATATGGACATGATAACTGATGGTCGGAAGTTTATTCAGAGGTAATATGAATATGACAAACTTTGTGATGGTGACTCCATCGGAGAGGGAGGCACATATCTGCTCAGAGGTAATATGGACATGGCAATTTTTGTGGACTTAACATTACTGGCGTACTTGAATTTAAGTACGAATGTTAAGTGTAGACGACAATCGATATCAGAGGTAATATGGACATGATAATTGATGGTCGAAAGTTTATTCAGAGGTGATATGAACATGACAAACTTTGTGATGGTGACTCCATCGGAGAGGGAGGCACATATCTGCTATTCTGCCGTAGTGATCGTTCCCTATAGACGTAGAGTTATGACCTTGGCATCGATTAATTCCTGAATTCTCTTCCTTAGTACATAGCAGGCTTTCGTAGGGTGATGAGTGTACTGATGGAAGAGGCAATAATCTGGGTCATTGATTCTGCCAGACCTCTCAGGATATCTGATGTCGGGTAGCTGAAGCTTACGTTCCTTCCTTAATATATTAAAGATTTCAATTACGTCATCTTCTCTGAAGGAGAAAGTTCCTTTCGGTCGTGGGGCTTTTGATGCGTGAGTTTCATGGTCTTCTGGGGAGATAGCCATTATTGTACCATCTTTGAATCCTGTGGACATTCTACCCTTCGCTTTGGATGCTGCTTTGTTTTGTCGGGGCGAGCTACCCCCAGACACGCTATGGTCTCCGGTCATATAAACTGAATCAGGAGGAATTGTCCTTGGTCGTACGGGATTAAATTTAGCAGCATATCCCAATCCGAAACGAGTTTGCTGATGGTGGGAATTACCCTGCAATGGTGTTCGTCTACCCTTTCCGTAGTTGAGGCCTTGCTTTGATTCCAAATCATAACCCATGTTCTGTATAATATTCAAAGCTTGTGGGCTGTACCTGTGGATTTTTATTTTCCCACTCTCAGGCTCGCAGAATTCTTCCTGTTCAACCGGACCGTTCCGCTTGTGTTTGAAGACTATTGGATGCTGATCGCCGTGTGTAGGAGGGACAATAAAGGCATTATCTTCGTATGGTTCATATATCATGATGACTTTAGATGTTGATGCATTTCCCATATGATCTCTCCTCGTCTGACGCTTTTACGACTCCTGTCTTTGTCTTTTCGGATTAGATAGGTATGCAGGTCAGAAGGATTTGCCGAAGAGGAAGACGAAGGCTTGTATCTTCTGTTCCCCTCGGCGGGTACGCGGAGACGAAGGCTTGTATCTTCTGTATACAACAGGTTGGCCATCTGGGCGGCGGATAATCCCCCGGGAGGGTATCTTTCCGCAATCTGAGCTTGTTTTACGCCGAGGGACTGTGCCTGGCGTAACTTGGAGATTCGCTCAGTCTGGCGTGAGGCTGGAGAGGCCCTCAGTTGGCCATTAGCTTCTCGCGTAATCCGGAGAGTAGGCAGATCATTCTTTTATTGGCATAAAGGTCCAGTAGTTGAATATTCACCCGCCTGCTTTCCCTTGCGAAGATCGTAGCGCTCATTTGGTTCACCGTAGAGGTCAGATGTCGTAGAGCACGATATGTACTTCTGATTTGGTGTTGAGGCACCATCAGAGGTTTTGTCTGTACCGTGCGTAGCGGGAGACTGATTCCTACGCGTATAGCACAGTGGATACTCCTGGGTTAGCTCTGAGGCTTTGCCAGAAGTTTTGTCTGTACCGCGCGTAGCGGGAGACTGATTTCTGCATGTAGAGCGCAGTGGATACTCCTGGGTTAGCGCTGAGGCTTTGCCAGAAGCTTTGTCTGTACCGCGCGTAGCGGGAGACTGATTTCTGCGTGTATAGCGCAGAGGATACTCCTGGGTTAGCACTGAGGCTTTGCCAGAAGTTTTGTCTGTACCGCGCGTAGCGGGAGACTGAATTTTACGTGCGATGCACGGAGGGAGCGATGCTACCACCTCATTGGTCAGAGAGATCGAAGAGTCCACAGGAACGGCGGAGGATGTCTTGGGCATCCATACTTTGCGTAGCTTCCTGCTATCTTGGACGGAAAGAGAGTGAGAGCTACCCCCAGTCCGAAGCATGTCTTCGTAGGCAGACTGGTCGAACTGAACGACCAGTGTCTTCTTCACGGTTCCTACAGATACCGCATCGTGTTGAGCAATTACTTCCTCGTCAGAAGAGAAAGACGTCCCCAGCAGAGTCGCCATCTTATTTGTGGTATTAAACGAAAGAATGAAAGTGTATTTCAATGACGGGGTTTATAAGAGACCCGCGCCCTTTTGTTTACAAACAAACTTGTACAATATAATTTTATACGAGGATGTGAGAGTATAATCTATTTAATCTGGGTATAAATTGCTATAGGTGTCTGATCTGCGGTCGATCACTTTAGCCCTTGGACTACACGATGTTGAAGAAGTGCCGTGGAAGACAGGATGCAGCCTCGGAGGTTGCAGAAAAGGGTGGATGCACGATGCCCTGGTCGCCTGATCCCTATCCTTTGCCTGAGCTCCGGGTTCCTCTCTCTCTCTCGATCTCGATCTCTTCTCTCCTTGCTTGATCTTCAATTGTTCGACCTCTTCTCTGAGTCTTCAATTGTTCGATCTTTCAATTTTTCGACCTTTTTCCCCATTGATAGGGGTCTCTATTTATAGAGTTTTGGTGACAGTGACCACTCCGTCGGTGTAACAACCGAGGAGTGGACAGTACAGCACCCTTTTACACAACGGTTTAAAATAACCAATGCCTGCGTGTAAATGACCTTTTGAGTGATCATGTGACGCGTGTCCAACTAAGGGGACAAAATGCGTATATCTGCTACGAATAACACGGCGTAGAAGCCACGCAGGTAGGTATCCCTTGTGTAGCAGAGGTTGGCGTAAAAGCCAAGTGACTGTCACCTTGGCGTAGAAGCCGAAATAGGCATAGAAGTCGAACAGACGTAGAAGCCGAATAGGCATGGAAGCCGAACAGGCATAGAAGCCGAATGGGCATAGAAGCCGAACAGGCATAGAAGCCTAATGGTCGTAGAGACTGAGAGGGCGTTGGAAGCCGAGGGAGCACTGCTCCTGAGAGGGCGTAGAATCTACTGCGTACCGTGCTGAAGTGTTGATGTTGACGTCTTAGCCGGAATTACGGCTTTCGAAGATGTAATCAAATCTTCTACAGAGATTTGTCATCATCTTGTGCATTAAATACGGAGACATGTTTTGAAGGTCTGCAGCCCTTCTGTGCATCTGTCGCAGAGACGTGCCTTGAGGGAAACTGTCACTACTCTGTGTAATTAGATGTAGAGACGTGCCTCGAGCCCCGTACGGAGTGCAGCTTTTGACGTGGCAGCGGTTTGTCTTACCGTGGAGCGCAAAACAGCTCATGTTTGCCTGTGTAAAGCAAGGCAGCGTATTCCCTTGTACGCGAAAGAGCGGTTTACGCTTGGAGGACTTTGGTAAACGACGGTTTGGTGATATTTTAACCAAATCCTCTGCATTAAATGCAGATATTCGCCATTATACTGTGGGTATGTCCCGAGGGGTCTGCCATCGTTTCCAGCCGTCGTCTGGGTAGCCGTGCAGCACTTTTTTGTCAGGAGTCAGAGGCCAGGTTCACCGCGTGACTTTGACAGGTTTATTTCGGGGAAGACGAAGCGTTCCTCGTACGCTTTAACGCTGCTTTGAGAGCGATTGGGTTTTACGCCATGGAGGCGATGAAGAACCCTGGTTTACGTTGGATGGCTCCGAAGGCCTCTGCTTACGCTGCTCTGTATCAAGATGCTGCGTAGATCGTTCCAGCGTATTTTTCATGCTTCTACAACGAGGAACAATGAACAATATATATATAATATCCCATGACTGATCCATGTGTATACTAGTACGTGTACCAATATGTCAAGAGTCATGTAAAATATTTCTAAATACTTGCATTATAGTAATTATCAAATAATGGAAACTATCATAGAATGTACTCGCCTGTCGTCCAAGTAATGAATGTCAAACTGTGTCCCAACTGGTATTACACAAACCTATATATGGAATATTACATTAATACAAGGTGATGGAAATAAATTTAAGTTAAACTAGTCAACATCTAGGTCACAAAGCCATTTCTAAGTCAAACCGATTAAATCTAGGTTGTAAGAGTCACTAGGTCAATAAGTCAATGCACTATAAAACTAAACTATACTAACTAAACTAGGATACTAAAAGATACTTAAAAAGCTGTATCCTAAGATACGCAAGTTTTCATATATGAAAATAGTATTTTAGATATATATACAAGTCAATAATTATAATAATATAACAAAATAATGAAAATATGATACCTTGGCCTTGCACCAATACGTATTACACCTATCTCGATACCCAAACTCAATACCTTGGGTATCGACCCCTTACCTTGGTATTACCTTGGTATCCCGAGGTAATCCAAAACCTCTACATAATAACTAATAATATATATAAATACCCCTAAAACTAATTTACTAACTATGCTAACACTATAATATATCTCAAAACCATTATAGAACTAACTATAATACCAAACATACATATTTACAAGATACATATATACATATATCTATAGTTAACTATATATTAGTAAGGTATGTCACTACTACCTATTTAAACTTACCAATACCTCAAGTAAACTACCCTTAACTAATACTAATATTCAAGACTAACATCTAACCCAATGATACCAACTAACTGCTACCATAGCCCAAACCTCAACTACCGGATACTGTCACTGAAACTGATACTGGTACACTGATACCTTGCTCTTCCTCTGCTGGACAGTGAACTGTATGCCTCCTTGGTTGTACTGCATATCTCAGTGCACGAGCTGCTGAACTATGCAGTTGGCTGAAACCAACTGAAAGTAGCTCGATGCCTCTGTTGTGCATCCTCCCTGTTGAAAGTACTAGCTTTGCTCGCGACTGTAGAGAAGACTCCCTGCTGTAGAATTAATGCTCAGTGCACAAATGCACACTGCCAGTACTACCTCGCTGCTGAAAAGATGCTGCACTATCAAGGCTTGCTATCACTGAACTGCATTGGTTAACTAAAACTGCATTAGCTTAACTCAGACTGCTGTAAATGCTACTGCAGATAACTGCCTGCTCCTTATTGTGCTCAGTGCACCGATAACTGCTCTTTGATTGTGCACTGATGCACATTGCATCCACTTGTGCAGTCCGAGCATGCTATTGCAGTGGCTCGAGGCTGTATGCCTGAATGGCTATACTGCTACTTACTGAATGCAGTATTCTGCTGAATGCCATCTGCTACAGTTTGGATATTGGTGACTGCACCTTCTTCTAGTCTCCACTGTGTAGTAGGATACTGCACAGTGCTGATATATGGGCTATGCAGTTGGATACTGCACAGTATCTCCTTCTTGCTTTGCTGCAGTAGCTCACACCCTTCAGTGACTGCTTGACATTGCTGCAGATCCTACTACATGTACTGTAGTCTCCCAATTGCTGTGCACGAGCACGCTAACTCCTTCAGTTGCTGCTACTGCTACTGCTGAGCTTCCCTTGCACTAACTGCTACTGCAGTGAGCTACTAGCTGCTGCTTTACCCTGCATGAGCTTGCTGCTACTGCTGTTAGCTACTGCTCAACTTCCTCTTCAGTTATTGAACTGAGCTGTAGGTGACTGCACATTGTAGTGTGTAACTCCCCCATGTTGTCTGATGCCCAATGCATGAGCTTGCTGCTTCCTCTCTACTGCCTCGAGCTACTCACCTAGCTGATCACTCACTCGCACACTCACAGACACACAACACACAACATGCCACACTCACACACAACATACAACACAAGTACTTACACATATACACTCATCTATCTATATTAATCTCTATATATATAAATACACCCCCTCTTCTATATATATACAATCACACATATACATACATATATGAATATATAACACACATATACATATATATATATATATATATATATATATATATATATATATATATATATATATATATATATATATTTACATATAGGCATATAGTTATATATATGAATACACATACACACTTAGCACCTAGACAGATAGTTGCTAATACTCATCCATTAATAACATATAATACATACTCTTATACATATACATATAATCTATCATCGATATATATATATACACTAGAACACTTAGGGATAAGGGCAAATAAACAAACACGTGGAGTACACTGCACCTGTATCACACTCATTCTATAATACGCTTGCGATACGGCACCACCACACAACCAAACATATTCCGAAGGACACGAACAAGTCTAGAATACTAATTATGCACAATAAGTATAATAATTAGATCAACTACGTGTCCGTGTCAAGAATTAATATGCACAAATCTCCGTATCGGAGGAAAACCCCAAAAATTAATTCATTTCATCAAATTGACGAGATACGGCCTACATGTACCTAATTGTGGATACGACACTAGTCATAAACAAACAATCACATGTCAATTTGATCTATTTGACCAAATGACAAATACCACATGTGCCAATCTCGGAATTTCCCCAAAATTTACACCAAAACACACATAACTTCTACCATAGATTTTTTATGAATCTAAAACCAATTTCTATGGGTAGTCTATGTATGTGGGTTAATTTCTTATGGTTAAATCTCAGATTTAGAGTCTACTAAGAGAGAAAAAACTAAAATATAACTATTTGGAGATGGATTCCCAATGAAAAATTCCTAAAATTGGAAAGTAGCTCCTCCTTGTAGATCTTGGCCTCTTTCTTATTTCTTCTTGCTTCCTTCTTGTAGATCCTTGTTATAGTATCCTCAATTGAAGAATATAGACTGAACTTGGGTAGAAATTTGGTGAGGAATGGTGAGGGAATGAAAAAATTTGGAAAGGGGAAAAATTTAGATCTAAAGAAAATAGAAAATGAAATGAGAGAGACACTCTCTCTCCTCCTCTAATGGATGATCATAAACCCCTATCCTAAGCAATATAAAATATCCAAAATACCCCTTGGGAACTCTCATGAAAAAAATTAATTAATGAAGGAATGTTCTAGTCTAATGGTTTCACTAATTAATTCATCCTCCTAAACCATGGGACTAATTATGGGCTCAATCTAAACTAACATACAATGTTGGGTCCATGCATCTAACTAAAATAGTTAGGTCCACTACACAAGTCCAAAATAAATACTACATCTAATCAAACAATAAATAATACAACAAATAATTAATTACTCATGTACAATATTAAATACAACACTCCTAAAAATAAAAATACCATTATAAATTACCAAACTACCCTTGATTGAAAAAGTAAGGGTGACACATATTCAAGGCATCCCCAAACACATGCATATCAACCAACTTAGCGATTCACTCAAGTTCAATATATCACTAAGTCTTGGATCGTGCACACGTTCAAGGCGTTCCTCAAATATATGCATTCAACCAAACTTAGCGATAGCAAAGTTGGACAAGCTATTCATGAAAATATCAAATGGGGTCAAACAAAATCAAAGTCATTAACTTGTTATAAATCAAACTTTTCGTCTTATAAATCAAAAGGATACCTCAAATGGGGTCAAACAAAATCAAAGTCATTTTCAATCCCACTCAAATCAAGCATTGTACAACCGTCAAGCACGATTTATCCTACCGACCAACTAGTATCCAAGTTCTATTATCCAGTCTGTTTGTGGTAAACGTTGACTTCTAGCACACACTTATTATTTCAAGTTAAACTCTAAGCCTTGCTGCCCAGTTCTATGGCTAGCTCAAGCTATACTCTAAAGTCGGTCAAGCAAGTTCTTTCAATCGGCATAGGGTCATCTGCCTAACCGCTAGGCCAGCTCACCAGGTCATAGGTACATCACAAGTTAATGATTCTCAGCTTATAAATCCGTTGCACGATACTTGCCCCAATTCCTAAGGTCAAACCATTGTTCTTTCTTACGAGGTATTCTATCGAAGCTTATTTTACTCAGATTTCTAAACATCGAGCAAAGATCATCTTATCTACATCAATACGTTCGTTGCACAGGGGCTGAGTCTGTTTTAATCAAATATGTTCCTAAAACATATTCATTCAACTGAATCCATGATATATCGACATCGCATGTCAAACCTAATGACTCACATAGTCTATCTTCTCGAATATGTTTTGATAGAATCCACCTATACATTCCTTTCTAAGTCTAGACCACTAAGTCACGATCCCATTCTAAATCTTTGATTTCAATCATAACTCTAAGTCGTCCAACACGATTTATGTATCGTTCATGAAATATTCGAGCCTGTCTTATATCACGCTCTAAATTAACTCATCCTTGAAATACTTTTAATTCACTTATATCCTCAAACTCACCTTATCGTTTTGAACCACAAGTCAAGACGATCCTTCAATTATCATGGTCTGGTGTCCCGTAAGTTCGATCATCCCCTCTGGACATGATTGTTGTTTGATAAAATAAACAAAAAAATAATATGTGGAAACGAGGTCTTATACGAAAACCTGCCCTTCTTCTGTGTTTACAAACAAGATTGTACAATTTAATCCTATACGAGAATGTCGAGTATAATTTATTTAATCTGGGTAAATATTGCTATAGGAGTCTGATCTGCAGTCGATCACTTTGGCCCTTGGACCACACGATGTTGAAGAAGTGCCGTAGAAGACAGAAAGTAACTTCGAAGGTTGCTAAAGAGGGTGGATGCCCGATGCCAAAGTCGTCAATCCATTCTCTTTGCCTGAGCTCTGGATTCTTCTCTCTCTCTCGACCATTTTCTCTCCTTCTAATTGTCGACCTTGGATCTGATACTGGATTCCTTGACCAATTTCCGATCGTTCGACCTTCAATTTTGTGACCTCCTTTTTGACCTTTGACCTCTGTTGATAGAGGTCTCTATTTATAGAGTTTTAGTGACAGTGACCACTCAGTCGACGTAGAAATCGAGTAGTGGAAAGTACAGCACCCTTTTACACGACGGTTACAATAACCAATGCCTGCGTATAGATGACCTTTTGAGTGAGCAAGTAACGCGTGTCCAACTAAGGGACAAACACGTATAACTGCTGCAAAGATCACGACGTAGAAGCCACGTAGGTAGTTATCCTTTGTGTAGAAGAGGTTGACGTAGAAGCCAATAACTGTCACCATGGCATAGAAGCCAAGTAGGCATAGAAGCCGAGTAGGCGTAGAAGCCAAGTAGGCAAAGAAGTCGATTAGACGTAGGAGCCGAGTGGGCGTAGAAGTCGAGTGGTCATAGAGGCCGAGTGGGCGTAGAAGCCAAGTGGGCATAGAAGCCGAGCAGGCGTAGAAGCCGAGATGATGTGGACGTTTTAGCCAGAATTACGGCTCTTGGAGATATAATCAAATCTCTTACATTAAATGCCGAGATCTGCCCCCATCCTGCGCATTAAATGCAGAGGCTTGTCTTTAAGATTTGCCATCATTCTGCACATTAAATGCAGATACGTGCCTCGAATTCTGTACGAAGAGTAACTGCTGATGTGGCAGTCTGTTTGCCTTCTGTGGAGCGTAAGAAGCTCATGTCTGCCTGTGTAAAAATTGGCAGCGTATCCCCTTGTATGCGTAAGAGCAGTTTGCACAAAAGGAATGTCACTAGCCGACGGTCCGGTGACATTTAATCAAATCTCCTGTATTAAATACAGAGATCCGCTATTATCCTGCGCATTAAATGTAGAGGCATATTTTAAAGGCCTGCTACTCTTCTGTACATAAAATGCAGAGAGGTGCCTCGGGCATCTGTCAGTATTCTGCGCATTAAATGCAGAGACGTGCCTTGAGAACCTGTCACCGCTCTGCACATTAAATGCATAGACGTACCTCGAGCCCTGTACGAAGAGCAGCTTTTAACGTGGCAGGCTGTTTGTCTTCTGCGGAGCGTAAACAGCTCATATCTGCCTGTGTAAAACTAGGTGGCATATTCCTTTGTATGCATAAAAGCGGTCTACGCCAAGGAAATGGCAGTAAATGACAGCCTGGGTTGCAGTGCCGTGCCATCATTATAGCCGTCGCTTGGGTCGTCGTGCAGTACTCTTTGTCAGGAGTCCAGACGTCAGGTTCATTGCATGATCTGACAGTTTATTTTGAAGAATACGATGTGTTCCTCGTACACTTCAATGCTGCATTGAAAGCGGATGAGTTTTACGCCATAGAGGCGATGTAGCACCCTTTTTTACGCTGAAGCAGCCTGGACATACTGCATTACGCGGATGGTCCTTGAGCCTATATTTTACGCTGTGCTCAGCGAAAAAGCTCTGTTGCACGTTTGATGGCTCTGAGGTCCTCTGTTTACACTGCCCAACATCAACATGCTGCGTAGAGCTATCCAGCGTATTTTTCATGCTTCTACAAGACCCCCTTCAAAGCTTTTAAATTCCTCATAATTTGAAACACTTTAAATGAAGCATGAACCGTTCCTCATAATTTGAAATGCTCTGAATGGAGCCTGAAACGGTCAAGTCTAACACGTTCTTTCAAGGCTGACTTTATGGCAGAGTTATTGGGGATCGGTGTGATCTCTTTCGCCTATAAAAAGGCTGAGGAGTTAACCTGTTCTTCCCACATTTCCTTCACCACACAGAGATGATGGCCGAAGTTCGTCGGGTCGACTTGAGGAAGAAGGAGACCATGTTCTTCCAGCATATAAGGAGCCAAAAAAGACAGAGTCTTCGAGCAAATGTCCTCTGCAACCATGGATCATGGAAGGATATCATAGCCTCCTTTGCTCGGGATAATCAGCAACTTTGTATGGCTGTTCTTTGGGAGAGAGGAAGGGTCGTATTAGACCACATAGCTTGCAAGCAGTACCCTCTCCCGTTACCTACGGACGAGAGCAGACAAACTAGTTGTTGTCCAAGATTGAGTTGGGTGAAATATTTTAACTCAATCTGTCATGGCACTGGACGCAAGAAAGCAGATTTATCATGCTTCCTCGTATTGGAGGATGGGTCTAGGCCCATTTTTGTATCCTCCCGCCATTGATCATTTGTCAGTCGGTTTTGGTCACCGACTGACTACTGGAGAAGATGGATGAAGAATTTCGCCCTTGCGAGAACCTGGCAGAACAGATTCTGGGCGCGATCTTCAGACGACAATGAGGAAGTCCTTTATAGACGGGATTTCCCTCATATATAATCATGAAAATAAAGAAAAACCCTTATAGACTGGATTTCCCTCATATATAATCATGCTTTTAATTTTAATAAAATCGTCTTCTTCTTTGCATATGATCATCTTGCCATATGTTGCTGTGAAGTCTGAATATGTATAGCTTCGACTTGTCTGATACTTTATGCCGACTCTGATAGAAAGAGTGTTAGGTCCTTTCCTATCTTTTACGTATAACTAAGGATGCTCAGAAAGCCGCTTAGCAGTCGAGTGTTCGAACTGTCCTGCTGTTAGGAATGAGGAACCGCGTAGAATTCTGAACTGTCACTTCTGATAAACAGAATCCTTGTTCAGACTATCATCTTCAAGAATGGTTTCTCGAAAATCCCTTGGAACAGGGCGAGAACTGGCTGTCAAAAACTGAGTCATCATCTTGAACAGTAGACGAAATATTCAGACTGGATTCTGGAGGAACTTCGAATCGACCCATGAAGAAGAGCAACTTTCAATGTTTGAACTCTGTATGCCTTGGGTACTTGGGATATTTTGAGGTCAAGGAGGAGTATCTTCTGTGTGAACTCCTGTAATTGACTACCTTGAGAATTATTTAGATGTATTGTACTGGCCTGCACATTTTTCAGATATACGGAAAGTCATAGAGCCTAAAATCATAAGTTTGTTGCCTCTGAGCGTAAAAAGCCACCGAGCGCGAGATCATAGATTTGTAGCTACTGGGCATGGAGTCGTAGGTTTGTAGCCTCTCGAGCGTAAAAGCTACCGAGCATAAGAGCATCCAGGCGTAAAAACCATAGACTTGTTGCCTGTGAGCGTAGAATCGTAGATCTGTAGCCGTCGAGCATAGAAAGCTTCTTAGCGTAAAAACTGTAGATTTGTAGCTTCTGAAAAGAAAATCTTCCGAGCATGAAGTCGTGGATCTGTTGCCTACGAGCATAAAAATCCACCGAGCGCGAGATCATAGATTTGTAGCAGCTGAGCGTGAAGTCGTAGGTTTGTAGCCTCTCGAGCGTAAAAGCTACCGAGCATAAAAGCATCGGGGCGTAAAAACCATAGACTTGTAGCCTGTGAGCGTAGAACCGTAGATCTGTAGCCGTCGAGCGTAGAAAGCTCCTTAGCGTAAAAATCACGAATCTTTTTCGCACGAAAACTTTTTGAATTCGCTGACTGTCCGCCTTCTCTGAGTAAATAGGCCGACGTAGTCCCCAATCATAACCAAATATTAAATGTGAGATTTGGTTCAGGATTCGAGGAGTCCATCCGAACTCTATATTTACCCCAAGTTTCTGAGAGAAAAACTTTTCATCCGTGTTCTGCGAAAGAAAACTTTTGACTGTTCAAGTTCTTCTTCGTTTTTTCTCCGAGTCTTCAAAGTTTCCAGTAATGGCCTTGAAACAAGTCTCCTCCTCTAAGGGAAAGAAGGTTGCTTCTTCTTCTCGTTCTTCTGCTCTAGCGGGGGCAAATTTCGTCGGTCATGGCGAGCTTCATTCTGGACGAAGTATCCCGCCGACTAGCAGTGCACCCGGCCTTAAAGGTAGAGCTTTTGGGACGAAAAGAACGACTGAAAATCCTTCGCATATGTTGTACGTGAACGCGCTAGGTCATCTTCTATGCTGATAGCCTCTTCGAGAAAGATGATGCACAGAGATGTTCCATCTTTTACGCCCACATTTCTAATATGTCAGCGCAAAAACTCCATATTTTCGCAGTCTGGCGTAAAAGCTTTGACTGTCGAAAGTTGGCGTATACTATATAATTTGAGTGTCATGCAGGGATGGAAATTTCGGCGTAATAACTCAAATTTTGGCTGTCTGGCATAAACCACAGACTGTCGAAAACTTTGCCTATACTGCCAGTCTTGAATTTTACGCCTTGGAATAGGATTCCAGCGTAACGATCAAGTTTTTACAATCTTGGCGTAAAGCACAGACTGTTAATTTTTTTGCATATGCTGCAAGATTATAGAAATTGACTTGTCTTTCTTGCATTTTGCAGTTAACTTGCACGCGTCTCCGCTAGCCGATGTGATGGGTTCTGCCGCCGGGATGCTGCACTCCAACTATCTGGAGGATCAGTCGCACGTGACATTTCCTATCTCCAGGCCCCAGTATCCTGAAGGAAGGGAAATTTTGATATCTGCTCAGGGTGAGCGAATGCTGCTGAACATGATCAAAGGAGAGCCCCTGACGTACATAGATGGGACCAATACATAAAGCCGGCTTTCCTCTTCGGGGACAAGCAGTCCCAGATGAAGCCCAAGAAAGAACTCTGGGTCTTCCCTGCCGGGAGCTTGGTTTTGTATCTGTCCAAGATGCCGAAAGACTATCCCATCTCGGCATTCTTCCATGCTACACATCCCAGGAGGATGTCGTGGACGCTGACTTCTGATCTTCACAGCAGGCCGGGGAAGATATTTCATCTGAAAAGAGAGAACCAGGGGTCGTTTGTCAGCCGCCCTACCGGCAATGTGACGATGTTCAGGGGACTGTACCCGGGCAGTGTCCCGAGTGAAGACAGTTTAGTGATTCAGCCGGTCCAATTACCGACTTTCTGCAATGATTTCATGGGGCGCGGGGGAGTATACACTAAGGTGAACCCTCGGACAGGCGGGTGGATCACCCCTACAAATCTTCGATGGGCTCGCTTAGCTGATTGGGCCCTGAAGCATTTTTAGATCAAGCTGGAGAGCATTGGTCTGTTTGCAGCTGTGAGTGCCGCCAGTGTTGGGTTGCCTCTGAACCCCAACCTGTTTCTAGCATTGATGGAGCGATATATCTCGCTCACCAGAACTTTTGCCACTCCACTGGGAGAGTTGGGATTGGCCCTCCACGAGATGGTAGAGATCTCGAGACTGCCGATGGGGGATATTCCATATGAAGAGTATGTTCCTACGAACCGGGAGCTGGGGGATTCTGACCCTCGGGTAGTAGAAGTATACCAGGAGCTGATGTGCCACTACCTCGCTTGCACCGTCTTTTATGGTGAGCCCTCAGATTTGCCTCACATCAGTAAATGAATATCCTACCTCTTCTTTTACCGGTTCAGGACTGCTAAGCCGAAGAAGGTATTGGAAGGCAAGGATCATCCTTTGAATCCTCTGAGCGTGCTTAATGCTCAGGTAGTTGGCGATCTCATGGAAGACGCTGGGGCTCCGGACTTGATCCTCGACGAAGGGATAGGGAAGTATCCCGTAGGCACCAAGGCCTATAGTTATTTGAGGCATTACCGCAGGCCTCTATCCAGGGAAGCTCAACTGGCTGGCTTCCTCTCCATATGGCTGTGTCGACTGGTGGTACCCGGCATCGCATCTGCGGACAGTATTTACCGCAACACGCTATGGCCTGTAGTATGTCTGGTGTTTGGGGCAAGACTGGGCTTGCTCCCTGCCATGGTGTACCGCATTCAAGCTGGCCTGAGGGCCATGACTAACGGGCTGCTCGCCGATGAAACTCGGCCTGATAGCTTTCCCAGGGTAGAATTACCATACCTGTATCTGATGGGATGGTTAATTCTCCATAACCCCAGGGTTATGTCTTCCGTCTCTGGCAGTAGTTCGGGGGCTAGTTTCTTGTTGAACTACCAGAATTCTTCCTAGAACGTGACCACAGTTATATACTGTCGGCGGGCGCTGAATCTTAGTCACAGTTGGAAGCTCTTCTGCACTGTCCTCCCTGTACATCTCAATCAACAAGGGATCAGGCTTCAGGACGTAGGCGACGGGAAGACCGTTCTTTCTTCTGAGTCATTTAATTGGTTGGTCTGCATTAGACCTTCCCATCTATTGTACAGAAGTGAAGATCATTGCTTCTTCGAGCCCTACCTGCCTAGTAGGTTTGCCAGGCAATTCGGGTACGACCAATTATACGTGGGCAATGCCGTCACCAGCTTCAGGTCCAGGGGTGGACTCCTTAATGGAGCCAGAGGATGGTGATACTTCACTATGGGTTACACTGAGGTAACTTTTACCGTGCCCATCATTTCACTCTCTACGGAGCTGCACATTCTCCACTCGTATGCCCAGTTCTATGTGGCAACCAACACCTTCCATCACGATTTTGATATGCATAGAAGTTTTAGGGTGCCTTCTTCGAAGTCTGGGGGAAGAGTCGAAGTCCCCTCGGTTTCTTCTGACGAGGGTGAGGAGTCCATCAATCCAGATGAGCCTCTGTTGGCGGTATCGAAGGGTGAAGTACCTCTGCCTACAGATTCTTTGGTAATCTCTGGGAAGCGAAGGGCTCCTGCTCCGAAGGAGACTTTCCCTTGCAAGAGGAAGAAGAAGACGGTTACTCGTCCTCTCCGGATTCCTGGTATTGAGGCTCCTAGAAGTGAGCCTGCATCTCCCTATATTGGGGATGATTCTTTGATTGGAGGTTCCTCGCCTTTTAGAGAGGGAACCTCGACAGTCCCGGCTGACGGCGCTGGAGAATTCCTGCTGGAGGCTACTATCGCTGCCACCGCTTCAAGTAGTGGAACGAGATCGCCTTTGGAGCCGAGCCGATTGAGGATATCTTTATCTGGATCAGCATCGGAAGAGACCCCTGCCGTGTCTGTCAGTGCACCTAGCGAGATTCCAGCCGATGAACCTCGATTGGAATTTGACGAGGACCTGGAAGAGCATTCACCAGTGTTCGTTAGAGCACCCCCTTCTCCAGGTATGACAGCTTGCCTAGCATCACTAAGAAATGATTTAGTTGTACTGGCCGCGGACGCGTCATATACACCATTAGCCATGGGTAAATGTCGTCTTTTATGCCTCTTCTTTTAGGAAAATTAACATTATGCTGATATTAACTTCCTTTTGTCTTCTTTTCAGGGGAAGACATCTTCTGGGAGGGCAGTGTAGATGCGCCCTTTGGCTCTGTGTCAGGTCTTGGCGGCGACACGGAGGTGCCTGATTTTGAAGAGGAGATATCTTCGGGTGCCGGCTCGCCTGTCGAAGAGATTCCGACATCTCAAGAGGAGGACGAGCCTGTCATTGCGATAATGCCTCATTTGAGTACGCCGGTTACTTCGTCTGGTGTTGGCGCTTCTTCTTTTGTCGCACCTCCTATTGAGGCGACGGCCGTGGCAACATCATCTGCGGTTGTTCTTGGAGGGGGACTCGCCACTATCGCGGCCACTCCTAGCGTCCATTCGGATCTAGCTGCGCTGACTGTGCAATACACTGGTATCTTCTACACCACCTTGAAAATGTTAATATCAATGGTGTCAGAGAAGAATTTGGGCTTTGCGTCGCTGAGGAGGTCCTCTCGGGCCTCCATAGTGCCGATCCGAGAATTCAATGACACTGGGGTAGTTGACGCGCTGGAGGAGATAGTTAATGGTTTGGAGCAACCCATTAACGAATACTTGCAGCTAGCTCGAGGCAACATTGACGGTCTCGTTCAAGCTAGGTACGACTCCCTGACTGCGCAGCTTGCTGAACAGATGGCATCTCTGAATAAGTCCATCGAGGCTTAGCAGCGGGAGATGGACGAAGAACGTGTCCAATTGGAGTATGTTGTCCCCGAGTTGACCCGGTGCGAAGTTGGATATGAGGAAGCGGCAGCGCAGGCCCGCATATTGAAGGATGAGCTCGTTCGAGTAGAGGCAAAGGCTCTCTCTTTGTCGGCAGCCCGAGATGTACTGAAGGAGCGACGGGCGACTGTTCAACAGAATTTAGCGCGTGTGGGTGCTTTCCACTCAGGTTTTGTGCGGGCTCGATCTAAGCTAGCTGCTTTGGACAACGATGCGGCAAGGTTGGAACGGGCTCGTGCCGACGTCTTGAACTCCCGGGATGAGAGAATGGTTGCTCTGGTGCAGCAGATTCGCGATCTAACCGCTCCCCCCAAATGATGTACGTTTTTGCTTTTCAATATACTTTTGCTCTTTTTTGGGAATAATAAAGAAGCTTTTATCTGACTTTGTGGACCCATCATTTTGGAATATAAATGACAGATTTGGATGAAAGTGATATTAGAGGTAATATGGATGTGATATACTCTCGGTAAGTTTTAGCAGGATATATTTATTCAGAGATAATATGAACATGATAGAATATGATCCAACTAGTTTTATTTTGGAAGTAGTTTTGTCAGAATGAGATTTTCGCCATATTCTACTTGAGAAAAGTAGGTTAAGCATAGTACCTTTTCAGGAATTTGCCATTGATAGGAGCCATTAACAGGTCTCCATTAGGCTTGGCTAACCTGTAAGCGCCGTTTGAGAACGTCGTCTCGATCACATAAGGGCCTTCCCATTTGGGCTAGAATTTGCCCTTACTCCTGTGAGTAAGAATCATCGGCCTTCTCACAGCTAAGACTAGCTCGCCAACTTTGAACACTCTTTCCTTTACTTTTTGATTAAAAGCTCTGGAAATGCGTGCTTGGTAGAACGCGATGCGCTGTTGAGCTTGGAGGCATTTCTCGTCTAATCCTTCTAGCTCTTGAAGCCTTAAAAGGTCATTCTTTTCTTGAGTCAACTCATTAGCCACGGCTATCCTGAGTGACGGAATCTAGATTTCGATGGGGAGAACTGCTTCGCTCCCGTAAACCAATAAGAATGGGGTATAATCTGTCGGTGCTCGTACCGTTGTGCGGTATGCCTAGAGATATTCTCCCAGCTTCTCATTCCAATCCCTCTTGTTCGAAGAGACGAACATTTTTAAGAGCTTGATAATGGTTTTGTTGAAAGCTTCCGCCAAACCATTAGCAGCTGGATTATATGCCGTATAGGCCACATTTTGTATCCGATTTTTATCGCAAAATCGATAAAACGCTTGGCTGATGAATTGAGGCCCATTGTCATGAATTTTCCTTCGAGGTATCCCGAAGCGATAAATGACGTGATGCTTGATGAAGCTGATCACATTAGATGCCTTTACCTTAGCAAGAGGGATCGCCTCTGCCCATTTGGAGAAATAATCCGTGATGGCCAGTATGAACCGGTGACCTCTGGAAGAAGACGGGTGAATAGGACCAATGATATCCATACCCCATGCTTCGAAAGGCCAGGACGCAACCGTAGGATATAGATATCAGGAGGTTGATGGATAAAGTCTGCATGGACCTGACAGGCTCTGCACTATCTTGCATACTTTATTGCATCTGTGATCATAGTAGGCCAGTAATAGCCCTTTCTCCTGATGCGATCCTGTAGCTTAGGCCCGGGTTGATGTGCTCCGCATACGCCGTCGTGAGCTTCACGGATGATCCGCTATGCCTCATCATCTGAGAGACATCTCAATAGCAGTCCATCGTAGGTCCGGCGATATAGATACCGTGAGGATGCCTCGAAATAGAAGCGTAATGATCGTCTCTTGACGAATACTGCTTCTTTAGGGTCCTCCGACAAGATTTCGTATGCTACGAAATCTATAAAGGTCTTTCTCCAGTCGCTCCTGGGAGGATCTGTGTTCACAGCGTAGCTGCATTCTATGTGAAAGTTGTTTTCACACAGAATAAATCTCTGCTAAGAAGGATTACCGAATTCTGCCTTCTTATAGGAATAGCTAAATCTGCAGCTAGACTGGCTAGGGCATCAGCTTCCAGATTCTGAGATCGAGGTACATGCTCTAGGAAGAAACCTTTGAATGTCATGGCTATCTCGACCGTTGCTCGGTGATAGGGGATGAGGCCTGGATTCCGGACTTCGTATATTCCTCTGACTTAATTGACGATCAGCAGAGAGTCACCGAAAGCTTCCAGAGATTCGAAGCCCAATTCTTTAGCGACTTGGAGCCCGATTAGTAGAGCGTTATACTCTGCCACATTGTTAGAACAGGGCTCGCTAAGAGAATATGCTCGGTAGATGACGAGCTTATCAGGAGCAATCAGGACAATTCCTACTCCCGAAACCATGTTTCCCCTGGGACCAGTTCTGGAGGCACCATCGAAGAATAGTTGCCATGTATCGCCTTCCATTGTGGAATTATACTCTACAACTTCGTCGAGAATGTCCTCGTACAGTTTGGAGGCCTCCGGGATCGTATGAGCAGCTAGAAAATCATCCAATACTTGGCCTTTGACGGACTTCTGAGGGACGTACACCATGTCATACGGTGTTAATAACATCGTCCAAGTCGCAAGTCAGGAATTAAGAACACTTGGCTTGTTCATCAGTACCCGAAGAGGATTGATCCTGGAGATGATGTGAATGGTTTGGCCTGTGTCATAGTGCCGCATTTTCTGGATAGCGAACATCAGAGCCAAGCATTCTTTCTCCACTGGGTTGTACCGGTGTTTGGCTCCGACCATCATTCTGCTGAGGTAGTAGATAGCCTATTAATGGCCCATATCGTTCTTTTGTGCAAAAAGAGCTCCCAGAGAATGATCCATTGCTCGAACATACAGCACAAATGATTTTCCTATGACGGGAGGCACCAGAACTGGCAGACTAGTGAGGTAGCATTTGATATCACTGAATACTTGTTGACAGGCTTTGTCCCATACGAAGGATACACCTTTCTTCAGGAGACGAGAAAAGGGCTGACATCTCCCAGAGAGGTTGGATATGAATCTCTGAATATGAGCCAGAAGACCTTGAAATCCCCTGAGTTCTCTCAGATTACGGGGTGGTCGCATTTCTAAGATGGTCTTGACTTTATCAGGGTCCACTTGAATGCCTTTGGCGGTAATGACAAATCCTAGGAATTTGCCACTAGATACCCCCAGAAAGGACTTTGTAGGATTCATTTTGAGTTGATATTGGCGCATCAATTCAAATACTGTTTTCAAGTCTTGGTTGTGATTGTCCTTGAGGCAGCTTTTGACAGCTACATCATCCACGTAACACTCCACTGTCTTGCGCAAATGCTCATGGAATATGTTACTCATAGCCCGTTGGTAAGTAGCCCCGACATTCTTTAATCCGAAGGGCATGACCGTATAGCAATATACCCCCAATAGTGTCCGAAAGGCAGTATGCTTCTCGTCCTCAGGATGCATCTTGATTTGGTTAAATCCTGAGAATCCGTCCATGCAAGACATACGTTCAAACCGCATGTATTTTCAATCATGAAGTCTGTGATGGGAAGAGAAAACTCATCCTTGGGACAGGCTGCATTCAGATCTCGGTAATCGATGCAGACACGTACTTTCCCATTTTTCTTCATGACCGGGACAACATTGGCGACCCAGTCGGGATGTTGTTCTTCTCGGATGAAGCCGCAGGCTATCAACTTCTTGACTTCAGCTTCGATGGCGTCCATCATATACGGACGGTACCGGCATTAGTGCTGCTTCATAGGCTTTGAATCGGGCAATATATTGAGCTTATGAGTAGCCACCTTTGGATCAAGACATGGCATATCCTCATAATTCTACGCAAAGACGTCGATATATTCTTTTATCAGCTGGATAACTTCTTCCTTTTCTGCTTCGGAAAGATTGTTACTGATAAATATCGGCTTTGGCGACAGTTCATCCCAAACGTCAATCTGGATAACTTTATCTTCAGTGGGAGATTCTCTCTGCTCGAAGTGGAACTTTAGCTTAGAAAACCCCCCTTTCTTTTTATTTCTTCTTCTTTATTTTCTTCTCTCCATTCTTCTTTCTTCACTTCCTTCCTTTACTTCTTCCATTCCAAGTAAGTTTTTCACCTTCCCTCTTCCCTCATTTACCTCCCTCTTTAATGCAAACCCTAACCTTTAATTTTTCTCTAACCTTGGGGTGTAGATCCTAGATTTGGTGTAGAGGCTTGGTTTGGAGGCTTGGAGGCTTGTGGTGGATTTGGGGATTTTTGGAGACTTTGGCCTTGGGATTTCAACTCCCAAGAGGTAAACCCTAATATTTCTCTTAGTGATTACTCTGATATAGTGTAATTAGTAGTTTAGAACCTTCCTAGACCTTAGGGCAAGCCATAGAAGGAAGTTAGAACTTGTTTGATTGTGTTTGGAGACTTTAATATTAGGTTTTGTGTCAATTTTGGGTAAAATCCAAAATTGGCCCAATTTTGGGTGTTGCCCTAGGTTAGACGGACCTAGGTAGATGTGCTTGGGTGTCTTGAGGGTAGGTACGTGTCCCCGTTCGGACACGTGAGGTCGTATCACAGAGTTTTGGGCGTTTCGGGCAATTTGGTGGTTTTTTCTTCGACATGGGTTCCACGTGCATGTGGAATTTTGCCACGGACCTAGAATCGGAGAGTTAGCATTTTTATGAGGTTCTAAAAATTGATTAGACTCGTGGATAAATTTTGGGTCGATTCTGATTAGATTTGGCATGTGTTTCGCGAGGTATCGCAAATCGTACTCCACATGTTCGTCGAAATGACCAAATGGTCATTTCGACTTGGGTTCTAGGTTTCGGGCTTGTGCGCAGGTTGGTTTAGCCTTGGAGAGTATGTATTAGATTTTTCGAGTTATATTTTATATATATATATATATGTATTTATATGTATATGGGTGGTTGTGCGTGTGTTGGTGTGGTTGTGTGTGTGTTTGAGTGTGTTTGTGTGTTAGTGTGTATGTTTGTGTGTGAGTGTGTGTTTATATATATATATATATATATATATATATATATATATATATATATAAGTGTATGTATATATATATGTATAGTGTGTGTGTATATATATATATATATATATATATATATATATATATATATATATATATATATATATATGTGTGTGTGAATATGTATATATATATATATATATATATATGTATATGTGTGTATGCGTAGATATATATATGGATGTGTGTTTGTGAGTGAGTGATAAGGTGAGTGAGTGAGTGAGGGAGTAGGAGTGCAGCAGCAGCAGCAAGTAGCTACAGCAGCAGCAAGTGCAGCAGCAGCAGCATGTGGCAGCTGCAGCAGCAGCAGTAGGTAATAGCAGCAGCAGCAGAAGTAGGTAGCAGCAGCATCATATTCCCCCTATTAGCCATTAACTATGAGTAAGATAGAGAGAGATTAGAATACATATAGATATATATAAGTATATATATATATATATATATATATATATATATATATATATATATATATGTGTGTGTGTGTGTGTGTGTGTGTGTGTGTGTGTGTGTGTGTGTGTAGATATTTATATTTGCATAGACATATATATATATATATATATATATATATATATATATATATAAGTATAGTTAGTGAGTTGAGAAGGGTAAGGTAAGTGAGGTATTGGATTTCAATACCTTGAGGTATTGCCTATATACTAGGCTATATATATATATATATATATATATATATATATATATATATATATATATATATATATGTATTGATGTTTACCTATAGTAGTATATATAAGTATACATATATAGATAGTTAGCTAGCTAGTTAGTGTTAGAGAGGGGTAAGGCTTGAGTATCTCAATACCTTGAGATATCAAGATACTCAAGGTATTGAGTAGCGGGGCGAGGTATTGGGTTTTTGCCTAGTAATGGGGTTAGAGTTGGTTTTATATATATATATATATATATATATATATATATATATATATATATATATATATATATATATATATATATATACATGATAAGGTATATATTAAAGGGTATAGGCGGGGTATATAGCGTAGGTTGAGATACCGGATACCGAGGGTATCCCGGTATCTCAAGGAGGCGAGTTTGAGGGTTAATTAGCTTAACGAGTTAGTTTTGACCTAGAATTTTAGGGGAACCCTAGTTTGACCTAGAGTTGACCATAGTTGCGCGGGTTGACCGCCAAAGTCAACCTTTGACCTAGTTTCGGCCTAGTGTTGAGTTTTTAGGCCCAGATTGACTTTTTGACCCAGATTTTACCAGTTTGACCCGTTTGACTTAGAACAACCCTAGAAGCTTATTTTTAGTTATTTTATATCTGTTTAACTCTTTAGAACCCCGTTTAACCTTGCTTTTCGTAATAAGTCTTTGCGATGCCAGTCCGTATCTCGATCCTCACAAGTTGCTCAGGACGTCAGGCGAGTACCTACCTCTGATTGTTTCCATTTCATGATAGCGTATATATCACCTGTTCTAGAACTATTAATACTTGATTCTGACTAGTTGGATCCCGTCATGAGATGTTATCCCCCTTACCGTGTTCAGCGGGTACTCTATTACATGTATTTCATCATGTGCTTCGGGTATTGATTCTCATGTGCTTCATGTGCTTCGTGTGCTCTCGCCTTTATGTGCGTGAGTTATTTATCATGTACGTAGCGTATCGTGGTTGGATCCAAGAGTATTAGTAGGGGAGGGGAATAGAAGTTGGTTATGTGATCAAATCCAAACAGTATTCATGTGTATGTCGGTTATGCAACTCACGCATAACGGAGTTAACGTAGAATAAATCATGTATAACCCAAGCCGATCACATAACGAACTTGTGCTCAAGGCACTTAGCTAGTATTCCTATTTTCTCATATGCAGTTATTTCTCTATTACTTGTATTGTTCCACAGTTTTATATTACAGTTACCTTATCAGTTCCACCATGTATTTACTTTCCTGTGCATCTTGTATTCTTTTCTATTGCTAGTCATATACACCTTACCATGTATTTGGAGTTGCTTTCAGAGTTATGTACTTCGCTCCAATTCTGACTGGATATATTTTTCAGAGGATCCTGAGAACTTTTGCCTGACTTACTACGGTCCAGGTGTCGACGATTGTTACGACCCTGAGATAGAGGAGGAGCTTGTCCCAGCTGAGGAGACGCCGCTAGCACCCTAGTATAGCTAGGTGGGTTTCACTGGGTTTGTTCCCAGTTGGGTTTTGGATTACTGTATTATTATTTTGCTACTACTGTGAGATGTTGTAGACTCTTAGACTTGGACTGTATATTTTGGATATTATACTTGCTCTCTTTGGTTCTTTGTTTCTTTTGTTGATATCTTATCGTGCTTTTACTCTTCCCCTAGTTATTGTGATTGAGTTTATGTATATATCATTTTGTTGTCCTCCTTTTGGAGAGGTTATCTTGACAGGTTATTGTGAGTTATAAATAGTTGTGACCAAAAACGGACCTAGACAGCGTTCTACCACCGATTCTGCGACATAGGCTGGACGTACCCATGACTCATGCCCAATTTTTTGGGTGTGGGTCATGACAACGTTTTTGGTGGTGGACCAAGCAGGTCGTGTTACTAGGTCTACCTGCGATAGGATATAGGATATAGGCTAAGAGAGAGTGTGCTCAATCACAACTAGGACCCTTCCTGATCTTTTGCTATCTTTAATTTTTCGAAATTATTATCTTTTAAAATATTACTGTCCTTCCTTGATGATATCGTATCTTGCACCGTATTGACTTCTTTTGATCTGTGTTCAGGATGCCTCCGAAGACACGGTCTCACCGTACTGTTCCAGCAGCTGCCACCGAGAGTTCTTCTACCTCTCGTCCTGTTCGACTTCAGGCAGCTGCTACCGCTCCACTCACTACTCCTGCGACTAAGGGAGCATCTGCTTCTCTCAGAGATTCTCCTCCACCTATCGATCCGAGAGCTACCCATGTTGTTCCGGTGGTACCTCATCCACCATCTCCTACACTGGTAGACGCTGCCCAGTTTTTTGCGTTCTTCAGGGAGATGATGGAGGCACAGCACCGACAGGTAGATATGATGAGGTTGGGCATTGTGAATGCTCACCAGGTGGCCATGACGGCAGTAGACAGAGTGGCTCAGATCCAGCCACAGACAGAGCAGGCACAACATCCTAGGCCGGGCAACATCATTGACTTCCAGAGGATGCGGCCCAAGGAGTTTTGGGGTACAGAGGGGATCCTGTACGCGGATGACTGGATCGAGCATATCGAGGGAATCTTCAGGCTGGCACTGTCACGCCCCAGTCCCAAAATATCGAGGGATCGGCCGCGTGGCAATGGCCAGCAGCACACACCGATGGACAAACCCAATTTAATGGATCCATCGGGGCATGCTTAAGCTGTAATATAAGAATAAGTAGGTCCAATGATACAAGTCACAGTCTATGCTAATCTCATCCACAACAGATAATCATAGATCAAATGCCAGAATAATGCAAATAGGAATAACTAACAATCTTAATAAAAGTATCTCGGAGAACAATCCGAGAATAAGTCTGATACATAAATGCAATAGAATGGAAAATAAAGGAACTAGAAATAGAAATAAATGAGTATATAAAGCCAATACTCAGGAGAAGTCCTCTAGCGTGATCTCGTCCTCGAAGGTCGGTACAGCTCCTGTATCAGCTCCTGTATCTGCTCCTGCTGCGGTCCCGTATACCTCGGGGTAGATCTCGTCTGTAAATCCTGGGGACATAATCCGGATCCAGGTCCTCAGGGGACATAGCAAGGTACAAGAAAGCTCATGCCAAAATAAATACAGTGCAGCAAATAATGAAATAAATAGGGTAAGTATGTAATCATCTGTGTGAAGTGCAAGAGAGAACATCAATAGTACTCAGGCTGACGTCGCTACAAGCTCTGTGTCGGGGAGCCGGTAGCAGCAGTAATAATGAGTAATGGGCCAAGCTCGAGCTTCAGAGTCTTGTGCCTCACAATAATAGGGGTTTATATATATATGATCAGCCTGTAGCCTGTGTGTCTCTCCCCACCCAATGTAATCACACGTCTCATGTCCACGATGCCTCATGTCCATATCACGCACAATCATATCTAATGCACAATTCATATAATGTCTAGGGATATAATATCAATGTCAAGTCCTGTATCCTATACAGAATCACCATGAATATCTCAGGAAGATCCTGTCTCATAAATAGTATCAAGTATCCTGGGTTATAGTGTACTTGATAAGACAAGTACGAGAATGTAAAGGGGTCATGAATGTCCATCTCTAGATGATAATACACAACACCGCGTACGGTGTTGGCACCCGACTAATAATCGGACGCTAAGTAAGTCACACGGTCCTAGGTCAAGCATGCACAACAATATAAATAAAGCAAGAAAATATGCAACAAGAACTGTAAAGTTGGCAAGGTAAACTTGCCCACGGATGTATAACTAAGTCAAGGAAATAAGTAGCAAAGCTGCAGGGTTTGGCAAGGTACACTTGCTTGGGGTCCTGGCTACAACTGTAGCTATGGTCTCAGTGTGATCTGCTGGTACTACTCCGGTTGCGGAAATAAACATCACCATTAGATTCAAAAAATATCAAATAGCCAGAAATGCCTGTCCTTGAGTCCAATTTGGATACAAGGGCAAAAATGACATTTCCGGGCCAAAGCAGGGTCTACATGTGGGCCACTTTGCACCGAAAAGCGTATCAGGGTCAAAGGTCTCCAAATTCGTCCAACTTAGTGTCAATAAGTCAGGAACGATGATACGAATCCAACGGAACTTTCAAAATTGGATTCCGATGAGCCGATCACAAAATCGCCCATCAAATAGAGCTTGTGGGGCCCACGACACGCAATTTCGTCAACGTTCTCAGAATTGAACCAAACTTGGGTCACAGGACCAGCGTATCGCTACGAGTCCGATGGCACAAGTTTTGTCTCGATCCGACGTGTGTACACGAAGTTACAGTGTATTCCAGAACTGATGGATATGGGGACGGTGTCCGCGGATACGCGTTGATTCCGGTGTGCACGCACATCCAAATCAACTTCTGTGAAATCCTGTACGTCCGTATCAACGACGCACACGTTTCGGTAAAGATCGCGTGCGACCAAGTCGTCCCGTTTGGCGGGGCGTACTCAGTTCTGGGGTAAAACAGGGCGTTGTTTTTCCTATTTTTGGATCGCAGTTTGCGATCACCACAGGATGTGATGCACCGAGCGGGTAATACGGGCACCGAGAGGGTCATACAGTCTACGTGACGCAACTAACAGAACAAAAAATGGGTCAACGAGGAGGGAGAACGGGTTACCTGAACAGGGCTCCGTGAACGATAATTTCCTGTGTCCGAGGGTCTCCTTCGTGTCCTGGACGTGTCTGGGTCTCTGTGTCCAGACTAGGGTTTCTGTTTGTGTTCGATTCAGGGCTGCCGTGTCCGTGACAGTGGGCAGCCGGAGGTGGCTAGGGCAGGGGAGTCGTCGGCGGCTGCTGCTGCTCGTCGAGGCGGAGGAGGAAGCTGCTGCTGGGACTCGCTGGGTCGGGGGAGGAAGGAGGAGGAAGGAGGTCGGTGTCGCGGCGGAAGGCGGCGAGGTCTGGGGCAGCTCGGTGGCGGTGAGGAGTTGGGGGAGGAAACCGAGCAGTGGCGGAGAGGGGCTCACGGAGGCGGTGGATCGGGCGGAGTCGGCTAGGGATTCGAGCGGGGAAGGTTGGCTGTGGAGTTCGGCGGAGACAGTCGGGGCGTCGGGTCGTTGGTGGAGCGGGAGGAGGAGAGGAACGGGGGGTGGTCTTAGGGTTCAGGCGGAGTCGTTGATCGGCGGGGATGAGTCGATGGGGCGGTGGTGTAGGGAGAAGATGGTGGCTGTGGAGTTCAGGATCGGCGACGAGGGGCTGTGGAGTGGCTCGGGGCGCGTCCGGGCGGCGCGAGGAGGAGCAAAGTGGAGGAGAGGAAAACTAGGGTTCTGTCGGACTGATTTTGTAGTCGGAACAGTATTTCGGATATGGAATCCGACTTGGGGTTCGATGGGTTAATGGGTTTGGGTCGGGTCGGGTTCAATATGAATCCGGCCCGATCCACTATTGCTTAAATGCGGGTTTCGGTTATTCGGGTTCGGGTCGGGTTTAGATCCGACCCGACCCTCTAAGGTTGGGTTCGGTTTAGTGAACCGGGTCTGAGTTGGTTTGGTTCAATTGAACCGGGTTTAATTAGGGGTTTAATTCGGTTTAATTATTTAATAGTTTCTAGGGCTTTATAAATGCTTCCGGAGTCCAATAAATTCACCGAAATATTAATGTCCGGTTTTCCATTTTACACCCTAAAATATTATTTCCATAATATTTTACTATTAATTAACAGCAATTAAAAATCATTTAATTACCAAAGGCCTAGGTTTTAATTTCAGAAAAATCCTGGAAAATTACAAAAAATCCAAATTAATAATTACTGAAAATCAGGGGACTTACAATCTACCCAACTTATAAAAATTTCGTCCTCGAAATTATAATATGGTAGGGCTCTCTCTATCCAATCTCACTTGATTACAGTCTAAAGGATTTCTCTCAAGTGAATATTGCGGTCTCTACCCAACTTAGAATTTACCCATCTATCATCTAAGGCTATCCATCTAATAAAGCTATGCCCCAACTTATTTAATTATGTTATTGAATTCTCAAGTCTTTAACACCAATATATCACCTATGGTATTCCCTCAATCACAACTAAAAGGGTCATCAACAATGCGACCGGCCTAAGGGGTATATCTAGTACTGTCTATATATCAATCTTATACCAAGCATGAGGTTTCGTCTTTCCAAAATAAGGGAAGACCAAGATCAATAATAAAGAGTTCAAGGATGAGGTGATATAATAGAAGTATCAGGATCACGGCGTTTAATGAATTCAAATGGGATTTGTCAAGACAATTATGGATTAAAATCCTATTCTGGTAATCCTTGTTCGCATGCTCATATTAGTACAGTTATGCAGCTGATACGATATGCTCAAACATATTTAGAGGGCAAGTATACTAGTCAACTATATATCTCAATCCACGTGAAGTAGTCGTACGAAGAGCGAACCAAAATACACTAAGATTGATCAGACAGTAATACATTGATTCTGAATAAACAATTATATTAGTGTACATGTCCACTAATACATATGTCATGAACAAGCTCGATAAAGAATAAGCTTACAAAACTAGGCCATAGAATAGCAGCATAAGTCAAGGTAGTACAACAATATAAGTACGCTAGATGATGATGAAAGGAGGTACAACTTAATTCAAGTTCACAAGGACAAACAAAATAAGCAATAACAAAAGACTCTACCATCTCTACAGTTATCAATTATAAAAACATTCTAGGGTATAAATTATTAGCAGTTCAAAACTATATAGGTTAAGGCTGAGGTCACGAACCAATAGGCACGAGATAAAACAAATCGATAAACAGATAACTACGACAAATTATGCGCATTAGCTACTCCATGGGTCTGTGCGTCTTCCAAAGTCATCGCTGGAGCTTGTTCACGTTCTTGCAGTTGATTCCTCTGCTGCTGTTGAGCCTGCTGGAAGAGTGTTGTTTGTGGTGCCAAGGGTGGCCTCGGCTGATTCTCTCCTGGGGCTGGTGGTCTGACTCCTTCAAATCTTGTTTGCGGTGCTTCTAATGCTGGAAAGGCTGGCCTTGGTGTTGGTAACGCTTGTCGGTTTACCATTGGTGCTCTTCCTCGATGCTCAGGGCATTCCTTTAATAAATGCTGACTGGATCCGCAAGCTAAACATAATTTTCTTTTTTGTCTGCACTCGTTCTCTATATGGCCTCACCTGCGACAATATGGACAGACAGGTAGTACTTGCAAAGATACTTCTGGTGGTTGGTGCATGTGAGACTTCTTTGCAACTTCTTCCTGTTGTGCTCCGGCTGGTGCTGATATGGCTGGTTGATGAATCATCAATGCTTTTTCTCGATGCTGAAGACAATCCTTGGCTAAGTGTTGATTGGTTCTACAAATCAAGCATAATCCTAACTTGCGTCTGCACTCCTTCTCAATATGGCCTTTGTTGCGACAATGCTGACAAGTATGAAGAAATAAGGCTCTGGGTGCTGCTCTTGGTGGTGGATTCATCTGTGGTCGCTTTGCAACTCTTTCTTGTTGTGCTTGGTCTGGTGCTGATGCATACGGCCGCTTCTGGCTGGACCCTATCCTTGTGTCGCACTCCATGGGTCTTGCTGTAGTAAGAACATCCTCGTCTAAGGTAGTTGCAACGGGGTTGATTAACTTTCGTAACTCTGAGCTGAATCTATCGATGAACTTCTCCGCTTGGATCTGCTGAGCTTCTTCCTGAACCTTCTGATGGGCTTGCATCATCGCGTAGAATATTCGAAACATTTGTTGTTCGTCTATAGTCTGCCCTAGTGGAACGGTAGGCATTGGTGGAGCCAACTGCGTTGATGGTGGAACGTCATCTTCCTGGATTCTCGAGGTATGCTGACTTGCTGGACTACGTTGTTGTGATGATTGACCTGCACCAACTGGTGTCACTTCATCTTCGTGGGTAACCACAATACCTTGTGGTGTTCCTGGATGAGTCTCTTCACTGACTTGGGGATTCATTTCTCTGCAACCAAAATAAACTATAAGGGCGCTCAGGAATCAAGGCAGGATACGAGTCAAGAAATTAATTTAAATCCAATATAGATATCAAGAACGTTTCAAGCAAGTGGATGAGGTCCTTAAACTTATTCTATTCTTATTGCAGGCTTTCTCGGTCCCTAAGTTGAAACCGAACAATTTAGTCGTAGACCTGCATGGGCCACCACAAAAACCATGTCATGCCCCAGTCCCAAAATATCGAGGGACCGAACTCGTGGCAATGGCCAGCAGCAAACACCGATGGACAAACCCAATTTAATGGATCCATCGGAGCATGCTTAAGCTATAATATAAGAATAAGTAGGTCCAATGATACAAGTCACAGTCTATGCTAATCTCATTCATAACAGATAATCACAGATCAAATACCAGAATAATGCAAATAGGAATAACTAACAATCTCAATAAAAGTGTCTCGGAGAACAATCCGAGAGCAAGTCTGATACATAAATGTAATAGACTGAAAAATAAAGGAACTGGAAATAGAAATAAATGAGTATATAAAGCCAATACTCAGGAGAAGTCCTCTGGCGTGATCTCGTCCTCGAAGCTCGGTACAGCTCCTGTATCAGCTCCTGTATCTGCTCCTGCTGCGGTCCCGTATACCTCGGGGTAGATCTCATCTGTAATCCTAGGGACATAATCCGGATCCAGGTCCTCAGGGGACATAGCAAGGTATAAGAATGCTCATGCCAAAATAAATGCAGTGCAGCAAATAATGAAATAAATAGGGTAAGTATGTAATCATCTGTGTGAAATGCAAGAGAGAACATCAATAGTACTCAGGTTAAAACAACTACAAGCTCTGTGTAGGGGAGCCGGTAGTAGTGGTATCATGAGATGGTCTAGCTCAGCGGGAGACTGAGTAGCCGACATAACATAATCAACCTATAGCCTATGGGTCTCTCCGACAATAGATGGAACAATAAAAGAATACTAAATAACCAGCTAAGTGATATGCAAGCTGAGAGCAGCACTAGAACTCAGGCTGACGCCGCTACAAGCTCTGTATCGGGGAACCGGTAGCAGCAGTAATAATGAGTAATGGGCCAAGCTTGGGCTTCAGAGTCTTGTGCCTCACAATAATAGGGGTTTATATATATATGATCAGCCTGTAGCCTGTGTGTCTCTCCCCACCCAATGTAATCACACGTCTCATGTCCACGATGTCTTATATCCAGGTCACGCATAATCATATCTAATACACAAGTCATATAATGTCTAGGGATATAATATCAATGTCAAGTCCTGTATCCTATACAGAATCACCATGAATATCTCAGGAAGATCCTGTCTCATGAATAGTGTCAAGTGTCCTGGGTTATAGTGTACTTGATAAGACAAGTACGAGAATATAAAGGGGTCACGAATGTCCATCTCTAGATGACAATACACAACACTGCGTACGGTGTTGGCACCCGACTAATAATCGGACGCTAAGTAAGTCACACGGTCCTAGGTCAAGCATGCACAGCAATATAAATAAACCAAGGAAATATGCAACAAGAACTGTAAAGTTGGCAAGGTAAACTTGCCCACAGATGTATAACTAAGTCAAGGAAATAAGTAGCAAAGCTGCAGGGTTTGGCAAGGTACACTTGCCTGGGGTCCTGGCTCCAACTGTAGCTCTGGTCTCAGTGTGATCTGCTAGTACTACTCCGGTTGCTGAAATAAATATTACCATTAGATTTAAAAAATATCAAATAGCTAGAAACGCCTGTCCTTGAGTCCAATTTGGACACAAGGGCGAAAATGACATTTCCGGGCCAAAGTAGGGTCCACATGTGGGCCACTTTGCACCGAAAAGCGTGTCAGGGTCAAAGGTCTCCAAATTCGTCCAACTTAGTGTTAACAAGTTAGGAACGATGATATGAATCCAATGGAACTTCCAGAATTGGATTTCGATGAGCCGATCACAAAATCGCCCGTCAAGTGGAGCCTATGGGGCCCACGACACACGATTTCGTCAACGTTCTCAGAATTGAACCAAACTTGGGTCACAGGACCAGCGTATCGCTATGAGTCCGATGGCGCAAGTTTCGTCTCGATCCGACGTGTGTACACAAAGTTACAGCGTGTTCCAGAACTGACGGATACGGGAACGGTGTCCGAGGATACGCGTTGATTTCGGTGTGCACGCACATCTAAATCAACTTCTTCGAAATTCCGCACGTCCGTATCAACGACGCGCACGTTTCGGTAAAGGCCGCGTGCGACCAAGTCGTCCCGTTTGGCGGGGCGTACTCAGTTCCGGGGTGAAACAGGACGTTATTTTTCCTGTTTTTGGATCGCGGTTTGCGATCACCACAGGATGCGATGCACCGAGCGGGTTGTACGAGCACCGAGAGGGTCATACAGTCTACGCGACGCAACTGACTGAACAGAAAATGGGTCAATAAGGAGGGAGAAAGGGTTACCTGAACAGGGCTCCATGAAGGATAATTTCCTGTGTCCGAGGGTCTCCTTCGTGTCCTGGACGTGTCTGGGTCTCTGTGTCCAGACTAGGGTTTATATTTATGTCCGATTCAGGGCTGTCGTGTCCGTGTCAGTGGGCGGCCGGAGGTGGCTAGGGCAGGGGAGTCGGCGGCGGCTACTGCTGCTCGTCGAGGCGGAGGAGGAAGCTGCTGCTGGGACTCGCTGGGTCGGGGGAGGAAGGAGGAGGAAGGAGGTCGGCGTCGCGGTGGGAGGCGGCGAGGTCTGGGGCAGCGCGGTGGCGGTGAGGAGTTGGGGGAGAAAACCGAGCAGTGGCGGAGAGGGGCTCACGGAGGCGGTGGATGGGGCGGAGTCGGCTAGGGATTCGAGCAGGGAAGGTTGGCTGTGGAGTTCGGCGGAGACAGTCGGGGCATCGGGTCGTTGGTGGAGCGGAAGGAGGAGAGGAACGGGGGGTGGTCTTAGGGTTCAGGCGGAGTCGGTGATCGGCGGGGATAAGTCGATGGGGCGGTGGTGTAGGGAGAAGATGGTGGCTATGGAGTTCAGGATCGGCGGCGAGGGGCTGTGGAGTGGCTCGGGGCGCGTCTGGGCGGCGCGAGGAGGAGAGGAAAACTAGGGTTCTGGCGGACTGATTTTATAGTCAGAACAGTATTTCGGATATGGAATCCGACTTGGGGTTCGATGGGTTAATGGGTTTGGGTCGGGTCGGGTTCAATATGAATCCGGCCCGATCCACTATTGCTTAAATGCGGGTTTCGGTTATTCGGGTTCGGGTCGGGTTTAGATCCTACCTGACCCGCTAAGGTTGGGTTCAGTTTAGTGAACCGGGTCTGAGTTGGTTTGGTTCAATTGAACCGGGTTTAATTAGGGGTTTAATTCGGTTTAATTATTTAATAGTTTTTAGGGCTTTATAAATGCTTCCGGAGTCCAATAAATTCACCGAAAATTGCCCTATGTCCGGTTTTCCATTTTACACCATAAAATATTATTTCCATAATATTTTACTATTAATTAAAAGCAATTAAAAATCATTAATTACCAAAGGCCTAGGTTTTAATTTCAAAAAAATCCCGGAAAATTACGAAAAATCCAAATTAATAATTACTAAAAATCAGGGGGCTTACAGGCACTGATCCCAGATAGAATGCAGATAGAGGCAACGGGCAGCCAGATGTTCGATCTTGCCCTTACTTGGTACCGTACTGACACGAGGATAGCGGTACCGGGACTTACTTTGGAGGCTTTTAAGAATCTTTTGAAGCAGAAGTTCTTTTCGGATGTGGCTCTCAGTGCCTTGGAGAGCCAGTTTGAGGCACTCGTCCAGGGGAGCATGCTGGTGGACGAGTATGCAGCAGAGTTCTGCCGTTTGGGCAGATTTGTAGAGGGCTTGAGCGAGGCAGTGAAGGCACAAAAGTTTCGCGAGGGTTTAGTCATGGCAGTCAAGTCCTTGACTAGGAGTGACCGCGAGGCAACCTTTGAGCAGATTATGAGTGATGCTCAGAGGGCTGAGGATGACTTGGAGCTGAAGACCAAGAGGAGTAGAGATGCTACCTGAGCAAGCAGCAGTGTGAGCCCAGCCAAGAGGCCCTATTTCCAGCAGACGAGGTCGTTCCAGCAGACTCAGCAGCACCAGGGTCAGGGTCATACCCCTTTCCAGCAGGCGCCCCAATAGCAGAGGCAAGGACAGCAGCAGGGTCTGAGGCAGCCCATCACTTTCCCTTTCTGTAGGAAGCAGGGGCACGGATGGGATATTTGCAGGAAGAGGCTGGACAGATGCTTGTTATGTGGTGAGGCAGATCACCAGTTGAGGGATTGCCCTTCAGCACTCGCTCGTATAGCTCAAGGCAGAGGAGCCGCTCAGAGGGGACCAGCTAGAGCACCTGAAGTACAGCAGAGAGGACAACCTTTGCAGACTCAGCAGCAGAGGTTTGCCCAGCACCAGCACCAGCACCGAGGAGGACAACCAGGGCGAGCTTTTGCCCTTACCGTAGAGGAGGTCGAGCCTGTTGGAGATGTGATCTCAGGTTCTGTTCTTCTTGATTCCATTCCAGCACTTATTTTATTTGATTATGGTACTTCCCATAGCTTTATGTCTGTATCTTTTGCTGTCAGACACCATCTTGTTGCTGAGCCTTTAGCTAGACTCTGCAAGATCACGATCTGGGGTGTCATCATCCTAGTCGATGTTTGTAGAGACCGGAGAATTACCTTGGGAGGCCGGGAGTTAAGTATGTGCCTACTCGTAATGCCACTTCTGAGCTACAATATTGTACTCAAGATGGATTGGTTGAGTGTGCACCGTGCTAGTATAGATTATCGTGGAGGCAGAGTATTGTTTAGTCCGTCGGGAGAGCCAGAGTTTGAGTTTGCCAGAGGAGCAGCGGAACAGAGCGAGGGAGTCTTCTGCGGAGCCCTGGTGGTAGAGCAGAGGTTGCCACATCCATTGATAGCGGAGTTCATGTATGTCTTTCTGGAGGAGTTTCCTGGGTTACCTCCGGACAGAGATATAGAGTTCTCTATAGACTTGGTACCAGGCGCGGAGCCGATATCCCAGCACATCTATAAAGTCAGCAACAGTGAGCTGGTAGAATTGAAGAAGCAGGTGGATGAGCTTCAGGATAAGAGATTTATCAGATCTAGTTCTTCTCTGTGGGGTGCTCCGATACTTTTTGTGTCGAAGAAGGATGGGTCGATACGGATGTGTATTGACTACTGGGCTCTGAACAACCTCACAATCAAGAACAAGTATCGCTGCCGCGTATTAATGATCTTTTTGACCAGTTGAGCGAAGTGAGGGTGTTTTTCAGGATTGATCTGAGGACAGGCTACCACCAGGTGAAGGTCAGGAGGAAGGATATTCCAAAGAAGACTTTTCGGACCAGGTATGGACAGTATGAGTTCATGGTGATGCCGTTTGGGTTGACTAATGCCCCGACAATGTTCATGAATCTGATGAATAAGATGTTCCATCAGCATCTGGACAGGTTTGTGGTGGTGTTTATAGATGACATCTTAGTGTATTCGAAGACCCCAGAGGAGCATGAGGAGCATCTGAGGATAGTGCTAAAAACTCTCAGGAAGTAGAAGCTTTATGGAAAGCTTTCGAAGTACGAGTTCTTCCTTGACAAGGTTGAATTCCTTGGTCATGTGATGACAAGAGAGGGGATCTCGGTGGATCCAAGGAAGATCATGGCATTTGAGGCATGGAGTGCTCCGAGTTCAGTAGCAGAGGTCAGGAGTTTCCTGGGGCTGGCAGGTTACTACAGAAGATTTATTCAGGATTTTTTCTGGATTACAGAGCCGTTGTCTAGGCTGACCTGGAAGGACTTGGAGTTTGTTTGGTCAGAGGAGTGCCAGGTCGCCTTTGATGAGCTAAAGAGGAGGTTAACAATAGCTCCAGTGTTGACGTTGCCATCGGGGTCTGGAGGATTCACTATCTATAGTGATGCATCGAGGAAGGGACTGGGTTATGTGTTACAGCATAATGGGAGGGTGATTGCCTATGCTTCCAGGCAATTACGTCCTCATAAGAAGAACTACTCTACCCATAATTTGGAGTTGGCAGCGGTCATCTTTGCTCTGAAGTTGTGGAAACACTATTTATACGGAGAGCGTGTGGAGATCTTCACTGACCACAAGAGCTTGAAGTATGTGTTTACCCAAAAGGAGATGAATATGAGGCAGAGAAGATGGTTGGAGTTGATGAAAGACTTCGACATATTGTTGTAGTAGCATCCAGGAAAGGCGAACGTAGTTACGGATGCGCTGAGCAGGTATCCTGTAGCTATGTGCCTGACTACAGATCGTTATCTTCTGGCAGATCTAGAGAGCTTGGGCATTGAGGTGATAATGCCTGGAGTTGAGATGCAGATGTGGGGACTGCAGATTCATTCAAAGTTGATAGACCAGATCAGGGCTACACAATTTGAGGATGGGTCCCTGAGGAGCATCAGGGCGCTGGTTCAGATTAGAGTATCAGATGACTTCACCATTGCTGATGATGGTTCATTACGGCACGGTACCAGGTTGTGTGGGCCAAGTGGGTCATTGCGCGAGGAGGTTCTTTAGGAGGTGCATCGATCGCAGTACTCTATGCATCCAGGTGCCAACAAGATGTATAGAGATCTGAGAGAGCATGTATGGTGGTACGGGATGAAGCGGGAGGTAGCGCGCTTCTTATCTCGATGCTTAGTGTACCAGCAGGTGAAGGCGGAGAAGTAGAGGCCAGGAGGGTTGCTCCAGCCGTTACCCATTCCAGAGTAGAAATGGGAGCATGTGACCATGGATTTTGTTTCTGGGCTTTCCCGTTCTCCAAGAGGGAAGGATACGATTTGGGTCATCGTAGACAGGTTGACCAAATCGGTCCACTTTCTACCATTCAAAGTGGGTACGTCTACGGAGAGACTAGAAGAGATGTATGTGCGCCAGATAGTCAAACTGCATGGACTTCCTGTGAGCATAGTATCAGACCGGGACAGTCGCTTTACTTCACATTTCTGGAGGAATCTGCAGGCTAGCTTGGGCACCCAGCTCAAGTTTAGTACTGCATATCACCCGCAGACAGACGGTCAGTCAGAGAGGACCATTCAGACCCTTGAGGACATGCTTCACACTTGTGTTCTGGATTTCAGAGGCTCTTGGGAGGATCACTTGCACTTGGTAGAGTTTGCTTACAACAACAGCTACCAAGCCAGTATCGAGATGTTACTATTCGAGGTATTGTATGGACGGAGGTGTCACACTCTGTTATCATGGGATGATGTAGGAGAGAGAGAGATTTGCTTGGCCCGATGATGGTGGTGGATGCGGCGGAGAAGGTCAAGCTCATTAGAGATAGACTTCGGGTGGCGAGGGACAGGCAGCGGCATTGGGCCGATAGCCACCGAAGACCTTTGGAGTTTGAGGTATAGCTTAGAATTTAGATTTTGTTCTTGTGTTAGCTTGTGATTGCTTGTTTTAGATTAAGTGCTGAGACCTTTTTTGTGCTAGGTTGGTGATCTGGTGTTCCTAAGGATTTCTTCCACGTGGGGCACTATTTGCTTCGGTGGAGGCGAGAAGCTTAGCCCATATTTCGTCGGACCCTTCAGCATCCTTGAGAGGTTCGGTGCTGTAGCGTATAGGCTAGATTTGCCGTCTACGCTAGAGGGAGTTCATGATGTGTTTCACGTGTCGCAGTTGAGACGGTACATGGCGGATCCCAATCACATATTGGATCACTCAGAGATCATGGTGGGCCCTAATTTTAGCTGTCCAGAGCAGCCGGTGGAGATTTTGGATCGGCGGGAGAAGGTGTTGAGGAACCAGACTATTCCCTTGGTTCGCATCGCGTGGAGGCATCACTCTCCAGGTGAGTCGACCTAGAAGGGGGAGGATGAAATGTGCGAGCGATACCCTTATCTTTTCGAGCCTTGAGGTATGGTTCTTTCTTTTCCTTGTATTCTTGTCCTAGTTTCGTATTTTAATTTCGAGGACAAAATTATTTTAAGGAGGGTAGGTTTGTCACTACCTAATTCTAGAAAATAGGATTTTCTTTTTATTTTAATTTGGTAAATTTTGTATTGATCATAAATATTTGTATTTATATTGAATTAGTGGTTGTATTTATTTTATTAGTTGTTTTAGGATTTTGGCTAGTCTGGACCCATGTCAAACCCTAGTGGACCCATGTCAGACCCAACCAACGCCCTTGTCAGACTTATTTATTGGTGTAGACTAGTTATTTATATTTTAATTAGTTAGTTGGAGTATTTTGGATTAGTTAGAATGCATTTAGAAAACCCTAAAATCTAAATCCTAGTTTGGATGACTTAATTGGAGGGTATTTTGGTCTTTTTGTTAGGCTCCCAAACCCTAACCCTAACTTTTCTCTACATAGCCGGCCATAACCCTCCTTCCTTTTTATTTCTTCTTCTTCTTCATTTTCTTCTCTCCATTCTCCTTTCTTCACTTCCTTCCTTTACTTCTTCCATTCCAAGTAAGTTCTTCACCTTTCCTCTTCCCTCATTTACTTTCCTCTTTAATGCAAATCCTAAACTTTCATTTTCCTCTAACCTAGTTGTGTTGAGCCTAGATTTGGTGTAGAGGCTTGGTGTGGAGGCTTGGAGACTTGGTGTGGTGGATTTGGAGATTTTTGGAGATTTTGGCCTTGGTATTTCAACCCCCAAGAGGTAAACCCTAAGTTTTCTCTTAGTGGTTGCTCTAATATAGTGTAATTAGTAGTTTAGAACCTTCCTAGACCTTAGGGCTACCCATGGAAGGAAGTTAGAACTTGTTTGGTTGTGTTTGGAGACTTTGACATTAGGTTTTGTGTCAATTTTGGGTGAAATCTGAGATTGGCCCAATTTTGGGTCTTACGCTAGGTTAGACGAACCTAGGTGGACATGCTTGGGTGTCTTGAGGGTAGGTACGTGTCCCCGTTCGGACACGTGAGGTCGTATCGCGAATTTTTGGACATTTTGGGCGATTTGGGAGTTTTTTCTTCGATGTGGGTTCCACGTGCTTGTGGAATTTTGTCACGGATCTAGAATCGGAGAGTCAGTATTTTTGTGAGATTCTAGACATCGATTAGAACTCGTGGGTAAATTTTGGGTCAATTTTGATTAGATTTGGCGTACGTTTTGTGAGGTATCGCAAACCGTACTCCATGTGTTCGTCGAAATGACCAAATGGCCATTTCGACTTGGGTTCTAGGTTTTGGGCTTGTGCGCGGGTTGGTTTATGTAACGCCCCGCTTCGTGCCGGCGTTATGTATCAAGGTGAGTGGGCAGAACTTCGTTCTCTGATTCTTGCACGCCTTAATAATAACCTGAGTTTTTGCTTGCAATATTTTCTTAAGAGAATGATAGAACCTGCCTTGCATGTTAATGAACGAACTCACCTAGCTTGTCTTTGAAACAATGCCTGCTTAACGAGAATCCTGAATCGCCTGCTTAGAGTGCATGAATATGTTCACTATCGTCTATGCTTCGAGAGAACCATATTGTGCCTGAACGTGTTCAAGTGATAAGTCGGATTATACCGCAACAATGAGTGTATTCTGATGGTTCGTCTCGTCTGCATACTAGAGTTTATTTGATAGTGTTCCATGCATTCGCACGCGGTCGGACAATGGCTATTGGTGGAGAGCTGAACTGCATGTGTCACGGCTGCTACCATGATAGTGCAAAGCAACCATGAGTCACATCTGCCTCTAGCATCAGATAAAGAGTCATTGGTATGCTGTTCGACCAGCTGCCGATCCTGAGATACTCGGGGACTGCCCTGCATATAGCTAAGTCATTGTGTTGGCTTGGATAGTGACTGCCCCTAAGAATGTGTATTGTGTGTCTAGCTTTGCATCAGACCCTCGAGTCGCACGAGACACGCTGCGCACACCCTGAAACATGAACTGTTTGCTTGCTTGCATATTCAATATGAAACTCTGTTTCCAAACATGTTTCTAAACAAGTAAATCGACTCTGCTAGAACTGCATGAAACGAACCTAGGTAAAACTAGAAAGATCACTAGTAATGTAATGTTTTATAACATGATTACTTAGTGCCTGTTTGAGTGAATGCTTGTTTCTGTTCAGTTGATTTATCTCACCAGTACTTGTATAAAGTGCTGACCCACCAACAGTTTACTTGTTTGCAGGTACTGGATCGTCCGAGGAAGCGATAGGCGTGCCGCAGTCCCGAAGACCCGGAATCCTGGTTTCGATTGATGCCCCGAGAATGCTATCGTATAAGGGGGCATAATGTATGGAACGAACGTGTGCCTTTGCTAAAGGAAACCCAAGTTGCCTCGATTGTCCCGAACGCTCAGTTGGCTAAATGCATTGCATTGCAACAAGTCCCTTTCCGCTGCTAACTCGATTGATGCGATGATAGCCAACTATCAACTTAAACGATTGGCCTTGCACGGGCGCAACCCCAGGCCCGTGCGGCATCACGTCCCCCGAAAGCTCGAACGGGCCATTCGCTTGGCTCCCTTCCTCCCTCGCGCCCGCGGGACGGGCGCGGTGATTCGCGTCCGGCGCGCCGAGGCACGGTGATACGTGCCCGGTTGGTTAATCCCCGGCCGCACGGGCGCGGGGCAGGGCGGAGCGGCGGCCCGGGCGGGTCCGGGGCGTGACAGTTTAGCCCTGGGGAGTGTGTATTAGAGTTTTCGAGTTATATTATATATATATATATATATATATATGTATTTATATGTATATGTATTTATATGTATATGGGTGGTTGTGCGTGTGTTGGTGTGGTTATGTGTGTGTTTGTGTGTTAGTGCGTATGTTTGTGTGTGAGTGTGTTTATATATATATATATATATATATATATATATATATATATATATATATATATATATATATGTATATATCTCATATACATATATAGGTGTATATATATGTATATGAGATATATATATATATATATATATATATATATATATATATATATGTGTGTGTGTGTGTGTGTGTGTGTGTGTAAGTGTGTGTGTATATATTTATGTATAGTATGTGTGTATATATATATGTATGTGTGTGAATATGTATATATATGTATGGATATATGTAAGTGTATATATATATATATATATATATATATATATATATATATATATATATATATATATATATATATATGTAAGTGTGTGTATATATATATATATGTATGTGTGTGTGTGCGTAGATATATATATGGATGTGTGTTTGTGAGTGAGTGATAAGGTGAGTGAGGGAGTAGGAGTGCAACAGCAGCAGCAAATAGCTGCAGCAGCAGCATGTGGCAGCAGCAGTAGTAGGTGGCAACAGCTGCATGTAGGAGCAGCAGCAGCAGTAGGTAGTAGCATCATCATATTCCCCCCCCCTATTAGCTATTAGCTATGAGTAAGAGAAAGAGATTAGAATACATATACATATATATATATATATATATATATATATATATATATATATATATGGAGATATGTATATATATATATATATATATATATATATATATATATATATATATATATATATATATATATATATATATATATGGAGATATGTATATAGTATATACTCAAGCCTTACCCCTCTCTAACACTAACTAACTAGCTAACTATCTATATATGTATACTTATATATACTACTATATGTAAACATCAATACATATATATATATATATATATATATATATATATATATATATATATATATATATATATATATATATATATATATATATATATATATATAACTATCTATGCAAATATATATATATATCTATACACACACACACACACACACACACACACACACACATATATATATATATATATATATATATATATATATATATATATATATATATATATATATATATATATACCTAACTAACTATCTATGCAAATATATATATATATATATATATATATCTCCATATATATATATATATATATACATATCTCCATATATATATATATATATATATATGTGTGTGTGTGTGTGTGTGTGTGTGTGTGTGTGTGTGTGTAGATATATATATATATATATTTGCATAGATAGTTAGTTAGGTATATATATATATATATATATATATATATATATATATATATATATATATATATATATATTGATGTTTACATATAGTAGTATATATAAGTATACATATATAGATAGTTAGCTAGTTAGTTAGTGTTAGAGAGGGGTAAGGCTTGATTATCTCAATACCTTGAGATATCAAGATACTCAAGGTATTTGGTAACGGGGCGAGGTATTGGGTTTTTGCCTAGGAATGGGTTTAGAGTTGGTTATATATATATATATATATATATATATATATATATATATATATATATATATATATATATATATATATATATATATATATATATATATATATATATTAAGATATATATTAGAGGGTATAGGCGGGGTATATAGCGTAGGTTGAGATACCGGATACCGAGGGTATATCGATATCTCAAAGAGGCGAGTTTGAGGGTTTACTAGCTTAACGAGCTAGTTTTGACCTAGAATTTTTGAGGCACCCTAGTTTGACCTAGATTTGACCATAGTTGCCCGGGTTGACCGCAAAAGTCAACCTTGAACCTAGTTTCGGCCTATAGTTAACTTTTTGGACCCTGGGTTGACTTTTTGACCCAGATTTTATCGGTTTGACCCGTTTGACCTAGAACAACCCTAGAAGCTTGTTTTTTGTTATTTTATATCTGTTTAACTCTTTAGAACCCCGTTTAACCTTGCTTTTAGTAATAGGTCTTTGCGACGCCAGTCCGGATCTTGATCCTCACTAATTGCTCAAGACGTCAGGCGAGTACCTACCTCTGATTATTTCCATTTCATGATAGCGTATATATCACCTATTCTAGAACTATTAATACTTGATTCTGACATATTGTTTCATGAACTGGTACTATTTGGATTCCTTCATGAGATATTATCCCCCTTACCGTGCTCAGCGGGTACTCTATCACGTGTATTTCATCATGTGCTTCGGGTATTGATTCTCATGTGCTTCATATGCTACGTGTGCTCTCGCCTTCATGTGCGTGAGTTATTTATCATGTACGTAGCGTGTCGTGGTTGGATCCAAGAGTATTAATGGGAGAGGGGAGTAGAAGTTGGTTATATGATCAAATCCAAACAGTATTCATGTATATGTCGGTTATGCAACTCACGCATAACGGAGTTATCTTAGAATAAATCATGTGCAACCCAAGCCGATCACATAACGAACTTGTGCTCAAGTAACTTAGCTAGTATTCCTATTTTCTCACATGCAGTTACTTCTCTACTACTTGTATTGTTCCCCAGTTTTACATTGCAGTTACCTTATCAGTTCCACCATGTATTTACTTTTCTGTGCATCTTGTATTCTTTTCTATTGCTTGTCATATACACCTTACCATGTATTTGGAGTTGCTTTCAGAGTTATGTACTTCACTCCAATCTTGACTGAATATATTTTTCAGAGGATCCTGAGAAATTTTGCCCGACTTACTACGGGCCAAGTGTCGACGATTGTTGCGACCCTGAGATAGAGGAGGAGCCCGTCCCAGCTGAGGAGATGCCGCTAGCACCCTAGTATAGCTATGTGGGTTTCACTGGGTTTGTTTTCAGTTGGTTTATGGATGACTGTATTATTGTTTTGCTACTACTATGAGATATTATAAACTCTTAGACTTGGACTGTATATTTTGGATATTGTAGTTGCTTTCTTTGATTCTTTGTTTCTTTTGTTGATATCTTATCATGCTTTTACTCTTCTCCTAGTTATTGTGATTGAGTTTATGTATATATCATATTGTTGTCCTCCTTTTGGAGAGGTTATCTTGACAGGTTATTGTGACTTATAGATAGTTGTGACCTAGAACGGACCTAGATAGCGTTCTATCACCGAATATGTGGCGTAGGCTGGACGTACCCATGACTCATGCCCGATTTTCTGGGTCCGAGTCGTGACAAACATATAGATTCAATATAGGTCCATAACAAAGTCTATATGTTCAAACGATTCATTATAAGTTCATAGCATAGTATGCACGTTCTAATTATCGCATTATCCCTTGTGTTCTTTTTAATACATAGTTAAGGTTTTATTTTTTTACTATTTATTGCATCTCTCATTTCGGAAGTTGCCTTGGCGACCCAACGATCCCGAAGCCTTTCCATGTTTCTATTACTTGGCTCAAAAACTATTATTTTGATAGTCATCCTACTATAGGTTAGTGAACCATGCTCTGTGTCGTGCTTCCATATCGAGACAATATCTATGTGACGGGTATTTCAAAACATATGAAGCAATATACTTAAAGGAATCTAAAAGGAACAAAAGTAAATCTGCGAGGGCGAGGTTATAAATACTGTAAAGCGAGCATACTATTTCGTTCAACCGATCTACTTCCATGTTCTATTCAAAGAGATATAAGAAGGGATTATTCCCTCAGCTAGGTTCGTTGACTTCTTTTATTAGCATGCAAAAAGGGTCATCACCTAGCGATCTAGCATGTATCGTCCAAGTTTATGTGTGCAGGCTAAGCAAATACAAGTTCATCATAGCCACCCACCTTAGCGATGATTCGCCTCGGCTGAGCGACACTCCGAGCACGTCTTTGAATGTCTAAGTCTGAACTCCTGAAGGGCCAAATCTGAATCCTTTGCCTCAAGTGAGTCTTCTCACTGAGCAAAGTGGGACATGTTGTCGCACTTGTGTTGTTTGAATCGGCTATCCGCATTAATGCATAGTGGGTCATTATAGGTTGTACCAATTATGGAAAGGGAGGTCACACTCGGGATATGTGCATGATAGCGAATGGGCATTGTTTGAGGTGTGGGGGTTCAGACCACATGATTGCTACTTACCTGTTGATGCAGAACCTAGGAGGACCAGTTCGACAATTTCCAACATTACCAACACCAGGGGTTGTTCCTTATCAAGGGCCAGCACTAGCAGTGAGGCTATTAACTCAGAGTCCGTTACTAACGCAATCTTAGATGTTTCAATAGAGGCAGTATCAGTTGGGTCAGTAGAGGCAACAACAGCAGGGCCAACTCCAGGTCAGAGCAGTAGCCCCGATGCGTAGGTCGGTAGAGTTGGGTATATTTTGAGATTCTTTCAGTATTATCTCTTTGGGTTCAGCATATTCGACAAGTGAGGGCGAGTTTCTCGTCTTACTCTTTTGCTCTTTCGCCTTCGTACCTCATGATACGTGACATCTATCATGTGTCCCAATTTCGAAGGTACTTCCTGGGCAGAATTATGTCCTTGAATGAGTCATTGGTATCAACTTATCTCAAGACTTGACCTCTATTCAATTGGGAGTCAGTGTAGGCTAGAGAGGACGGATCCCTACTTGGCCGACTCAGGAGATATATTTATTCATATGCCTCCAGCTGTTCTCTTTTTTGCTTGATTTATTGCTTACGTATTTATCTATATTACTGTTGTTGTCATTATCTGTCTAAATGCCATATTTTATTTTGATATTAGGCTAGCCATGTTTCCTTGAGTTCTTCCAGTATTGATGACTAGCTCGATTAGCTTTAGTGAAAGTTTGAGGACAAAAATTTTCTAAGGAGGGTAGAGATGTCATGTCCATTTCCAGATTTTGTATTTTTGAATTGTTGGTATTTAAAAAATTTCATAAAAATATATTTATAATGTGTTCTATATTTTGTTGTGTATCATAATTGTTGTATTTTTGTGATTTTTATTTTTGTTTTATTATGAGAGACTACCCAAGACCAGTAGAAATTCATTGGCAATTGATATTGACCCGTGCTAGGACCCCCACAGAGAATGGAAATCCCCTTGGTTATAACACATTACTTTTCATGCAAAATGACTCTTGTGTTTCTTTGGATGGTTGAGATGGATTATGGGATACATGGATCAATGAGGTACCATATCTAATGGCCCATATTTATTCCCTTCCCATATATTTAGTCTCTTTATTCTCTCTCTCCTCTCATTTTATTTTTTCCTTCATTTTCCTCCTCCTCTTCTCCCTCAAGCCCTTAAACCCTAATCCTAGAACTTAGATGTAGAGAGTATTTCTTAGATTCTTTAGAGAATAGAAGACTAGGCCAGTACATCTTGCACAAAGTGAAGAACCCATAATTTTTGGCATATTTTTGTTTCCTAAATTTTTTTGATTATTTTTAGCTTATAATGTGTATCTGGTGATCCTCTACAAGTCAAGACGATCCTTCAATTGCCATGGTCTGGTGTCCCATAAGTTCGATCATCCCCTCTGGACATGATTGTTGTTTGATAAAATAAACGAAAAGATAATATGTGGAAACGAGGTCTTATACGAAAACCTGCCCTTCTTCTGTGTTTACAAACAAGATTGTATAATTTAATCCTATACGAGGATGTCGAGTATAATTTATTTAATCTGGGTAAATATTGCTATAGGAGTCTGATCTGCAGTCGATCACTTTGGCCCTTGGACCACACGATGTTGAAGAAGTGCCGTAGAAGACAGAAAGTAACTTCGAAGGTTGCTAAAGAGGGTGTATGCCCGATGCCAAAGTCGTCAATCCATTCTCTTTGCCTGAGCTCTGGATTCTTCTCTCTCTCTCGACCGTTTTCTCTCCTTCTAATTGTCGACCTTGGATCTGATACTGGATTCCTTGACCAATTTCCGATCGTTCGACCTTCAATTTTGTGACCTCCTTTTTGACCTTTGACCTCTGTTGATAGAGGTCTCTATTTATAGAGTTTTAGTGACAGTGACCACTCAGTCGACGTAGAAATCGAGTAGTGGAAAGTACAGCACCCTTTTACACGACGGTTACAATAACCAATGCCTGCGTATAGATGACCTTTTGAGTGAGCAAGTAACGCGTGTCCAACTAAGGGACAAACACGTATAACTGCTGCAAAGATCACGACGTAGAAGCCACGTAGATAGTTATCCTTTGTGTAGAAGAGGTTGGCGTAGAAGCCAATAACTGTCACCATGGCATAGAATCCAAGTAGGCATAGAAGCCGAGTAGGCATAGAAGCCAAGTAGGCAAAGAAGTCGAGAAGACGTAGGAGCCGAGTGGGCGTAGAAGTCGAGTGGTCATAGAGGCCGAGTGGGCGTAGAAGCCAAGTGGGCATAGAAGCCGAGCAGGCGTAGAAGTCGAGATAATGTGGACGTTTTAGCCAGAATTACGGCTCTTGGAGATATAATCAAATCTCTTGCATTAAATGCCGAGATCTGCCCCCATCCTGCGCATTAAATGCAGAGGCTTGTCTTTAAGATTTGCCATCATTCTGCACATTAAATGCAGATACGTGCCTCGAATTCTGTACGAAGAGTAACTGCTGACGTGGCAGTCTGTTTGCCTTCTACGGAGCGTAAGAAGCTCACATCTGCCTGTGTAAAACTAGGCAGCGTATCCCCTTGTATGCGTAAGAGCAGTTTGCATAAAAGGAATGTCACTAGCCGACGGTTCGGTAACATTTAATCAAATCTCCTGTATTAAATGCAGAGATCCGCCATTATCCTGCGCATTAAATGTAGAGGCATATTTTAAAGACCTGCTACTCTTCTGCGCATAAAATGCAGAGAGGTGCCTCGGGCATCTGTCAGTATTCTGCGCATTAAATGCAGAGACGTGCCTTGAGAACCTGTCACCGCTCTGCACATTAAATGCATAGACGTACCTCGAGCCCTGTACGAAGAGCAGCTTTTGACGTGGCAGGCTGTTTGTCTTCTGCGGAGCGTAAACAGCTTACATCTGCCTGTGTAAAACTAGGCGGCATATTCCTTTGTATGCATAAAAGCGGTCTACGCCAAGGAAATGGCAGTAAATGACAGCCTGGGTTGCAGTGCCGCGCCATCATTATAGCCGTCGCTTGGGTCGTCGTGCAGTACTCTTTGTCAGGAGTCCAGACGTCAGGTTCATTGCATGATCTGACAGGTTTATTTTAAAGAATACGATGTGTTCCTCGTACACTTCAATGCTGCATTGAAAGCGGATAAGTTTTACGCCATAGAGGCGATGTAGCACCCTTTTTTACGCTGAAGCAGCCTGGACATACTGCATTACGCGGATGGTCCTTGAGCCTATATTTTACGCTGTGCTCAGCGGAAAAGCTCTGTTGCACGTTTGATGGCTCTGAGGTCCTCTGTTTACACTGCCCAACATCAACATGCTGCGTAGAGCTATCCAGCGTATTTTTCATGCTTCTACAAGACCCCCTTCAAAGCTTTTAAATTCCTCGTAATTTGAAACGCTTTGAATGAAGCATGAACCGTTCCTCGTAATTTGAAACGCTCTGAATGGAGCCTGAAACGGTCAAGTCTAACACGTTCTTTCAAGGCTGACTTTATGGCAGAGTTATTGGGGATCGGTGTGATCTCTTTCGCCTATAAAAAGGCTTAGGAGTTAACCTGTTCTTTCCACATTTCCTTCACCACACAGAGATGATGGCCGGAGTTCGTCAGGTCGACTTGAGGAAGAAGGAGACCATGTTCTTCCAGCATGTAAGGAGCCAAAAAAGACAGAGTCTTCGAGCAAATGTCCTCTGCAACCATGGATCATGGAAGGATATCATAGCCTCCTTTGCTCGGGATAATCAGCAACTTTGTATGGCTGTTCTTTGGGAGAGAGGAAGGGTCGTATTAGACCACATAGCTTGCAAGCAGTACCCTCTCCCGTTACCTACGGACGAGAGCAGACAAACTAGTTGTTGTCCAAGATTGAGTTGGGTGAAATATCTTAACTCAATCTGTCATGGCGCTGGACGCAAGAAAGCAGATTTATCATGCTTCCTTATATTGGAGGATGGGTCTAGGCCCATTTTTGTATCCTCCCGCCATTGATCATTTGTCAGTCGGTTTTGGTCACCGACTGACTGCTGGAGAAGATGGATGAAGAATTTCGCCCTTGCGAGAACCTGGCAGAACAGATTCTGGGCGCGATCTTCAGACGACAATGAGGAAGTCCTTTATAGACGGGATTTCCCTCATATGTAATCATGAAAATAAAGAAAAACCCTTGTAGACTGGATTTCCCTCATATATAATCATGTTTTTAATTTTAATAAAATCGTCTTCTTCTTTGCATATGATCATCTTGCCATATGTTGCTGTGAAGTCTGAATATGTGTAGCTTCGACTTGTCTGATACTTTACGCCGACTCTGATAGAAAGAGTGTTAGGTCCTTTCCTATCTTTTACGTATAACTAAGGATGCGCAGAAAGCCGCTTAGCAGTCGAGTGTTTGAACTGTCCTGCTGTTAGGAATAAGAAACCACGTAGAATTCTGAACTGTCACTTCTGATAAACAGAATCCTTGTTCAGACTATCATCTTCAAGAATGGTTTCTCGAAAATCCCTTGGAACAGGGCGAGAACTGGCTGTCAAAAACTGAGTCATCATCTTGAACAGTAGACAAAATATTCAGACTGGATTCTGGATGAACTTCGAATCGACCCATGAAGAAGAGTAACTTTCAATGTTTGAACTCTGTATGTCTTGGGTACTTGGGATATTTTGAGGTCAAGGAGGAGTATCTTCTGTGTGAACTCCTGTAATTGACCACCTTGAGAATTATTTAGATGTATTGTACTGGCCTGCACATTTTTCAGATATACGAAAAGTCATAGAGCCTAAAATCATAAGTTTGTTGCCTCTGAGCGTAAAAAGCCACCGAGCGCGAGATCATAGATTTGTAGCTACTGGGCGTGGAGTCGTAGGTTTGTAGCCTCTCGAGCGTAAAAGCTACCGAGCATAAAAGCATCCAGGCGTAAAAACCATAGACTTGTTGCCTGTGAGCGTAGAACCGTAGATCTGTAGCCGTCGAGCATAGAAAGCTTCTTAGCGTAAAAACTGTAGATTTGTAGCTTCTGAAAAGAAAATCTTCCGAGCGTGAAGTCGTGGATCTGTTGCCTACGAGCATAAAAATCCACCGAGCGCGAGATCATAGATTTGTAGCAGCTGAGCGTGGAGTCGTAGGTTTGTAGCCTCTCGAGCGTAAAAGCTATCGAGCATAAAAGCATCGGGGCGTAAAAACCATAGACTTGTAGCCTGTGAGCGTAGAACCGTAGATCTGTAGCCGTCGAGCGTAGAAAGCTCCTTAGCGTAAAAACCACGAATCTTTTTCGCACGAAAACTTTTTGAATTCGCTGACTGTCCGCCTTCTCTGAGTAAATAGGCCGACGTAGTCCCCAATCATAACCAAATATTAAATGTGAGAATTGGTTCAGGATTCGAGGAGTCCATCCGAACTCTATATTTACCCCAAGTTTCTGAGAGAAAAACTTTTCATCCGTCTTCTGCGAAAGAAAACTTTTGACTGTTCGAGTTCTTCTTCGTTTTTTCTCCGAGTCTTCAAAGTTTCCAGTAATGGCCTTGAAACAAGTCTCCTCCTCTAAGGGAAAGAAGGTTGCTTCTTCTTCTCGTTCTTCTGCTCAAGCGGGGGCGAATTTCGTCGGTCATGGCGAGCTTCATTCTGGACGAAGTATCCCGCCGACTAGCAGTGCACCCGACCTTAAAGGTAGAGCTTTTGGGACGAAAAGAAAGACTGAAAATCCTTCGCACATGTTGTACGTGAACGCGCTAGGTCATCTTCTATGCTGATAGCCTCTTCGAGGAAGATGATGCACAGAGATGTTCCATCTTTTACGCCCACATTTCTAATGTGTCAGCGCAAAAACTCCATATTTTTGCAGTCTGGCGTAAAAGCTTTGACTGTCGAAAATTGGCGTATACTATATAATTTGAGTGTCATGCATGGATGGAAATTCCGGCGTAATAACTCAAATTTTGGCTGTGTGGCATAAACCACAGACTGTCAAAAACTTTGCCTATACTGCCAGTCTTGAATTTTACGCCTTGGAATAGGATTCCAGCGTAACGATCAAGTTTTTACAGTCTTGGCGTAAAGCACAGACTGTTAATTTTTTTGCATATGCTGCAAGATTATAGAAATTGACTTGTCTTTCTTGCATTTTGCAGTTAACTTGCACGCGTCTCCGCTAGCCGATGTGATGGGTTCTGCCGCCGGGATGCTGCACTCCAACTATCTGGAGGATCAGTCGCACGTGACATTTCCTATCTCCAGGCCCCAGTATCCTGAAGGAAGGGAAATTTTGATATCTGCTCAGGGTGAGCGAATGCTGCTGAACATGATCAAAGGAGAGCCCCTGACGTACATAGATGGGGACCAATACATAAAGCCGACTTTCCTCTTCGGGGACATGATTGACAAGCAGTCCCAGACGAAGCCCAAGAAAGAACTCTGGGTCTTCCCTGCCGGGAGCTTGGTTTTGTATCTGTCCAAGATGCCGAGAGACTATCCCATCTCGGCATTCTTCCATGCTACACATCCCAGGAGGATGTCGTGGACGCTGACTTCTGATCTTCACAGCAGGCCGGGGAAGATATTTCATCTGAAAGGAGAGAACCAGGGGTCGTTTGTCAGCCGCCCTACCGGCAATGTGACGATGTTCAGGGGACTGTACCCGGGCAGTGTCCCGAGTGAAGACAGTTTAGTGATTCAGCCGGTCCAATTATCGACTTTCTGCAATAATTTCATGGGGCGCGGGGGAGTATACACTAAGGTGAACCCTCGGACAGGCAGGTGGATCACCCCTACAAATCTTCGATGGGCTCGCTTAGCTGATTGGGCCCTGAAGCATTTTTAGATCAAGCTGGAGAGCATTGGTCTGTTTGCAGCTGTGAGTGCCGCCAGTGTTGGGTTGCCTCTGAACCCCAACCTGTTTCTAACATTGATGGAGCGATATATCTCACTCACCAGAACTTTTGCCACTCCACTGGGGGAGTTGGGATTGGCCCTCCACGAGATGGTAGAGATCTCGAGACTGCCGATGGGGGATACTCCATATGAAGAGTATGTTCCTACGAACCGGGAGCTGGGGGATTCCGACCCTCGGGTAGTAGAAGTATACCAGGAGCTGATGTGCCACTACCTCGCTTGCACCATCTTTTATGGTGAGCCCTCAGATTTGCCTCACATCAGTAAATGGATATCCTACCTCTTCTTTTACCGGTTCAGGACTGCTAAGCCGAAGAAGGTATTGGAAGGCAAGGATCATCCTTTGAATCCTCTGAGCGTGCTTAATGCTCAGGTAGTTGGCGATCTCATGGAAGACGCTGGGGCTCCGGACTTGATCCTCGACGAAGGGATAGGGAAGTATCCCGTAGGCACCAAGGCCTATAGTTATTTGAGGCATTACCGCAGGCCTCTATCCAGGGAAGCTCAACTGGCTGGCTTCCTCTCCATATGGCTGTGTCGACTGGTGGTACCCGGCATCGCATCTGCGGACAGTATTTACCGCAACACGCTATGGCCTGTAGTATGTCTGGTATTTGGGGCAAGACTGGGCTTGCTCCCTGCCATGGTGTACCGCATTCAAGCTGGCCTGAGGGCCATGACTAACGGGCTGCTCGCCGATGAAACTCGGCCTGATAGCTTTCCCAGGGTAGAATTACCATACCTGTATCTGATGGGATGGTTAATTCTCCATAACCCCAGGGTTATGTCTTCCGTCTCTGGCAGTAGTTCGGGGGCTAGTTTCTTGTTGAACTACCAGAATTCTTCCTAGAACGTGACCACAGTTATATACTGTCGGCGGGCGCTGAATCTTAGTCACAGTTGGAAGCTCTTCTGCACTGTCCTCCCTGTACATCTCAATCAACAAGGGATCAGGCTTCAGGACGTAGGCGACGGGAAGACCGTTCTTTCTTCTGAGTTATTTAATTGGTTGGTCTGCATTAGACCTTCCCATCTATTGTACAGAAGTGAAGATCATTGCTTCTTCGAGCCCTACCTGCCTAGTAGGTTTGCCAGGCAATTCGGGTACGACCAATTATACGTGGGCAATGCCGTCACCAGCTTCAGGTCCAGGGGTGGACTCCTTAATGGAGCCAGAGGATGGTGATACTTCACCATGGGTTACACTGAGGTAACTTTTACCGTGCCCATCATTTCACTCTCTACGGAGCTGCACATTTTCCACTCGTATGCCCAGTTCTATGTGGCAACCAACACCTTCCATCACGATTTTGATATGCATGGAAGTTTTAGGGTGCCTTCTTCGAAGTCTGGGGGAAGAGTCGAAGTCCCCTCGGTTTTTTCTGACGAGGGTGAGGAGTCCATCAATCCAGATGAGCCTCTGTTGGCGGTATCGAAGGGTGAAGTACCTCTGCCTATAGATTCTTTGGTAATCTCTGGGAAGCGAAGGGCTCCTGCTCCGAAGGAGACTTTCCCTTGCAAGAGGAAGAAGAAGACGGTTACTCGTCCTCTCCGGATTCCTGGTATTGAGGCTCCTAGAAGTGAGCCTGCATCTCCCTATATTGGGGATGATTCTTTGATTGGAGGTTCCTCGCCTTTTAGAGAGGGAACCTCGACAGTCCCGGCTGGCGGCGCTGGAGAATTCCTGCTGGAGGCTACTATCGCTGCCACCGCTTCAAGTAGTGGAACGAGATTGCCTTCGGAGCCGAGCCGATTGAGGATATCTTTATCTGGATCAGCATCGGAAGAGACCCCTGCCGTGTCTGTCAGTGCACCTAGCGAGATTCCAGCCGATGAACCTCGGTTGGAATTTGACGAGGACCTGGAAGAGCATTCGCCAGTGTTCGTTAGAGCACCCCCTTCTCCAGGTATGACAGCTTGCCTAGCATCACTAACAAATGATTTAGTTGTACTGGCCGCGGACGCATCATATACACCATTAGCCATGGATAAATGTCGTCTTTTATGCCTCTTCTTTTAGGAAAATTAACATTATGCTGATATTAACTTCCTTTTGTCTTCTTTTCAGGGGAAGACATCTTCTGGGAGGGCAGTGTAGATGCACCCTTTGGCTCTGTGTCAGGTCTTGGCGACGACACGGAGGTGCCTGATTTTGAATAGGAGATATCTTCGGGTGCCGGCTCGCCTTTCGAAGAGATTCTGACATCTCAAGAGGAGGACGAGCCTGTCATTGCGATAATGCCTTATTTGAGTACGCCGGTTACTTCGTCTGGTGTTGGCGCTTCTTCTTTTGTCGCACCTCCTATTGAGGCGACGGCCGTGGCAACATCATCTGCGGTTGTTCTTGGAGGGGGACTCGCCACTATCGCGGCCACTCCTAGCGTCCATTCGGATCTAGCTGTGCTGACTGTGCAGTACACTGGTATCTTCTACACCACCTTGAAAATGTTAATATCAATGGTGTTGGAGAAGAATTTGGGCTTTGCGTCGCTGAGGAGGTCCTCCCGGGCCTCCATAGTGCCGATCCGAGAATTCAATAACACTGGGGTAGTTGACGCGCTGGAGGAGATAGTTAATGGTTTAGAGCAACCCATTAACGAATACTTGCAGCTAGCTCGAGGCAACATTGACGGTCTCGTTCAAGCTAGGTACGACTCCCTGACTGTGCAGCTTGCTGAACAGATGGCATCTCTGAATAAGTCCATCGAGGCTTAGCAGCGGGAGATGGACGAAGAACGTGTCCAATTGGAGTATGTTGTCCCCGAGTTGACCCGGTACGAAGTCGGATATGAGGAAGCGGCAGCGCAGGCCCGCATATTGAAGGATGAGCTCGTTCGAGTAGAGGCGAAGGCTCTCTCTTTGTCGGCAGCACGAGATGTACTGAAGGAGCGACGGGCGATTGTTCAACAGAATTTAGCGCGTGTGGGTGCTTTCCACTCAGGTTTTGTGTGGGCTCGATCTAAGCTAGCTGCTTTGGACAACGACGCGGCAAGGTTGGAACGGGCTCGTGCCGACGTCTTGAACTCCCGGGATGAGAGAATGGTTGCTCTGGTGCAGCAGATTCGCGATCTAACCGCTCCCCCCAAATGATGTACGTTTTTGCTTTTTAATGTACTTTTGCTCTTTTTTAGGAATAATAAAGAAGCTTTTATCTGAGTTTGTGGACCCATCATTTTGGAATATAAATGACAGGTTTGGATGAAAGTGATATTAGAGGTAATATGGAAGTGATATACTCTCGGTAAGTTTTAGCAGGATATATTTATTCAGAGATAATATGAACATGATAGAATATGATCCAACTAGTTTTATTTTGGAAGTAGTTTTGTCAGAATGAGGTTTTTGCCATATTCTACTTGAGAAAAGTAGGTTAAGCATAGTACCTTTTCAAGAATTTGCCATTGATAGGAGCCATTAACAGGTCTCCATTAGGCTTGGCTAACCTGTAAGTGCCGTTTGAGAACGTCGTCTCGATCACATAAGGGCCTTCCCATTTGGGCTAGAATTTGCCCTTACTCCTGTGAGTAAGAATCATCGGCCTTCTCACAGCTAAGACTAGCTCGCCAACTTTGAACACTCTTTCCTTTACTTTTTGATTAAAAGCTCTAGAAATGCGTGCTTGGTAGAACGTGATGCGCTGTTGAGCTTGGAGGCATTTCTCGTCTAATCCTTCTAGCTCTTGAAGCCTTAAAAGGTCATTCTTTTCTTGAGTCAACTCATTAGCCACGGCTATCCTGAGTGACGAAATCTAGATTTCGATGGGGAGAACTGCTTCGCTCCCGTAAACCAATGAGAATGGGGTGTAATCTGTCGGTGCTCGTACCGTTGTGCGGTATGCCTAGAGATATTCTCCCAGCTTCTCATTCCAATCCCTCTTGTTCGAAGAGACGAACATTTTTAAGAGCTTGATAATGGTTTTGTTGAAAGCTTCCGCCAAACCATTAGCAGCTGGATTATATGCCGTATAGGCCACATTTTGTATCCGATTTTTATCGCAAAATCGATAAAACGCTTGGCTGATGAATTGAGGCCCATTGTCATGAATTTTCCTTCGAGGTATCCCGAAGCGATAAATGACGTGATGCTTGATGAAGCTGATCACATTAGATGCCTTTACCTCAGCAAGAGGGATCGCCTCTGCCCATTTGGAGAAATAATCCGTGATGGCCAGTATGAACCGGTGACCTCTGAAAGAAGACGGGTGAATAGGACCAATGATATCCATACCCCATGCTTCGAAAGGCCAGGACGCAACCGTAGGATATAGATATCAGGAGGTTGATGGATAAAGTCTGCATGGACCTGACAGGCTCTGCACTATCTTGCATACTTTATTGCATCTGTGATCATAGTAGTCGAGTAATAGCCCTTTCTCCTGATGCGATCCTGTAGCTTAGGCCCGGGTTGATGTGCTCCGCATACGCCGTCGTGAGCTTCACGGATGATCCGCTATGCCTCATCATCTGAGAGACATCTCAATAGCAGTCCATCGTAGGTCCGGCGATATAGATACTGTGAGGATGCCTCAAAATAGAAGCGTAATGATCGTCTCTTGACGAATACTGCTTCTTTAGGGTCCTCCGACAAGATTCCGTATGCTACGAAATCTATAAAGGTCTTTCTCCAGTTGCTCCTGGGAGGATCTGTGTTCACAGCGTAGCTGCATTCTATGTGAAAGTTGTTTTCACACAGAATAAATCTCTGCTAAGAAGGATTACCGAATTCTGCCTTCTTATAAGAATAGCTAAATCTGCAGCTAGACTGGCTAGGACATCAGCTTCCAGATTCTGAGATCGAGGTACATGCTCTAGGAAGAAACCTTTGAATGTCATGGCTATCTCGACCGTTGCTCGGTGATAGGGGATGAGGTCTGGATTCCGGACTTCATATATTCCTCTGACTTGATTGACGATCAGCAGAGAGTCACCGAAAGCTTCCAGAGATTCGACGCCCAATTCTTTAGCGACTTGGAGCCCGATTAGTAGAGCGTTATACTCTGCCACAATGTTAAAACAGGGCTCGCTAAGAGAATATGCTCGGTAGATGACGAGCTTATCAGGAGCAACCAGGACAATTCCTACTCCCGAAACCACGTTTCCCCTGGGACCAGTTCTGTAGGCACCATCGAAGAATAGTTGCCATGTATCGCCTTCCATTGCGGAATTACACTCTACAACTTCGTCGAGAATGTCCTCGTACAGTTTGGAGGCCTCCGGGATCGTATGAGCAGCTAAAAAATCAGCCAATACTTGGCCTTTGACGGACTTCTGAGGGACGTAC
>JAYESA010000001.1:76633452-76635952 GCA_036927795.1 Iris macrosiphon
AAGGATACGATTTGGGTCATCGTAGACAGGTTGACCAAATCGGTCCACTTTCTACCATTCAAAGTGGGTACGTCTACGGAGAGACTAGCAGAGATGTATGTGCGCCAGATAGTCAAACTGCATGGACTTCCTGTGAGCATAGTATCAGACCGGGACAATCGCTTTACTTCACATTTCTGGAGGAGTCTGCAGGCTAGCTTGGGCACCCAGCTCAAGTTTAGTACTGCATATCACCCGCAGACAGACGGTCAGTCAGAGAGGACCATTCAGACCCTTGAGGACATGCTTCACACTTGTGTTCTGGATTTCAGAGGCTCTTGGGAGGATCACTTGCACTTGGTAGAGTTTGCTTACAACAACAGCTACCAAGCCAGTATCGAGATGTTACTATTCGAGGTATTGTATGGACGGAGGTGTCACACTCCGTTATCATGGGATGATGTAGGAGAGAGAGAGATTTGCTTGGCCCGGAGATGGTGGTGGATGCGGCGGAGAAGGTCAAGCTCATTAGAGATAGACTTCGGGTAGCGAGGGACAGGCAGCGGCATTGGGCCGATAGCCACCGAAGACCTTTGGAGTTTGAGGTATAGCTTAGAATTTAGATTTTGTTCTTGTGTTAGCTTGTGATTGCTTATTTTAGATTAAGTCCTGAGACCTTTTTTGTGCTAGGTTGGTGATCTGGTGCTCCTAAGGATTTCTTCCACGTGGGGCACTATTTGCTTCGGTGGAGGCGAGAAGCTTAGCCCATATTTCGTCGGACCCTTCAGCATCCTTGAGAGGTTCGGCGCTGTGGCGTATAGGCTAGATTTGCCGTCTACGCTAGAGGGAGTTCATGATGTGTTTCACGTGTCGCAGTTGAGACGGTACATGGCGGATCCCAATCATGTATTGGATCACTCAGAGATCATGGTGGGCCCTAATTTTAGCTGTCCAGAGCAGCCGGTGGAGATTTTGGATCGGCGGGAGAAGGTGTTGAGGAACCAGACTATTCCCTTGGTTCGCATCGCGTGGAGGCATCACTCTCCAGGTGAGTCGACCTAGAAGGGGGAGGATGAAATGTGCGAGCGATACCCTTATCTTTTCGAGCCTTGAGGTATGGTTCTTTCTTTTTCTTGTATTCTTGTCCTAGTTTCGTGTTTTAATTTCGAGGACAAAATTATTTTAAGGAGGGTAGGTTTGTCACTACCTAATTCTAGAAAATAGGATTTTCGTTTTATTTTAATTTGGTAAATTTTGTATTGATCATAAATATTTGTATTTATATTGAATTAGTGGTTGTATTTATTTTATTAGTTGTTTTAGGATTTTGGCTAGTCTGGACCTATGTCAAACCCTAGTGGACCCATGTCAGACCCAACCAACGCCCTTGTCAGACTTATTTATTGGTGTAGACTAGTTATTTATATTTTAATTAGTTAGATGGAGTATTTTGGATTAGTTAGAATGCATTTAGAAAACCCTAAAATCTAAACCCTAGTTTGGATGACTTAATTGGAGGGTATTTTGGTCTTTTTGTTAAGCTCCCAAACCCTAACCCTAACTTTTCTCTACATGGCCGGCCATAACCCTCCTTCCTTTTTATTTCTTCTTCTTCTTCATTTTCTTCTCTCCATTCTCCTTTCTTCACTTCCTTCCTTTACTTCTTCCATTCCAAGTAAGTTCTTCACCTTTCCTCTTCCCTCATTTACTTTCCTCTTTAATGCAAATCCTAAACTTTCATTTTCCTCTAACCTAGTTGTGTTGAGCCTAGATTTGGTGTAGAGGCTTGGTGTGGAGGCTTGGAGGCTTGGTATGGTAGATTTGGAGATTTTTTGGAGATTTTGGCCTTGGTATTTCAACCCCTAAGAGGTAAACCCTAACTTTCCTCTTAGTGGTTGCTCTAATATAGTGTAATTAGTAGTTTAGAACCTTCCTAGACCTTAGGGCTACCCATGGAAGGAAGTTAGAACTTGTTTGGTTGTGTTTGGAGACTTTGACATTAGGTTTTGTGTCAATTTTGGGTAAAATCCGAGATTGGCCCAATTTTGGGTCTTACGCTAGGTTAGACGAACCTAGGTAGACATGCTTGGGTGTCTTGAGGGTAGGTACGTGTCCCCGTTCGGACACGTGAGGTCGTATCGCAAATTTTTGGACATTTTAGGCGATTTGGGGGTTTTTTCTTCGACGTGGGTTCCACGTGCTTGTGGAATTTTGTCACGGATCTAGAATCGGAGAGTCAGCATTTTTGTGAGGTTCTAGACATCAATTAGAACTCGTGGGTAAATTTTGGGTCAATTTTGATTAGATTTGGCGTACGTTTTGTGAGGTATCGCAAACCGCACTCCATGTGTTCGTCGAAATGACCAAATGGCCATTTCGACTTGGGTTCTAGTTTTTGGGCTTGTGCGTGGGTTGGTTTATGTAACGCCCCGCTTTGTGCCGGCGTTATGTATCAAGGTGAGTGGGCAGAACTTCGTTCTCTGATTCTTGTACGCCTTAATAATAACCTGAGTTTTTGCTT
>JAYESA010000001.1:76640952-76808452 GCA_036927795.1 Iris macrosiphon
GAGCATACTATTTCGTTCAACCGATCTACTTCCATGTTCTATTCAAAGAGATATAAGAAGGGATTATTCCCTCAGCTAGGTTCGTTGACTTCTTTTATTAGCATGCAAAAAGGGTTATCACCTAGCGATCTAGCATGTATCGTCCAAGTTTATGTGTGCAGGCTAAGCAAATACAAGTTCATCATAGCCACCCACCTTAGCGATGATTCGCCTCGGCTGAGCGACACTCCGAGCACGTCTTTGAAAGTCTAAGTCTGAACTCCTGAAGGGCCAAGTCTGAATCCTTTGCCTCAAGTGAGTCTTCTCACTGAGCAAAGCGGGACATGTTGTCGCACTTGTGTTGTTTGAATCGGCTATCCGCATTGATGCATAGTGGGTCATTATAGGTTGTACCAATTATGGAAAGGGAGGTCACACTCGGGATATGTGCATGATAGCGAATGGGCATTGTTTGAGGTGTGGGGGTTCAGACCACATGATTGCTACTTACCTGTTGATGCAGAACCTAGGAGGACCAGTTCGACAATTTCCAACATTACCAACACCAGGGGTTGTTCCTTATCAAGGGCCAGCACTAGCAGTGAGGCTATTAACTCAGAGTCCGTTACTAACGCAATCTTAGATGTTTCAATAGAGGCAGCATCAGTTGGGTCAGTAGAGGCAACAACAGCAGGGCCAACTCCAGGTCAGAGCAGTAGCCCCGATGCGTAGGTCGGTAGAGTTGGGTATATTTTGAGATTCTTTCAGTATTATCTCTTTGGGTTCAGCATATTCGACAAGTGAGGGCGAGTTTCTCGTCTTACTCTTTTGCTCTTTCGCCTTCGTACCTCATGATACGTGACATCTATCATGTGTCCCAATTTCGAAGGTACTTCCTGGGCAGAATTATGTCCTTGAATGAGTCATTCGTATCAACTTATCTCAAGACTTGACCTCTATTCAATTGGGAGTCAGTGTAGGCTAGAGATGACGGATCCCTACTTGGCCGACTCAGGAGATATATTTATTCATATGCCTCCACCTGTTCTCTTTTTTGCTTGATTTATTGCTTACGCATTTATCTATATTACTGTTGTTGTCATTATCTGTCTAATTGCCATATTTTATTTCGATATTAGGCTAGCCATGTTTCCTTGAGTTCTTCTAGTATTGATGACTAGCTCGATTAGCTTTAGTGAAAGTTTGAGGACAAAAATTTTCTAAGGAGGGTAGAGATGTCATGTCCATTTCCAGATTTTGTATTTCTGAATTGTTGGTATTTAAAAATTTTCATAAAAATATATTTATAATGTGTTCTATATTTTGTTGTGTATCATAATTGTTGTATTTTTGTGATTTTTATTTTTGTTTTATTATGAGAGACTACCCAAGACCAGTAGAAATTCATTGGCAATTGATATTGACCCGTGCTAGGACCCCCACAGAGAATGGAAATCCCCTTGGTTATAACACATTACTTTTCATGCAAAATGACTCTTGTGTTTCTTTGGATGGTTGAGATGGATTATGGGATACATGGATCAATGAGGTACCATATCTAATGGCCCATATTTATTCCCTTCCCATATATTTAGTCTCTTTATTCTCTCTCTCCTCTCATTTTCTTTCTTCCTTCATTTTCCTCCTCCTCTTCTCCCTCAAGCCCTTAAACCCTAATCCTAGAACTTAGATGTAGAGAGTATTTCTTAGATTCTTTAGAGAATAGAAGACTAGGCCAGTACATCTTGCACAAAGTGAAGACCCATAATTTTTGGCATATTTTTGTTTCCTAAATTTTTTTGATTATTTTTAGCTTATAATGTGTATCTGGTGATCCTCTACAACTTTATATTTGGCATTTTTGATTTGATCTCTTAAAACATAAAATTTCTAAAACTTAATTATCCCATGTTGTAGGGAATTCAATTTTATACGATTTTGGGTTTTAAAACGTTGAATTTCGAGTTAAAATAAAAAATTTATTGCCAAACTATGTTTTTAAATTTTTTATTTCGTCTGAGGAAGAAGAACAGTACTGACGTAAAATTGTGCAGAAGCCCACTGCGTAAAACTACGCAGAAGTTCCTCCTTCTGTTTAAAATTGCGCAGAAGCCTTCCCTTTCGCAAAAGTGCACCCAAAGGCCATTTTAGACCCAAAATTGCGTCCGTAGAATATTTTTGACCCAAAATTGCGTCTTTAGTCCATTTTTGACCCAAAAGTGCGCCAATGAACCATTTTTGAGCCAAAAGTGCGCAAGTAGGCCATATTTGACCCAAAAGTGCACGGATGAACCATTTTTTACCAAAAAGTACGCCAATGAGCCATTTTTGCCCAAAAATGCTGGATGAACCATTTTTGAGCCAAAAGTGCGCGGGAGGTCTAGTTTTTTAATCTATTTTGACTGTTTTATACGTGAATTGTTATTTTTACTGTTTTGTACGCTTAAAAGCTATTTTAGCCTACTTTTACCTATTTTTGAGTATTTTATACCTGAAATTGCTATTTGACTATTTTGTACTTCTAAAAGCTAATTTAGCCTATTTTTAGCTATTTTTTACTGTTTTATACATTAATTGCTAGTTTGACTATTTTTACGCATAGAAGCTATTTTAGCCTACTTTTAGCTATTTTTGACTTTTTTATACGTAAAATTGCTATTTGACTGTTTTGTACACATAAAAGCTATTTTTAGCCTATTTTTAGATATTGTTGACTATTTTATACGTGAAATTGCTATTTTTACTCTTTTATTTGATAAAAGCTAATTTTGTCTAGTTTAAGTCATTTTTGACTAAAATTGCTATTTTTGATTGTTTTGTACGCATAAAAGCTGATTTTGCCAATTTTGACTATTTTTTTACCTATTTTTGGCTATTTCTGTCAATTTTTGTTATTTTCTTCAATTAGTTTGATTATCAAATCTTGTGAGCTCGTATATGATTGTGAAATTAGGACTTGTATTGTTTGTTATTATCTAAATAATGACAATTGCTGGATGTAACCTATGATAGAATTATAGGCCCAACTAAAACTTTATGGTAGAAGCACTGGTCGTATACTTGACACGATATTTACAATGTGAATAGAGGAATTTTACTTTATTAACTAATTGACCCAAGCTCCTGACTTGACTACTTTTATTCGTGTTGATACTACTTCTTATATTATGCACTGAGGTGCCACATGTTTTTGATATTGCACTAAGGCGCTACCTGATTTTGATATCTTGTTATAGTATATTCCTGCTTATTTTTCCTGCACGGACATTCTTGTAGTTAGTCAGTAGTTGTAGCGTGGTTAGGATGCTTGTTGTTTATTGCATTACGCTAGAGTGAATCTAGATTGGGCTCTTGGGCAACAATGTAGATTCATACCTAGCGTGTACCGGTACCAAGGTATGACATCTAGGAGGAAAATTGTGTCACAATGACACAAAAGTTCACATAACTGTAGGGTTAACTTGGTGACTAAAAGTTGTAGCATCATTAGGAGGGAATGGGATCCCGAGATCGTGCATGCCGATAACCTCCAAACGTTCGTCATGCAGTATCGGGATGGCCACCAGGATATTCTATATCATTCGTACTAGTGGAGTGCAGTATACGACCATTAATATTATTAAATCAAGCCATCATCTCCCTATAAGGGAGCTGTAAATATTTCTAATTTGTATTGTTCAGTGGCCTTGCGAGGGATTATGTGTCATATCTACTTTTGTTTATATATTAACGGCCCAGCTAGCCCTGCTCGGACATAACACAATTTAAGAATCCTATTATATGCATTATTCTACTGGGATAACCCCAGATTTCACGTTGTAAGCTATAGGACTGCTTGACCATTTTAATTGGACTCTTTGTTAGTGTAGCCTAGGGATATGGACTGTTGTAGTATAGTGATCCAACCCTTGTCCTTGTTTGGTTGTGGGGTTAGGTTATTGTACAATGACATGCTATGGACCAAAGCTGCGATATAGATATCTTAGCCTGTATTATGGCATATTAGATACTTGTATCTTTTTATGTATGGTACCATCTGTTTGTAGTCTAGAGACATGGACAATCGTGGTATATTGGTTCAACCCTTGTCCTAATTTGTTTGTAGAGTTGGACAATTATGCTATAATAGACTATGAACCGAAGCTAAGATACAGATACTTTTAACCCGTACATAATTGTAGAAGTATAAAAAATCTCTATACATGTGCCCAGTAATATCTACCCATGCACCTCAGTGATCCAGCCACTATGCGCCTCCGTAATCCAACCACTATGTGCCTCGGTGATCCAGCTCTATGTGCCACTATGTATCTTAGTGTCTTCATGTGCCCGTTTTGCCATATGCTACTATGTATCTTAGTGTTCCCATGTGCCAACAGTGCCAAGTGCCACTAAGTAACTAATATTCGCATGTGCCAGTAGTGCCATGCGCCACTATTCCTTTACTTACCCCCATGTTTCAAGTGGAAGTATTCTCAAGGTGCAATATAAGCCATCAAAATTAGGGTATGACACGTGTCACGAGTATTATGGGCATCAACAACCACATATCTCGATTTGTCATGTGGTAGTCTTAATATAGTATACAACTGTAGTGTCATGCATCAACATCCATCCCGCGTATATGAGCCTACATAATGCCTTCCTAAAGGCTATACATAGTGGACGTTTACCATATGTAAGAGGCATCCGCATCTATAAGTAAAAAATGAACACCCTCGTCAACCTACTTGGTCCCGAATAGTCAACGAAGTAAATGAGCCACTATAGTGCTCGATCTCCACCGTCAGACTTGCCCAGATCTTTTTTGTATTCAGATCTGTTGGCCCATCCGGTCTGAGTCAACTTGATTTTGATAGTTAACTAAATAATGCATTTGATATGTCGCGATCTGAAGCCTCAACACTGCTTTTACATGTCGTCTATATTACGTCAATTCAAATATAATCTTTTATTTATTTGAGTCTAGGACTGATGTAAGCTGAGTCGCACTGGCAAAATTCCAAGTACCTATACCCTGATACCTAGTTCACTCAAATGAACCAAAGAACCTATCCACCAAATTAGGCCAAATTCATTTACAAAGTCTACCATACTGAGAGACCGAACTCGTGCCAAACTCGGACCAAACTTGATTACCCTTTTGGTATGAAATTAACCAGTTCAATAGCTCCTGATTTTTTGGTCCAACGGTCGGAAATTTAAATTAAACCCAATCCAAATTCTGGCAGAATTTTGTTTGCCTACACCGTATAAATAGGATTAGAATTATTTATTCTTACTCACTCAACCATTCTTAAGTCTTCTATCCTATTGTGAGCAAATCTCAAAAGCTTTAACTTTTCTATCTCAAAGAGCAACTCCCTAGCCTTCCTAGTGCCAAGTGCGATCTCAGTCTAGAAGTCTTTAGAGTTGTAAAAAGCTTTATTCCATCAGTTACTCTCTCTCTCTCTCTAAGCTATGAAGTTGTGAGACTTCATATCAAACCTCATGGTGTAAGAAGTCGGCAAGCCTTCAGATCAAAGCTTGTGATTCGCTATTGGTGATTATAGTGGATAAAACTCCGAGCTTGAGTTCTCGGGACTGGACTAGTCCTTTCAGAGGGAAACCAGTATACATCTTGGTGTTTATGTTTGCTTTCTCTCTCTACTTTATTATTTTACTTTACTGTCTTTATATGCACTGTTAGTTAGCAACTGTCTTCATTTCGATAATCTTAAATTTGGTAGATTATCCTGCTGCACTCTATTCACCCCTCTCTAGGGTTGCCTCACGGTCCTTCAATTAGTATCAGAGCTAGTTCTCTTGATATTTGGCCTAACATCCTAAGAGTCTTATGGCAACTGTTAGATCTATCCACTCCAACAATGGTGAAGGCCAGTCCACAAATAGGCCACCCTTATTTGATGGTACTAACTACACATACTGGAAGACACGTATGAGTTTTTACCTAAAGTCACTGGATTTTGACCTTTGGGCTATAGTAGTAGAAGGATACAAGAAGCCACCTAGAATATTCATAGATGGTAACCTTGTAGAGAAATCTCATAATAAGTACACAGACACAGTAGAGAAATAAGCTAGTCTTGATGCTAAAGCTATTAATGCTCTATTTTGTGCTGTAGACAAAAATAAATTTAATAGGGTCTCCACTTACGAAACTTCGCACGAAGTATAAAACTTCTTGAGGTCACTCATGAAGGAACCTCCCAAGTGAAGGAATAAAAAATAAGTCGTCTAACACAAGAGTATGAAGCATTCAAAATAAAGCAAAATAAGATGATTACTCAAATGTTCACGAGATTCTTCGATATCGTCAACCCTCTATTATCATTTGGCAAGGAGTACAGCAATCATGAACATATTTGCAAAGTACTCAGGAAACTCACCAAGAATTAGAATCCCAAGGCTACTGTAATCATAGAAGGAAATAATCTTACTACGGTGACCTCGAGACCCTCATGGGCAAGCTGATGACTCACGAGCTGGATCTCAAGAAATTTAAAGAACCCACTCCCAAGGAGAAGACGATTGTTCTTAAGGCACATCACAAAAAAGTTTACCAACTATAAATCCGACAATAATGAATCTCAAGATAAGGACGTTTTCCTGACCACCAGAAACTTCAGGAAATTTCTAAAGCTTGAAAATCAAAGAAGAAGAAGCCAACTGACAACATTGATGAAGAGCCTATATGCTATAACTGTTAGAAGACATGGCATATAAAGAAAGATTATCCAACCCTAAGAAAAGAAAATTACCACAACTACTCATCCAAAAGAACATTATCACGGAAATATGCAAACACTAGTATTTAGCACAAAAGTGAAGCTAGTGAATCCAAAGAAGAGAATCCTCGAGAAATAGCAAACTTATGCTTCATGGCATTAGCTGATCAAGTAACAGATAACAACTCTTATGATGATTTTACTTTTGATGAACTAGGTAATGCTTTTAGTGATCTGTTTGATGATTTTAGAAAACTTAGAAATAAGTACAAGCATGCTAAGAAAGATGTTCAAGAATGTCAAACTGAAATAGAAAGACTGACATCTCTACTAAGTGAAGTAAAAGATACCTCAAATGATTTAGACGAGAATTCTAGACTTAAACTTAACCTCCACAAGACACTTGCCAGTCTTGACAATAGCCCTCAGAAGAATGCAAAACTTAAGGAAGAACTTGAATCTGAAAAGAATAAATTTTCCATTACTGCACATAGAATAGATGCTCTCACTGCTAAATATGATGAAGTATATGCTACCTCTAAAATGTTAGAGATTAGATTGGGTAAACAGGTCAAACAAACCTCCACCCAACCTAACACGAGACACATAGCAAGACAAAAGAACACTCACAGTTATGCTCCTACCTACATGCATAACAGTTCTTGCAATCATATGTTCAGAATATATCTGCACATAGAACCAAACACAATCATGTATTCTATTATAGAAGACAACAAAGAAATGTCCCACATAATCATGCATTCTATTATAGAAGACCATAAAGAAATATTCCACATAATCATGCATACTATCCACATAGACCACAAAGAACTGCTTCACACAATCATATCTATCATGATGCACCAAGCATCAATCACACATCTATATATCACTACTATGGTAAGAAAGGACATATATCTAGATTCTGTAGAACAAAAAAATTAGTAGATATGAATATTTATGCATGGATACCAAAAACTAATACAGCAGGACCCTCAAGGAAATAGGTACCAAGGGTTTCATCTATAACTCATTTTGTAGGTGGACCAACCCTCTCATGCTAGAAGTAAGTGGATTCTCGATAGTGGTTGCTCACGATATATGACTAGTAATGCTAACCTATTTGCAATGCTATCGATGAAAAAAGAAGGTTATGTCTCCTTCGAAAATAACCTCAGAGGATACATTATTGGTAATGGTAATATATGTGTTCCTCCCTATCCTGTCATAAAAGATGTTTGTCTAGTAATGGAATTAAAACATAATTTACTCAGCATCAGTCATCTAACCGACTATGGTTATAATATTAACTTCATTTAAAACAAATATTCTATCTATGAAAGATCCACTGGTAAGGTTATCTTTGAAGGGATCAGGGAAGATAATATATATTTCCTATCTTGCAAAAAATACTGACAAAGCAGGCAAATGTCTATACTCCAACAAAGATGACATTTGGCTATGGCATATGCGTCTAGGACACGCAAACATGGACACTATTGTAAGACTATCTACAAAAAAACTCGTAAGAGACTTACCAGAGATTACTTTCAAGAAAGATCTAGTATGTGCTGACCGTGAAAAGAATGAAGCTAATAAATTTTCATTTAAATCAATCAACTCTGTAAGTACCTCTAGACCTCTCCAACTCTTGCATATGGACTTGTTTGGACTCAGTAGAGTCGCTAGTCTTGGCGGTAAGCTTTGTGCTTATGTTATTGTTGATAATTTTTCTAGATACACATGGGTTTATTTTATTGCAAATAAAAATAAAGCATTTTCTGAATTTGTCACTTTTTGCAAAAGGTTCAAAACAAAAAAGGTTTCATGATTACTCGTATCCGAAGTGATCATGGAGGCGAATTCAAAAATAGTGATTTCAAACAATTTTGCAATAAAAAAAAATTCTCATAAATTTTCTTGTCCCAGAACTCTACAACAAAATGGTATTATAGAGCGGAAGAATAGAACTCTTGGCGATATGGCTAGAGTCATGTTAAATCAATATAACCTTCTGAAATACTTTTGGGCTGAAGCTGTAAGTACTTCATGCAATATTTTAAATAGGGTGCTTATTTGACCTATATCTAAGAAAGCCCCCTATGAACTTTGGTTTGGTAGAATCCCCACAATTAGTTACTCTAAATTTTTGGCTGCAAACATTTTATTCTTAATACCAAAGATAATCTAGAAAAAATTGACTCCAAGGCCGATGAAGGTATTTTTCTAGGTTATGTCGCCAAAAGTAATGGATTCAGAGTATTCAACAAGAACTCATTAACTGTTGAAGAATCAATCAATATTATATTTGATGAACACAACACTCAATCACTAAACGAAAGTGACAATAAAGGTAGTCAACCCGCAACCAATACGACATCAGAAGATACAAGCAGTACAAGTCATCCGAAAAGTGTGCCAAGAAGACTAAATTTTTCCACAGATCATCCTGAAGACTTGGTAATAGGTGATGTATCGAAAGCTATAAGTACACGTTCCTCAAATAGAGATATTATTGTAAATGTTGCTTTTATTTCTTAAATAGAACCTAAAAATACAAATAAAGCTTTTGCTGATAAATTTTGGATTTCTGCTAAGTAAGAGGAACTCAACCAATTTGAACGCAATCAAGTTTAGAAAATTGTTCCTAAAGCTAATGATTATCTGATCATTGGTACTAAATAGATTTTTTGAAATAAATTAAATGAGGATGGTTCAGTTACACGTAACAAAGCACGTCTCGTAGCTCAAGGATACAACCAAGAGGAAGGTATCGACTACGATGAGACTTATGCTCCTATTGCTAGACTTGAATCTATCCGAATGCTTTATGCTTTTGCTAGTTTTTATAACTTCAAACTTTTTCAAATGGATGTTAAAAGTACTTTTCTAAATAGAATTATCAAAGAAAATATTTTTGTCAAACAACCCCCTGGTTTTGAAGATTTCAAACACCCTGACCACGTATTCAAGTTATGAAAGGCTCTATACGGACTAAAACAAGCCCCTCCTACTTGGTATGAACGTCTTAGCTTCTTTCTACTTGAAAACGGTTTTTCAAAAGAAAAAATTGATACTACCCTTTTTTATAAAATCTTCTGCCGATTCTTTGTTATTAGTACAAATATATGTTGATGATATCATATTTGGATCTACTAATGAGATGCTATGTAACGAGTTTGCTAAGTGTATGTAGAGTAAATTTGAGATGAGCATGATGGAAGAACTGACTTTCTTCATAGGATTGCAAATCAAACAAGATTCACAAGAAACTTTTATCCATCAGGCTAAGTACACGAAGGATTTGCTCAAAAAGTTTGACACGGACAATACAAAGCCTATCGGAACTCCAATGGCAATATCCATTAAGCCTGATCTTGATAATAGTAGTAAATCTACAGACATACATAAGTATCGAGGTATGATTGGTACTTTGTTATATCTAACTGCTAGTCGCCCAGATATTATGTTTGATATATGTCTTTGTGCTAGTTACCAGGCTAATCCTAAGAAAATATATTTTTGCGCAGTTAAGCATATCTTCAGATACCTTAAAGGAACTTTGTCGGCAGGCTTATGGTATCCCAAAACTACGTCATTTGACCTTGTTGGTTACTCGGATGCTGATTTTGCTAGATGCAAATTCGATCGAAAAAGCACAAGCGGTACGTGTAATTTCCTAGAAAAGTCTCTAGTCTCCTGGTTTAGCAAAAAACAAAATTTTGTTGCATTATCAACAACTGAGGCAGAGTATATCACCGTAGGACGTTGTTGTGCTCAAATTTTGTGGATAAAGCAAACCCTAGAAGACTTTCATCTGCACTATAAGAACATTCCTATTTTCTGTGATAACACTAGTACCATTAATCTCACTAAAAATCTAGTATGCCATTCACGCACTAAGCACATAGAAATTTGCCATTATTTTCTAAGGGATCATTAATTACACTGAGATATTTGTTTAGAGTATGTGGACACGGAACATCAATTAGTAGACATCTAACTAACCTTTAGCTGAAGATCGATTCAACTTTATCCATCGAGAATTAGGTCTTTTGGATTCTGATAAAATATAAGAATCATAAGATGCTTTACAATTTTTTTGTCACACTTTTCAAAAAAAATTGAAAATTTTGGATACAAGCCGAAAGGGCCCTTCTGTCAAAAAGGTGCAAATAGCCTTAAGCGATACGGTATTTAAGTGTCTTCGGACCACCGCTAGCTGGGATCCGGCCCAACAGCTGCTCCGAGATGATTTAAACTCTTGAAAATGTACGATTTAAGTTCAGCACTTATCATTCTGTATTTATGTCAAGTCAAGAAAGGCATAATATCAATTAAAGTTACATTGAGATTATGGAAATAAATAGCAACAAATTCGGACCGGACTCGGGCCTAACATGAACCAAACTCGGTTAGTTTAATTCCAGAATATGTTATGTCATTTAATCTTTTTCCTAATTTAGGTTTCTGCTACTCTATATATAGATCATTTTGTTGCTCATTCATTCAGATCAACAAAAATTATTTCTCCTCCATAAATAAAATCTTACCTTTTCCTCATATATCCTCTCCCAATGGCCCCTAAAAGGAAACAAGATTCCTTTTCCGACTCTCTCTTCTATCCCATTATCCCAAACTTAAGAGAATTTGACGATTTTACCTTTTAAAGCCTCAAAATTCTAATGATTGGTTTAATAACTTCTCCAAGAGACACATCTGTTTTGGCCATCCTATTCATTTTACTTCTCAACACAAAGACTATCTACCTACTCTTCAAAAACTTTAACTTGAAGAATTTGTTACAACTCGTACCAAAATTTACACCAATGCTATTCAAATATTCTATTGTAACTTAACATATGAACATGACATTATTTTATCTAGAGTTCATAGCATTCAAATTGAATTCGATGTAGATGAATTAGGTAAAATCCTACCCATTCCCGCTGACAGACAAACCTTAGTCAACAGGACGCAATTTCAATTCGACAATGGCTTAAACCTAGATTCTTTCAAAAATATCCTTTGTCACCCTCTTGAACGTCCACCTGGTAAATTTTATGCTAGATATTTGAATGGTCACTTCTTTGAAATGCATCATATTATCTTTTTAACTTTTCTACCTAAGAAGACTTACTTTGATGAGGTATCTTAACTAGAAATGGCAGCTTTATATCACTTGCATTTCGACATTAACTTCATTGTTCCCAAAACCATCTTATCTCAAATGGTTCAATATCGCAAGAAAGGGCGTCCATTACTATACGCCATGTACTTGCTAACCATTTTCAGCTACTTCGATATTTCTTTGGATATTTGTACAAATCTTGAGGAACCTTTATACCTCAATAGAATTCAGAGAATTGAGCCAACTATGCTTCTACCTTATAACTCATCATCAAACTCCAACACTCATCCTAGTGATTATGTCTCTCATGTTGATGAACAACCACAAATCTTAGAGTTTATTTTTAATCTATTACGTGATCCCTTCCACCAAGAAGATATACGCAATCGTGCTACTGATCATCGCCAAACTCTTCAGACTCAGGCTCTTGGCAACACTTCGATGGACATCCAGTATATCCTATTGAAGCACCTAGCCGGACCTTTTCTGATTCTCTGGAATCTGAATCAACAAGGATTTCATATTGATCACCCTTATGTTCAGCGATATTTGGATCCAGCTGATGACTTCTTTGATCCAAATAAAATAGTTGAACCGGATGATGAACATGACAACTAGTTACTCAATGGATTTAAATGTTTAAAAAGTTTACTTTTAGATGCTCTACATGATGTTTCTACTATACATCCACTTTTGTATATTTTCTTTTAAATGAATAAAAGTTTAAATGCAATTTTCTTTTGTCATTATATATTATCCTGTATACACTTTACTCTCTTATTTTTCTTGTCATCTCACCGATTTCGGTGGAGCATGCCATTTTGATAAAATAACAACGGAGGAGAAAGACATACATGATACTAGCATACAAGATAATACTTGACAGACTGTCTTCAGCATATCAACTTCTCTACAGTTACGGAGGAGCTTTGCATATCAAAGACTTGCAGTATCATTCATAGTTTGTCAATTAACAAAATATGGGAGATTGTTGGCCTATCCGGTCTCAGTCAACTTGATTTTGATAGTTAACTAAACCATGCATTTGATATGTCCCGATCTGAAGCCTCAACATTGCTTTTACATGTCGTCTGTATTACGTCTATTCAAATATAATCTTTTATTTATTTGAGTCTAGGACTGATGTAAGCTGAGTCGTACTGGCAAAATCCTAAGTACCTATACCCAGATACCTAGTCCTCTCAAATGAAACAAAGAACCTACCCACCAAATCAGGCCACATTTATTTACAAAGTCTACCATACTAAGAGATCGAACTCGGGCTGAACTTGGACCGAACTCGGTTACCCTTTTGTTATGAAATCAACCAGTTCAATAGCTTCTAATTTCTTGGCCTAATGGTTGGAAATTTGAATTAAACCCCATCCAAATTCTGGTCAAATTCTGTTTGCCTACACCCTATAAATATGATTAAAATTCTTCATTCTTACTCACTCAATCATTCTTAAGTCTTCTATCCTATTATGAGCAAACCTCAAAAGCCTTAACTTTTCTATCTCAAAGAGCAATTCCCTAGCCATCCTAGTGCCAAGTGTGATCTCAGTCTAGAAGTCTTTAGAGTTATAAAGAGCTTTGTTCCATCAGTTACTCTCTCTCTCTAAGCTGTGAAGTTGTGAGACTTCGGATCAAACCTCGTGGTGTAAGAAGTCGGCAAGCCTTCGGATCAAAGCTTGTGATTCACTATTGGTGATTATAGTGGATAAAACTCTGAGCTTGAATTCTCGGGACTGGACTAGTCCTCTAAGAGTGAAACCAGTATACAACTTGGTATTTGCGTTTGCTTTCTCTCTCTACTTTACTGCTTTACTTTACTGTCTTTATATACACTGTTAGTTAGCAACTGCTTCATTCCTATAATCTTAAATTGGGTAGATTATTCTGCTACACTCTATTCACCCCTCTTTAGAGTTGTCTCATGGTCCTTCAAGATCCTCTTGTAATAGGGATTCTCTTACACTCTTTGTCAATTTATAATAAATAAAAAACCTTATTGTCACGTCTCAGTCCCAAAATACATAGGACCAGGTATACGTACTCATGCCAGCTGTATGAACAAGTATAGGAACCTAATTTAATGGACCTAACCAGTCGTAGTACGCTGTAGAATATAACTAAGACACAATATCTCATATAGGTAATAATCTAGTCTCATCTACAACTATCATAGAATAGAAAATTAAATGAATAAATAAAGTCTCAGAATCTACTACAAATAAAGTCTAGTGGACAACAATCTACGATAATAAAGTATGAAATAATAATGAAAGAAGATACAACTAGGCAATAATGAAATAGTACGGGTGCCAGCTAACCAAATTAGGACACCAGGGCACTAAGCAACTATTATCCATGACGCTCAAGAAAACTCCTGTTGCTCCACCTCAAGGTCCTCGTCAGCAAAATCTCCAACTCCGTAGTTCGTCGGGTATAAGTGCTCGTCTGGATCTGAAAAAGGTGGTAAGTCCTCAGAGGGACATAACAAGTACACAAGAAATTAACATGCATAAAAGTAAAATAGTAAACAATAAATAGGGTAACTAAACCATCTATGTGATATGCACTCGAGACATCTCTAGTGGCGCATGAGGGAAAAAAAATAGAAGAACCAGTCATCCCACCAGGCATTTAACAGAATTTGGGGGTACACCATTTATACAGTAAGAAACAGAAATCCCAACGCTCACTAGTAGATTCTTTCCTCCCAATATACTATCTGAACCGTATACGCGGTGCAGGCATAATGCAACGACATCAATAAAAATCTAGAAACTAAACTAACATCAACTACTAACAGAAGACGCAAACTCACGTATCAATGGCTAGTCAACATGCTAGTTCATGCACTCTCTCTCACTCAGTGAACGTGTTGAACAAGTGTCAGGTCAGACGATACCACGTACCTTCACAATATACCAGGTAAGTCTACTACTCTAAGATGCGTGCACACAACCAACAAATAAAACTAGAGATATGTAAACTGAACAATACAATCAAGCAAGGTATACTTGCCTTCCAAGCCAAGCTGCGAGCACAGCAAATCTGGTCCGGAGCTTTCCACAGGAACGTCTCAAACACCTACCAATTAATATTTACACTAATTAGACTCTAACTTCTAGTTAAATTAAGTTATTATCAAGTTATTAACTCTACATTGCTTGCACATGCAAGTAACTACACACCAAAATATTACTAGTCATTAAACCTTGCCAAAACCATAAGAAAATAATTATTTATAAAAAATAATAATTCTAAAATTTATTGGGAAAATATGGTTTTTAGTGATAGGGTCATCTCCTATAAATTTTATGAGTCCAAAATCCAAGTAGGAACCAAAACTAGTTCATATGGGTCTACAGACTAGTCACCAAAATAAAATTTTAACAAATAAGTAAATCTAGAATAAATACTCAAAAATCAGAATTGAAATAAAATATTATAATTTTAGGTGCTAAAAATATGGATTTTTGGTCGGGGTTTAAATCGAAAATTATCGGGGTCAAGTTTTGTCAAAACTAGGTCAACTTGTTACATAAAATACCTAGAATTCTAATTTTTATAAATAAAAAATAAATCTGAATATATTTTGTAAAAATAAGTAATAAATAACTTTTTTCTACTATTATATAAAATTAGTTAGGATTGTATCATCTACATGTTGATTCCATTAGTATTGGCAACCATCCTTGCTTGTATGCATGTCAAGGAATGGTACATGGGTGTGATGACATGATAGACATTAAAATACTAATTATTTAATATAATTTTAGAATAATAAATTCTGAAAAAACAGTAAACCATCTAGATAAATTAGGTTTTCTATCTACTATTTAGTTCTTAACAAAGTCCTAGGATTTCTAACATGCATACAGCAAAACTAGGTCAAAACTTCACATAAATTATACTAAAAATCCTAATATAATAACCATTAATAATTCTGGAATTAAAAGTAAAAACTGTATTTAATCCATATTAATAACATCTTTATAAGGTCATTAACAAGAATTAAAGAAGGTTTTACATGCATGAACAAACTTATGGATTATACATCAAAACTAGGTTTCATGGGTTGCATGTGTTCTTCAACATAAAATAATGGAGTTTAATCATCAAAACACACACACACACACACACACACACACACACACACATATATATATATATATATATATATATATATATATATATATATATATATATATCACCTTAAAACTAAAACCCTAATCTAATTTCTTCTCCACCCATCCCTCAAGGCCGCCGACACCCCCTTCACGTGGATACCTCACAATCATCTCCTCCATCCAAGAAGCCTAGTTCATCACCTTCCTTCTCCTTCTAGTAAGTTTTCTTAAATCCTATTATTGGAGGAAGAATGATTTAAGAAAACTTACTAGAAGGAGAAGGAAGGTGATGAACTAGGCTTCTTGGATGGTGGAGATTATTGTGGGGTGTCCACGTGAAGGGTGAGTCGGCGGCCTTAAGGGATTGGTGGAGAAGAAATTAGATTAGATATTAGTTTTAAGGTGATATATATATATATATATATATATATATATATATATATATATATATATATATATATATATATATATATATATATATATATATATATGTGTGTGTGTGTGTGTGTGTGTGTGTGTGTGTGTGTGGATGGAGAGGAAGGGGGGTCGACGGTTATGGAGAGGGAAAGGGGTCGGCCTTGAGGGGTTCACGGGTTTGGGTAGTAGTAGTAGGTTTAGTTTTAGTTGTTTTCTAATTAGGTTGGTAGAAAATATAAGATAAATATTTAATCCAATTAGATATTACTAATTAAGATTTGATTGGGACTCTAAAGGAATAAGATAATGGTAAATAATATGCAAATCTTATAAAAAGAAAGATTGCCTAGATTGATCGGCATGGGATTCTCATCGTGAGATTTGAATTATGGGTTGCTAATTAAAGAAAGTTTGGATTAAAAAATAACCATAACCTCCAATGAGAAGCTGGGGATACAATCCGATGTGACCAAGTTAGGTTCGACTCAGAGGATATTGATCGTCCGCTTCAACCAATGGGCATTCGAAGACATGTTGGACAAGCCGAGCTCTCCAATGAGACCAGTACGACCTTGTAAGACTCACAAAACTTGAGACGTCAGTGCCGCTGTGCCAAGTCCAAATTCGGTATCCGATATATCATCAACCCATGCCGTAGTTGCACAAGTGGTTGACTTGTACTCCGCCGACAAGTCGAGTCCCTTGTCGAGGCTCGTACAACCTCAAAAAGTTCGTAGGATGTGAGTGTCCAAAATTGCTGTGCTAAACCCAAACTCTGCTCCAGAAGCACCGACAACCATTGTCGCAAGTGCACACAAGACAACCATTGCCGCAGGTGCACACAAGGTCGACGTACGTATTGTCTCCATTTTCGAAACTATGCTCGAGAGGAACCGTGCTAAGTCTCATGACGTGCGCATGCAGCAACGTCTAGGACGGATAGTATGCGCTGATCACAGGCGCATATAATCTCCTCCAAACAAAGATATTGTCAACAAGGGCTCGTATAGTCCTAACTGAGACTACCTATACTATGAACCCAAGGACGCTAGTTCAAGGAAGCCCAAAATACCCCGAGCCATGCGCTTGTGGGGCTGCGTCATCTGCTCTCCAAAAGCATGCACAGTTGCTCATCACACGCTCTGCTAATGGAAGACTCTCTAGGGAAGACCCAGGTGCTTATGCGCCGGAAGTGGGTCAACCCTTAGAGCCTTTCCAAACCGATTTAGATGTCGTAGTTGCACTCAAACCAAGTCGGCGAACCAATATTTTGATGACAGACCTATGTGCCCAGTTGACCTATGCGCATGTAGTGGGTCCATCTCACCTTAAGCCTACCATAAATGATCCATTTGTGGTCTCTGCGAATAAATTGGGTCAGGGAGCAAACATTCCACTCTCACTTCCATGTGCAAATCTTGCTTGAGCGCATAAAATTGAGGTAAAAGTGAAGCTTTCATCATCTGATTTACGTAACGTGATTAGTCACAAGCGTAAGACGAGAGAGGCAACCCTCGCACCTAATGTGTCCTCTCGCAGACACACTTGTGCCAACATCATCATCAGTTATTGTTGCTCTAAAGCACCAGTTCCTCTATCTAGACAGTCGGTATTCCAGCGGCTACAACCCGCGATGCTACCCAAACAATGTCCCCGGGGACCTCTACATGACGAGGAAGAACTTTTTGTCGCCTCATGTTTCTCAACATAGAGGTACTCTCCCAGGAAAAAGATCTCAAAGAAAAGCTCACTTAAATTAAGGGTGTCAGTCAGCACACCACGGAGCCGTCCAAGGGGTAGCAAACAAGTACCTACCGTGGGGTGTTCCAAGGCACACATTCGAGAATAAGGGCTAGGGGTAGCCATACCTCCCCAAATAAAAATAAAGCTTAGATGGGGGTAGCAGTCCCCCAGGGTTCCACAATAATCTATCCTTCCAAGAGTACAGTAAATCTCTCCACGCGGATGACAGCTTAGATGGGGGTAGCCATACACTCTAGTACTAACCCGTAACTGAGACTGGGGGTAGGAATCCCTTCGACAAAAAGAGTGATAACACACTACCCACTCTCCCAGAGGACAATGAGACTCGGATATCCGAGCCAGAAAGTGATGCATCAACCTTCTCGTCCATCTCTTCCCATATCATGCCAGCCTACATTGCAGGAGAAGAGCAAGACGGAGGGCCCAGTAACTAACAACTCCTGAGATACTCGAAGCCATAATGTAGGCTTTGAGTACTTTGATGCAAACTCTGACTCACACGATGATGGAACTCAGAGAAAACTTACTCTCAACACAACCACAGGCCCCAGAGTGAACAAACTCAAATCAAAGGACCAATGAGGAATCCAACTTGCCAGATCTGGTTCCTCATATCGCAAGCAGCCATATCGTACCTTGATCCTCTGCCATTCTTCTGACAAACGAAATCTAGGACACTCTTAGGGACTTGTGTGCCCGCGTCGATGCTCGGAACAACCAAGACAGGCTCCAGAAGCTTGGGATCTGGAAACCCTATCCTCTTGAGTGGGAAAATATGGTATACCCTCCCAGATATAAGCCATTGTCTCTGGCTTCATTTGACGAGAAGATGTCACCCCGTTAGGACATGAGATACTTTTAGTCTATAATAGGCTATTTACCTCAAGATGACGCCTTACTCACCAACTTGTCTTGGGGACACTATCTGGTATTGCCTTTGAATGGTTCTGTAGCCTCCCAGATAAGTGTATTTCATCTTTCGAAGAACTGAAGTCTTTTTCCTCGCCCCGTTCTATGAAGGAGAAAGGTATATGACTATGTCCTCCCTGATAAAAATTACCTAAGAGGACAGGGAACTTGCACAAAATTATATCGAGCATTTCCGGCATGGGGCATTAAAATTACCCCCTGGTATTCCTAAATCTACACTGATAGACACGTGTCAAAAAAACCTCCTACAATATATTAGACTCTAGATGGCATCTGGCCCAGTCAGTGACTGGACGATATTTATCATAAGTGTCACAACTACAGAGAAAAGTATGAAAGATGCCTGCTTATTGGGATTCTAAACTCCCAGCATCGAAGATAAGGGAAATTTCCCTTTCACAGCTGCCAACAATCATGACAGTAAAGAAAAGCAAGCCCTAACAGTTAACTTGTCCAAAAGTTAGACCTCACCGGCAGAGCCATCAAGAGTACATCAGACTTATTCCTTCAATGACAATGATGTCATGGAACTCTTCGAAGTGTTGATAAAGGGTAACAAACTCAAGCTATAAGACATCGGACGCCCCGACGAATCAGGAAAGGTGGACAACCGTAAGTACTGCCACTACCATCGATATGTCCACCACGCTACACGTGGTTGTTACGTATTAAAAATGCATATACAACGACAGATTGACCCCAAAGCTCTCTCTCTCTCTCTCTCTCTCTGGACTATAAAGACAAGACAGTAACTGCAATCATGGTGTCCCTCCAGTTTGGCACTTTCCCAACAACAGAAGCCCAAGATAATATTATTCCCTTAAGAAGAGATACCCTATTTGTTGGCCCAATATTTATATTGAGTTTTTAAATATGAGTAATCGATTAAGTTTAGCATTATGATAATCGATCAATCATATAGTATCTTCTACTTAAACTCTACATTGTCTAGATTTGTAATATTTGCTTTTGTATATTTCCTTGTGCTTCTAACATGTACTCACAAAAAGCAATAAGCAAGATCATCAATGGACATATGATATATGACGATGAGCCAAAGACGACGTTATACCAGAAGATTTTGTCAAACCGCCTACGACTTATCTGGAGCCTCGCACCCGGAGATTCCGTTGCCCGATCAGCGGACGAGAGTCGAGGGGGCAACGCCCTTCGTGGGGGTTCGGGGGCTAAGGCCCTGAAAGGTATTCAGATTTCCATATCTAGTTATATTTGGACAATTGTCGTTAAAAGAAAAGCGTCTTCAAGTCAGTAAATATTTTAGAAGTTTTTGTGTCATCAAGTGCTCTTCGTTTTCATATATAATTTGATATTTTATTCGAGTCTAGGACTTATGTACATCGAGTCGCACTGGCATAACCCAAGTCCCCTCAAATAAACCCATGAACCAACCAAAAAATTAGTCCACATTCATTCACAAAGCCTACCATACTTACCAATCAAACTCGGCCCGAATTCGTGTCAAACTCAGACCGAACTCGGTTACCCTTTTAGTATGAAATCATCCAATTGTTATATCCCTAATTTCTTGGCCTCCAACGGTCAAAAATTCAAATATTCTCTACCGAATTCTTGTCGAACTCGGTTTGGTAATAACCTATAAATACAGCTGGATTTTTACATTCTTACTCACTCAAACATTCTCGATCTTTCTATCCTATAATGAGTAAACCCTTAGAGCCTAAACTTTCTTATATCTAAGATCAAATTCCAGCCTTCTAGTGCCAAGTGCGATCTAGGTCTAGAAGTCTACAGAGTTATAAAGAGCTTGGTTTATTAAGCCCCTGTTCTGTATGAAGTTGAGAGCCTTTGGATCAAAACTCATGGTGTGTGAAGTTATGAGACTTCGGATAAAATTTTGTGGTGTAAAGAAGTGGTTGCCATAATATCAAAGCTTGTGATTCACTATTTGTGATTATAATGGATAAAACTTCGAGCTTGAGTTCTCGGGACTGGACTAGTCCTTTTAGAGAAAAACCAGTATACCTCGCGGAGTTTGCGTTTGCTCTCTCTTACTATTACTCTTATTTTATTACAGTATTGCATATACACTGTTAGTTAGTAGCTGCCTTCACTCTACTTAATTTTTAATTGGATAGATTATTTTACTGCACTCTATTCACCCCCTCTAGAGTTGCCCTACGGTCCTTCACTCTTCTCTCAATAAGGGTTTATCTTCAAATTGAAGGTGTTACTTCTATCCCTAACAGAGGGATGTGATAATACAATGTTTATGGTTAGTGTTAGTAACACATTTTTAGACGAGGGTATTTTGGTTATTTAGCATATTCATTATTTAGGGATTAAATATTTATTTTGTTCGACTAATTAATTATATTATGTAGTGCTATTTAATTATCTGTTAGTGGACTAGCCTATGTTTATTTAGACTTGTCATTAGTGGACCCATTGGATTATCATGACACATTGAGCCCAATATTATACTAAGCCGATTAGACCCTTAATTAATTAAGGAGATTAGCTTAATTTGTATTAGTTTAGAGACTTTCCAATATAGAACTTTCTAATTATTCCTTATAATTAACTAATGGGGGTACATTGGTCATTAGTTATTGCTTGGAGGGGAAGAGAAGGGGACAGCCACCTATAGGGGGGTTCTCACTCTCTCTCTCTCTCCTCATCATTTTATTTAATTCTCGATCTCCAATTTAGTTCATCCCAAATTCACTTTATTCCTCCACCAAATTTAACATAACTCACAACCAACCCCTCTCAATTTCATCATCTAAGAAGCATTGGAGCTTGGACTGCAAGAACACTTGAAGGAAGAGGAATTGACAAGGAGATTGTGTCCTAATTGTGTCTATTGAGCATTTTGTTGGCAATCCACCTCCCAATAGATAAATTTGGAATCCACCCCTTAATTTAGACTCTAATTCATATATTTAACCATTAGGAATCATCCTTTAGCATAGGACTACCCATAGGATCAAGAACTAGGTTCATATGACTTGTATTATGGATTATACATGGTGATTTGTGTCCAATTAGGGCAAATTCCGAGATTGACACACCAAGTGTGTGTCATAAGACCAATTAGATCTAATTAGACTTAGATCGAGGTTATAGGACTAGATACATGTCAATAATTGGACACGAGTAGAGCATATCATAGTATTTTGTGATATTGTGTGATACGTGGCTCATTTTTTGGAGAATTTGTGTAAATGCTCTTCAATTTTTATTGTAGCAAGTTACATTAGTTAGAAATAGTGTATTTGATATGTAGGAATATATTGTAGTGTATTGTGAGTTTTGACTCTTATTTAGGTACGTATCATGGAATTCCAAATTATGCACTATAGGTGTTTGTGGAATTAGCTATTAGCTAGTTTATATACTAATATAGATCTATTTATATATATAAAGCATATATGTGAGTCATATATATATATATATATATATATATATATATATATATATATATATATATATATATATATATATGTATATATATATATATATGTATATATATATATGTATATATATATATATGGATATATATTAGATTTGTGAGTGCAAATAGATATTGGGATATCGGGGTTGGAGATACAAGAGTATCAGTAGCAGCTAGGACAGATGATATGTGACATTAGTAATGAGTGTATGCATATGAGAGACTTGGACATTGATTGCAAGGAGTTGCACTAGCCATAGCTGTGCAAGGCTTGAGTATGAGTGCCCAGGTAAGAGGGCATCAGTAATAAGGAAGGGGGAAAGTGTGTTCCTGTTACCTGCAGGCCATCAAATTGTGTGTTCTAAAGGTTAGGCGAGCAGCAGCAGCCATGCTATGTGCAGGCACTTACCTGCAGTAGGAGGGTGTATGTACACTGATGAAAGTAGGAGAGGGGAAACAGTTAGACTATAGTTGTAGCAAGATGCAGAAGCAGCAGTAAGATGTACTAGAATCAATAGCAAGGTGCAGTAGCAGTAGCAACATACAAGATGCAGTAGCAGCAAGATGCAGTACCAGTTGGGCCTAGGATCCAGGCTTGGGGGAACCTGCAAGTGCTTGAGGTAGCAGTAGTTGGATGAAGTTTGTGTCGAGCACTTGAGTTGAGAGGGTGCACAGGTAATAAAGAGGTTCCAATTAATGTGCAGACATCAAGAGTAGAGGGTTAAGTTATGGTTTAGATGTTGATTTGGGTGTGATATTAAGTAGGGAGGATGGCAAGGGGTGTTAGTATGTGTTGTTGGCACTTAGTTAGTATGTAGGTACCAGGAAATTGGGCCTGAGCTTGTCTCAGTTTAGTGCACAATAAAGTATATATATAGTTGTTGTGTACGTGATTAGCTATAGTAGATGTGGGTGTGAGGGTAAGGTGAGATACTAAGTTACTTGGTACTAGGTAGGGTATCCTATGGAAGATAATGGGTGGTTATTAGGGCATCAATATATTAGTTATTTAAGTATTAGTACTAGCTTAAGGCATTTAGTATAAGTTCATATACTAAGGTAATGAATGGGGTAGTTGGGATAAATATCAAGGTAAGATATATATATATATATATATATATATATATATATATATATTGCTACCTATGAGTTTATATAGTAGATTTAGCTAATACTTACTATCTACATAGCTTGTTTAACCTTGTATTGAACCCTAGAGACCTAGATATCACCTAGTAATTATTACTATAGCCTTGTAACCAACCTAGAAGCTAGGTGTGGACCTAAATTAAGGTATTGACCTAGTATAGCTAATATAAGCTAGTATAAGCTAGAATAACCTAAACAAATTGTATTAGTGCATTTTAACTCATTTTTTATTTTATTACACCATGTAACATGATATTCCTATTTAGGTGCATGTGACACCAGTTTGGATACCGAGTTATACCATTTTTCAAGACCATATGCGAGTATATTTCTGATAGTTTCCTTATTTAATAGCCTCTATGTTTCATGTATTTAGTATTGAGATATTTGATTTTTGACACAATGGTATCACGGATTGGTATATGAGGATCTTGGTAATGAGATATTATTTTCTTGGTTACTCAGTGATCTCCGTGTCGTGCTTCATGATTACTTAGTGGTTACCATGATATATTATTGATTATATAGATCGTGATCATAGTATATGATATTATAGACCGTGCAGTGTGATATACGTGTTATAATATGTCATGATTTGGATCCGTGTACTAGTTGGAGTTTGGGAGAAGTATTAGTGGATATGTGATCATAACTTATAACCCATAATTTAGTGTAGCCCATGATAGTTAGCACATCATGCAACTAAGGCTTGATCACGCTAGCTCATATTTTATATATAGCATGTGTTAGGCCCAAGCCGATCACATTATCTTACTAATATTTTAATGCATATTTATATATATTCTTTCCTTTATTCCAGTTCATTACACTTTTGTTCCTCACTACATTGTTCTCATTTCTTGCTATTATTTACCATGATGCTCTTTCTCGTGATATATGCTAATTCTGTACTTCTATCATTTATTTTCATTGTTGTTGTTGTTTCATAGTTTCTGTCAATTATTGGAACTGTAATTGGGTTGTACTTCGCTCCAATCCTGACTTGATATATTTTTTAGATAATTTATTAGAGAACTAGTATGCTATGCACTACGGGCCACAGGATGGTGAGATAGTTGATTTATCACCCGTAGAGCCTGTTGAGTTAATACCAACAGTTGATGAGGCATAGTTAGTTTATTCATGATATTGTATATATCAATTAGACACTTTGACATTGTATTATTATTTAATGTCTTGTGTTAAGATTAGATTTGGACTTGAGATGTATTTATGACTTTATTTCTTTTTTCTATTTCATATCGTGCCCTATCTTCCTTTAGTTTATTATTGTGATTAAATTTTGTTTACCATTATCATATTGTCCTCCATTTAGATTTGAGATAGCATTATAAGTACCTTATATATTATGTGTGAGATGTGTAGATAATATTTTTGACCTAGACAGCGTTCTACCGCCGATATTGCGGCCTAGGATGGACATACCCACGTATTTGTGCCCCTACACCGGGGGAGGGTCGTTATACATTTTTGTGGTAGCCTATGTCGGTCTAGAAGTCTTTTCAGTAGTATTACTCAGACTTAGAGTATTACTACAAGCCTGCTATAGGATATAGGACTAGGGATATAGGATGAGAGGATACTCAATCACTACTAGGAATATTTCTAATCTATTAAAATTTCTATCTTTATCATTCGAAATAGTTGCTTCCTTTAAAATATTACTGTCATTCCTTGATGTTACCGTATCTTGCACAATATTGATTTCTTTGTTGAATCTGTCTTTAGGATGCCTCCGAAGACTCGATCGTAGTACTCTAGAGCAGTCTCTGCAAGGTCTGTTACTTCGTCACCTCAGAGAGAGCCAACAATGACTATTCTGCCTTCTTCCTCTCATAGGATTGCTTCACCAGTCCAAGGATTATTCTATCAGTCACGGAGGATCCTTCACCCCCACCACCTATGCCAGCAGACGGGATGCAGATGTTCCCTAATAATGGCGGTGCAACAGAGGCAGATGGATGTTCTATGTCAGGGCATCGAGAGTGCTCACCAGTTAGCACTAGCTACTATGGAGAAGGTAGTGTTTGTTCAGGCACAAACCGTACTATTTTATCCCGTACCGTACCAGCCAAGGTCGGGTACCATTATTGACTTTAAGAGGATGGGGCCCAAGGACTTCAGGGGCATCGAAGGGATATTGTACTCCGACGATTGGATCGAGGACGTTGAGAGGGCCCTGAAGCAAGCACAGATTTCAAAGGGCCTGCAGGTGGAGGCAGCGGGCAGCCAGATGTTCAACATTTCTCTAACATGGTTTCGCACAGACCCGAGGATCGCAGTGCCAGGACTGACTTGGAAAGATTTCAAAGGGCATTTCAAGAAAAATTTCTTTCCAGATGTGGCTCTGAGTGGTCTAGGAAGCCAATTCCTAGATCTCATCCGGGGGAACATGACGGTGCACGTGTACGTAGTAGAGTTCTGCAGACTGGGCAGATTTGTAGAGGGACAAAATCCTCTAGGGAAGGCCTAGAAGTTTTAAAAGGATTTGATCAGGGAGATCAAATCTCTCACTAGAGGATACCATACCGCGATATTTGAGGATATCCCGATGGACACGCAGAGGGCATAGGATGACTTGGAGCTTAAATCCAAAAAGATGCGAGACACATTAGAAGGAGCTAACAGTAGTGCGAGTGCAGCAAAATGACCCCACTTTCAGCAGTAGAGGACCTTCTAATATTAGAGACAACAGTTTTATGCACCATTCCGAGCACAAGCAGCAGTAGAGAGGTACACCACGAGGGTGAGCTTTCTCTATGGCAATTGAGGAGGATGAGCCAGTTGGAGATTTGATATCAGTTTTAGTTCTCCTTGATTCTATTCTATCTTATGCTTTATTTATTTCTGGTGCATCACATTCTTTTATATCTGTATCTTTTGCTCTTAAGCATCGATTATAGTCTGAACCTTTCGCTAGAACTTGCAAGATCACGAATAGAGGAGGCATTATCATGGTCGGTGATGTTTACAAGGATCATAAAGTTATATTGGGAGGCCGAAAGTTGAGTGCATCCTTACTCGTAATTACACTTTTGAACTACGACATTATACACGGGATGGATTAGTTGAGTAGGTACCGAGCTAGTATAGATTATCGTGGAGACATAGTTTTATTTTGACTGCAAGAAGATCCAGAGTTTGAGATTACTAGAGGAGTAGTAGAGCAGAACGAGAATGCCATATGTGGAGCCATGATGGAAGAGAAGGAGTTGTCACATCCATTGATACCAGAGTTCATGGATGTTTTTCGGAAGGAGTTGTCGTGTTTACCGCCAGACTAAGATGTTGAGTTCTCTATAGATTTGGTTCCAGGCACAGAGATAATATCTCAACATATTTATAGAGTTAACAATAGTAAACTGGTAGAGTTGAGGAAGCATGTTGATGAGTTGCAAGACAAAGGCTTCATTCGATCTAGTTCATCACCATGGGGTGCTCCGATAACGTTCATACCGAAGAAGAATGGGTCAGTACACATGTGTATCGACTATATGGCTCTGAACTACCTCAATATGAAGAATAAATACCCACTGTCGAGGATTGTTGATCTCTTTGATCGGTTGAACAGAGTGAAGGTATTTTCGAAGATAGACTTGAGGTCAGGTTATCGAAATGGGGCATGGCCAAGCGGTAAGGCAATGGGTTTTGGTCCCGTTACTCGGAGGTTCGAATCTTTCCATCCCAGATTATCTCTATCAAAAACAAAAGATACTCTTTGATATATATGGCGCAACCTAATTATCGTTTTTAAAGTACCACCAGGTGAAAGTGAAGAAGAAGGATATTCCGAAGATAGCTTTTCGGCGGCCAGTTTGAGTTCATGGTGATGCCGTTTGGGTTGACCAATGCCCCAGCAGTATTCATGAATAAGATAAATAAGGTATTCCACCAGTATCTTGATAAGTTTGTGCTAGTATTTATTGATGATATTCTAGTGTACTAGATGACCCCGGAGGAGCATGAGGAGCATCTGAGGATAGTTCTAAAGACTCTCAGGAAGGAGAAGCTTTATGCCAAGCTTTTAAAGTATGATTTCTTCCTTGACAAGGTTGAATTCCTTGGGCATATGATTATAGGTGATGGGATTTTAGTTGACTCGAAGAAGATTACAACAATAGAGTCGTAGGCTACTTCAAGTTCAATGGCAGAGATTAGAAGTTTTCTAGGGCTAGCAGGTTATTACCGGAGGTTTGTACAAGACTTCTCTAGGATTTCGGAGCCGATGACTAGGCTGACCAGGAAGGATGTGGAGTTTGTCTGGACTGAGGAGAGTCATGCCACTTTTGAGGAGCTAAAGATGAGGTTGACGACAACTCCAGTGTTGACGTTGCCATCAGGATTAGGTGGATTCACTATATATTGTGATATTTCAGGGAATGGTTTGGGTTATGTCTTGCAGCAGAATTGGAAGGTGATGCCTATGCTTCCAGGCAATTATGTCCTCATTAGAAGAATTATCCTACCTACGATTTGGAGTTGGCAGCGATCATCTTTGCTTTAAACTTATGGAAACACTATCTATACGGAGAGCATGAGGAGATCTTCAAAGAGCATAAGAGCTGGAAATACGTATTTACTCAAAAAGAGCTAAACATGAGACAGCGACAGTGATATTAGTTGATGAAGGACTTCGATATATCATTGTAGTACCATCCAAGGAAGGCCAATGCAGTCGTTGATGTCTTTAGCAGATATCAGTGGCTATGTGCTTGACTACGGATAGATATTTTTTGGCCGATCTTGAGAGCTTCGGTATTGAGGTGCTGGTACTAAGTATCGAAATACAGATGTGGAGATTGCAGATATAGTCAGAGCTGATAGACAGGATTCGAGCTACGCAGTATGACGATGAGTCTCTGAGGAGCATCAAAGCACAGGTTTGGATAGGATTATCCGAGGAATTTACTATTTCTGAGGATGGGTCACTATGGCATGGTATCAGGTTGTATGTGCCAAGTGGGACATTACGCGAGAATATTCTTCAGGAGGCGCATCGATCGCAGTACTCCATATATCCAAGTGCCAACAAGATGTATAGAGATCTAAGAGAGCATGCATGGTGGTATGGTATGAAGCGGGAGGTGGTGCACTTTGTATCCAGATGTTTAGTGTGCCAGCAGGTAAAGGTAGAGAGGTAGAGGCCAGGTGGTTTACTTCAGCCTTTATCCATTCCACAGTGGAAGTGGGAGCATGTTACCATGATTTTGTTTTAGGGCTTCCGCATTCTCCAGGAGGTAAAGACGCAATTTGGGTCATCGTAAAGAGGTTGACCAAATTAGCCCACTTCTTACGATTCAAGGTAGGTACATCTACGGAGAAGCTAGCGAAGATTTATGTGCTACATAATGTTAGATTATATGGAGTTCCTGTGAGCATAGTATCGGATCGGGATAGTCTCTTCACATCCCACATCTGGAGGAGTTTGTAGGCTTGCTTGGGCACCCAGCTCAAGTTTAGTACCGCATATCACCCCTAGACAAACGAACAGTTGGAGAGGACTATTCAAACTCTCGAGGATATGCTTTGCACTTGTGTTTTATATTTTAGAGGTTCTCGGGAGGATCATCTTCACCTGGTAGAGTTTTCTTACAACAACTATCAGGCCAGTATCGAGATGTCACTATTCAAGGCTTTATATGGACGGAGATGTCGCACTCCTCTATATTGGGATGATGTTGGTAAGAAGTCTTGTTAGGACCGGAGATGATTGTGGATGCATCTGAGAAGGTGAAGCTCATTAGAGATAGACTTCGTGTGGCGCATGATAGACAGCGGCATTCGACCGATAGCCACCGGAGACCTTTGGAGTTTGTGGTATAGATTTTGTTTGTATTGTTTGTGATTATTTTGTTTTAGGTTGAGTGTTAAGGCTGTATTTTGTTCTAGGTTGGCGATCTAGTATTCTTACAGATTTTATTTGACACGGGGCACTATTCTCTTTGGTGGAGGCGAAAAGCTTAGTCTATGGTACATTGGACCCTTCGGTATTCTTGCGAGGGTCGATGCATTGGCCTACAGACTTGACTTGCCTCCTGCACTAGAGGGAGTGCATGATGTGTTCCATGTTTCGCAGCGGAGATAGTATGTGGCAGATCTTAGTCACGTATTGGATCACTCAGAGATCGTGGTGGGTCCGACTCTCAACATACCAGAGCAGCCAGTGGAGATTCTGTATCGTAGAGAGAAGGTGCTGTGAAGCCAGACGATTCCTTTGGTACGTGTCTCGTGGAGGCATCACTCTCCGGGAGAGTCTACCTGGAAGAGGGAAGCTGAGATGCGCGAGAGAAACTCTTATCTCTTTGAGCCGTGAGGTATCATTCTTTCTTGCTTGATTGCTTGTTGTAGTGTTAGTTCTTCCTCAAATTTTGAGGATAAAAATTTTCTAAGGAGGGTAGACTTGTCACTACCACATTTCTAGATGAGGATATTTTGGTCATTTAGCATATTTATTATTTAGTGATAAAATATTTATTTTATGTTACTAATTAATTATATTATGTAGTGCTATTTAATTATTTTTTAGTGGGCTAGCCTATGTTTATTTAGACTTGTCATTAGTAGACCCATTGGATTGTCATGACACATTGAGTCCATCATTAGACTAAGCCTATTAGACCATTATCCTTACTTAATTAAGGAGATTAGCTTAATTTGCATTAGTTTAGAGACTTTCCAATATAGTCCTTCCTAATTATTCCTCATAATTAACTATTGGGGGTACATTGGTCATTAGTTGTTGCTTGGAGAGGAAGAGAAGGGGGTCGTCCACCTATAGGGGGGTTCCCACTCTCTCTCTTCTTTATATTATTTATATCTAGATCCCTAATTTAGTTCATCCACAATTCACTTCAACCCTCCAACAAATTCAACCAAATTCACACATATCCCCTCTCAATTTTGTCATCTAAGAAGAATTGGAGCTTGGATTGCAAGAAGCAATTGAAAGAAGAGAAATTGACAAGGAGATTATGTCCTAATTGTGTCCATTGAGCATTTCATTGGAAATCTATATCACAATAGGTAAATTCTGAATCCACCCCTTAATTTATACTCTAATTCATGAATTTAACAATTAAAAATTATCCCTTAGCTTAGGGCTACCCATAGGATCAAGAACTAGGTTCATATGACTTGTATTATAGATTCTACATGGTAATTTATTTTCAATTAGGAAGAATTTCGATATTGACACATCAAGTGTGTGTCATGAGACCAATTAGATCTAATTAAAATTAGATCAAGATTGTGGGACTAGATATGTGTCCAAAAATAGACACGTGTAGAGCGTATCATAGTATTTTATGATACAGTGTGATACGAGGTTCATTTTTAGGAAATTTGTGTAAATGCTCTTTAATTCTTATTGTAGCAAGTTGCATTAGTTAGAAAATAGTGTATTTGATATGTAGGAATGTTTATTGTGGTGTACTATATATGGATATATATATTAGATGTGTTAGTGCAAATAGGTATTGGGATATCAGGATTAAAGATACAAGAGTATCAATAGCAGCTAGGACATATGATATGTGACATTAGTAATTAGTGTATGTATATGTGAGACTTTAGCACTGATTGCAAGGAGTTTCACTAGCCATAGATGTGCAAGGCTCGAGTATGAGTGCCCAGGTAAGGAAGCATCAGTAATAAGAAAGGGGCAAAGTGGGTTCCTAATACCTGTAGGCCAACGAGTTGTGTGTGTGTTGTAGAGGTTAGGCGAGCAGCAGCAGCCATGCTGTGTGCAGGTACTTACCTGTAGCAGGAGGGTGTATGTACATTGATGACAATAGGAGGGGGAAAATACTTAGACTCGAGTTATAGCAAGATAAAGTAGCAGCAACATCAAGGTGCATTAGCAGCAACTGCAAGATGCAGCAGCAGCAACATACAAGATGCAGTAGCATCAGTAGTATCAAGATGCGGTAGCAGCAGTAGTAGCAAGATGTAGTAGCAGTTGGGGCTAGTATCCAGGCTTGGGGGAAACCTGCAAGTGGTTGAGGTAGCAGCAGTTTGATGAAGTGTGTGTCGCCCACTTGAGTTGAGAGGGTGCACAAGTAATAAAGTGGTTCTAATTGATATGCAGACATCAAGAGTAAAGGGTTAAGTTATGGTTTAGATGTTTATTTCGGTATGATATTAAGTAGGGAGGATGGCAAGGGGTGTTAGTGTGTGCTGTTGGCACTGAGACAGTGTGTAGGTACCTGGAAATTAGGCTCGAGCTTGTCTCAGTTCAGTGCATATTGAACTAAATATTTAGTTGATGTGTATATGATTAGCTATAGTAGATATGGGTGTAAGGGTGGGGTAAAATACCAAGTTACTTGGTAATAGGTAGGGTATCTTATGCAAGGTAATGGGTGGTTATTAAGGCATCTATGTTTTAGTGATTTAAGTATTAGTACTAGCTTAAGGCATTTACTATAAGTTCATATAGTAAGGTAATGAATGGGGTAGTTGGGATAAATATCAAGGTAAGGTGTATATATATATATATATATATATATATATATAGCCTTGTATTGAACCTAGAGACCTGGATATGACCTAGTAATTATTACAATAGCCTTGTAACAAACCTAGATGCTAGGTGTGGACCTAAATTAAGGTATTGACCTAGTATAGCTAAAATAAGTTAGGGTAAGCTAGAATGACCTAGAAATGGCCTAAAAATTGTATTAGTGCATTTTAACTTATTTTTTATTTTATTACACCAAGTAACATGATATTCCTATTTAAGTGTGTGTGACACCAGCTCGGATATCGAGTTATACCATTTTCTCAAGACCACAGGCGAATACATTCTCTGATAGTTTTTCTATTTGATAGCCTATGTTCGCCAGTCCCGAAATACGTAGGACCAGGTATACGAACACATGCCAACTGTACGAACAAGTATAGGAATCCAATTTAATGGAACTAACCAGTCGTAGTATATTGTAAAATATAACTAAGTCACAATATCACAGGCAGGTAATAATCTAGTCTCATCCACAAATATCACAGAATAGAAAACTGGATGAATAGATAAAGTCTCAGAATCCACTTCAAATAAAGTCTAGTAGAGAATAATCTACGATAATAAAGTATAAAAGAATACTGATAAAAGTACAACTAGACAATAATAAAATAGTTTGGGGATCAGCTAACTAGATAAGGACACCCAAGGCACTAAGCAACTATCATCCATAACGCTCAAGAAAACTTCTGTGGCTCCATCTCAAGGTTCTCGTCAGCAAAATCTCCAACTCCGTAGTCCGTCGGCTACAAGTGCTCGTCTGGATTTGGAAAAGGTATCAGGTCCTCAGAGGGACATAACAAGTACACAAGAAATCGACATGCATAAAAGTAAAAAGGTAAACAATAAACAGGATAACTAAACCATCTTTGTGATATGCGTGGAACATGAGGGGGAAGAATAGAAGAATCCGTCATCCCACCAGGCGTTCGATAGAACTTGGGGGTAGACTATATACACCAGAAGAAACAAAAGTCCCATACGCTCACCAGTAGATTCTCCCCTTCCATTGTACTATCCGAACCGTATACACGATGCAAAAATAGTACAACAACGTCAACAAAATCTAGAAAACTAGTCCAAACACTAATTACTAACACAAGACACGAACTCACGTATCATTGGCCAGTTGACACGCTAGCCCATGCACTCACTCACTTAGTGAACATGTTGAACAAGTGTCATGTCAGAAGATACTAAATACCTTCACAATATACTGGGTAAGTCTGCTACTCTAAGATGCGTGCACACAACTAACAAATAAAACTAGACATAATGTAAATTGAATAACACAATTAAGCAAGGTGTACTTGCCTTCCAAGCCAAGCTGCACGCAAAACAAGTCTGGTCCGGAGCTCTCCACAGAAATGTCTTGAACACCTACCAATTAATATTGACACTAATTAGATTCTAACTTCTAGTTAAATTAAGTTATTATCTAGTTATAAATCTATATTGGTTGCATATGCAAGTAACTACACACCAAAATATTAATAGTCATTAACTTTTCCAAAACCTAAAAAACTATTTATAAAACCATAATTCTGGAATTTATTGGGAAAATAGGATTTATAGTGATAGGGTCATCTTCTATAAATTTTATGAGTCCAAAAACCAAGTCGGAATCAAAACTAGGTCATATGGGTCTACCGAGTAGTCAACAAAACCAATTTTTGGCAAATTAGTAAATATGGAATAAATTCCCATAAATCAGAAATAAAAAAAATTAGGTGCTAAAAATATGGATTTTTGGTCGGGGTTTATGTCGGAACTTGATAGGGTCAAGTTTTGTCAAAACTAGGTCAACTTGTTACGTAAAAATACCTAAAATATTAATTTTTATAAATAGGAAATAAATCTGAATATACTTTGTAAAAATTAGTATTAATAATAATAAATACCTTTTTATAGAAATAAAATTAATTAGATTTTTATCATCTACAAGTTGATCCTATTACTATTAGCAACCATCCTTGCTAGTATGCATGTCAAGGGATGGTACATGGGTCTGGTAACATTTTAGACATTAAAATAATAATTATTTAATATAATTTCAGAATATAAAATTTATGGAAAAATACTAATCCATCTAGAAATATTAGGTTTTCTATCTACTATCAATTCCTTAACAAGGTCCTACGGTTTCCAACATGCATACATCAAGACTAGGTCAAAACTACACATAAAATATGCTCAAAGTCCTAATTTAATACTCCTTAATTAATTCTACAATTATTAATAAAAATAAATTTAATCCATATTAATAACATCTTTATACATTTATTAACAAGATTTAAAAATAGTTTTACGGGGGATTTCATATATGCACAAGACTTTTGGATTAAACCTCCAAATTAGGGTTCTTGATTTTGCATAGTTCTTCAAGTAAAAGCAATGGTGTTTGATCATCAAAACACATATATACATATAAAATATATATACATATATATAGAAGAGATTGGAGGAAGAAGGAGAGAAGGTTTAATGAAAGAAACTTACTAGAAGTAAAATAAGGATGTACTAGGATTCTTGGAGGAGGTCGTCGTCCTTTGGGTGACTGACGTGACCCGGGTCTGACGTGAGGTCTGCTATGGGGGAGGTCGACGATAAGAGGAGATGGGGAGGAGAGGAAATTATGTTAGGTTTTGGTTGTAGATGATATATATATATATATATATATATATATATATATATATATATATATATATATATATATATATATATATATGTGTGTGTGTGTGTGTGTGTGTGTGTGTGTGTGTGTGTGTGTGTGGATGAGAAAGGGGATCCGCGGGTAGGGGGGATTTGGTTCGGCTATGGGGGGTTTCGGTCATGGGGGTAGGAATATGATAGTTGTTTCCTAATTTGATTGGTAAAAAATCTGGGGGTAAATAACTAATTAATAGTTAAGATTTGATTGGGATTCTAAAAAGAATAAGATAGGGTAAATAATATGCAAATCTTGCAAAAAAAAAGAATTTTCTAGATTTATTGGTATGGGATTCTCATGGTGGCAATTGAGTTATGGGTTGCTCATTGTAGGAAGTTTGGATTGGAAAATAGCCCTAAATAAATTGTATATAAAATATCTAAATATCAAATACAAGAAACTACCGTTGTTACACTAGTGCCATACTAAGGTTGAATGGTTGAATTTTGTGTCACGCAAAGATCCTACGAGTAGTGTCTCTAATGTAGGCTACTTCTTACGAAGAGCGATATAGATTTTGGGGTCGTCCTATGTCATTAATGTCCAAACTATGGTGATGTATCCTAATAAAACAATTGAGTTTAATTAATTTTAAAAATAATCTAAATAAATACAATAAATATAAAATACACAAAAATACCTATTTTTGGGTGAGAGGTTTTACAACCTACCCACCTTATAAAATTTTGTCCTCGATTAAGAATATGTCACGATCTAGAAAAACAAGAATACGGTATGTAAATCCTTACCTGAGGCCACACGTAAGTGGTAAAAATGCTCTATGATAGAATCCTCTCGCTCCCAAGTTGACTCGCCCGGTGAATGATGCTTCCAAGCAACACGGACTAGTCGAATGGTCTTCCTTTTTACCATATTCTTTCTACGGCCGAGAATCTCCACTAGTTGTTCCTCAAAAGATAAACTCGATCCCACGATGATCTCTGAATGATCCAGTACATGGCTAGGATCCGCCATATATCTCCTCAACTGTAAAAAATGGACCATATCATGGACACCCTCTAAGGTCTGCGGTAATGCTCATCTGTAAGCAACCTCACCAACACTCTCCAACACATCGAATGGTCCGATGTACCTTGGACTAAGATTCCCTCTACCTCCAAATCTGATGGTTCCTCTAGTAGGAAAGATCATTAAGAACACATGATCTTCCGACTGGAACTCTAGGGGTCGATGGTGAGTATCTTACCATTGCTTCTGTCTATCCTGCATTGCTTGAAGGTGACCTTAAATCTGCTTGACCTTCTACACTATACGAGATACCAACTCTGATCCAAGTATCTGTCTCTCATCCATATCACTCCAACAGACTGGAGGTCGATAATTTTTTCCGTATAATGCTTCAAAAGTAGCCATCTGAATGTTTGCATGGTAGTTATTATTGTAAGAGAACTCCACCAAGTGCAAGTGATCCTCCCAAGATCCTCTAAAGGCAAGCATGCACGCTGTCAACTTATTATCCAACGTCTGAATAGTGCGCTCTGACTGTCCGTTTGTCTGCGGGTGATAGGAAGTGCTAAACTTCAATCTAGTTCCTAGGATCTCCTGCATGCTTCTCCAAAAGTTTGATGTAAACCTCGAATCTCTGTCTAAAACTATGCTGACTGGTACTCCATGTAGGTGTACAATCTATTTCATGTACATCTCTGCCAGAAATTTTGTAGATTGCCCAACTCTAAAGGGTAAGAAGTGTGTCGCCTTTGTCAATCTGTCCACAATCACCCAAACTGCATCTCAGCCAGCTGGACTCCTCGAAAAACCCGTAATGAAGTCCATGGTAATGTGCTCCCTTTTCTAATCTGGAATGGGAAGCAATTAAAGTTGTCCTGTTGATCTCTGATGTTCAGCCTTAACTTGCTGACATACCAAGCACTTCACCACAAACTGTGCTATCTCTCGCTTCTTACCTTACCACCTGTAATATTGTCTCAAGTCTTTGTACATCTTGGTACCTCCTGGATGAATAGAGTATGCTAAACTGTGAGCCTCTATCATTAGTTCCTGCCTAAGCTCTCCATTAGGAACATAGAGGTGATACCCATACCTCAAAGTCCCATCTTCGTGTTTCCTCAGTCCAGTCTGCAATCTAGCCTCAGTCCTCTGTCTAAGTCGCTGAATCTCACATCGGTCGGCAAAACTGCCTTAATACGCTCCACCATTAATGATTGCACTTGAAGGTTCATGAACTTTGTGACTTCTCCTGGCATAACCACCTCTATGCCCAGCTTCTCCCAATAATATAACAATTCCTTCTGTGTTGTCAAGAAGCATGCCATCGGTCTCCTACTCAATGCATCCGCTACTGCATTAGCCTTGCCCGGATTGTACTGCAACTCAATTTCAAAATATGCCATCAACTCAAGCCATCGTCTCTGCCTCAGGTTTAGATCCTTCTGAGTATAGACATACTTTTGGCTCTTATGATCTGCATAAATCTCTATAGTCTCTCCGTATAAATAGTGCCTCCAAAGATTTAGAGCAAAGATTACTGCTGCAAGCTCCAAGTCATGAGTGGGTTAGTTCTTTACATGGATCTGCAACTGCCGAGAACCATATGCTACCACCTTACCATGCTGCATCAAGACGCAACCTAATCCCTTTCTGGAAGCATCACTATAAATAAGGAATCCTTCCGGTCTAGTAGGTTTGGTCAAGATCGGCGCTGTAGTCAAGTGCTTCTTCAACTCATCAAATGCTATTTGATACTCCTCTATCCATATAAACTCCTATTCCTTGCGAGTCAACCTTGTTATAGGCTCTTCGATCCTCGTAAAATTCTCTATGAATCTCCGGTAATATCCAAAAGTCCTAGAAAACTCTATACTTCTGAGACATCGGTTGGGGTAGGCCACATCTCCACTTGTTGATATCTTAGCTGGATCCACTAATATGCCTTCTCCCGAGATAACATGCCCAAGGAAAGAGACATGATCTAGGAGAAACTCATACTTGCCCAGCTTAGCATATAACTTCTGATGTCTCAACGTTTCTAGCACCTTCCTCAAATATTCCTCATGCTCCTCATGGCTCTTCGAGTACAACAAAATATCATCGATGAATACGACCACAAGCTGGTCCAAGTACTGATGGAATACTTGGTTCATTAAATTCCTAAACACAGTTGGTGTATTTGTCAAACCAAAGGGCATTACCAAGAACTCGTAGTGCCCATAGCGTGTCCTAAAAGCCGTCTTCTGAATATCCTCACACCTCACCTTCACTTGATGGTATCCCGATCTCAGATCAATCTTAGAAAATATTCGTTCTCCTATCAGTTGGTCGAACAAGTCATAAATTCGCGACAGAGGGTACTTATTCTGGATGGTCACTGCATTAAGGACTTTGTAGTCGACACACATGCGGAATATTCCATCTTTCTTTCGCACGAACAACACTAGGGCTCCCCAAGGTGTTGCAATTTGCCTAATGAATCTCTTGTCATACAACTCTTACAACTGTGCCTTCAGCTCATTTAGCTCCTTCTTGGCTAGCCGATACACATTAGAAGATATCGACGCTGCTCCCGATACCAACTCAATAGTGAACTCAACTTTTTTGTCCGATGGCAGGCCGAGCAACTCGTTTGGAAAGACATATGCAAACTTCTCAATAATCGGTGGCGGCACAACTTCCACTCCCATGCAAGCTCCATCGTACTGGCCTACTCCCTTCTCTGTAGTTTCTCTTATGAACTCAAACTCTGGCTAGCCAGGCCGGCTTAAAGATAGCACAACCTTTATGGCAATCTAATACTGCATGGTATTGACTAAGTCAATCCATCCCCAATACTACGTTAAAATTTGGTATTGGAAATACCAAAATTTGAGCTTCCATCTTCCAACCACAAACAATAACTGAACAAGTCCTACAGGTACTAATTATAGGCACTATTCCTCCCCCGGTTAGAATCCTCCAACTCTTAGGCAAGGGTGAAGTAGCTATTCTATGTATTACTACAAATCTAGATGATATGAATGAAAGAGTTGCCCTAGAATCAAATAAAACAGTAGCATGTACTGATCCAACTAAAATAATACCTGTAATAATCTCTCCTTCGGTCTCTTCTCTTCCCTGAGTCAGTGAAAACCCCTGTGCTTGCCTCTAATCTCCTGCCTGCTGTCTACATCTCTCAAACTGTACTGCCTATGGTGCCAAGGGTGGTCCTCTCAGCTGGCCTTCTGGTACTGGTAGATGAACTACTACTCCTCCTCCTTTGTTGGTTGCTCCCAGTGTCGGTACTGCTGGCTTCTGAAGTCCAACTGGAACAATAGCTCGATGTTACGAACAATCCCGAGCTTGATGCTGATCTAATCTGCAATCCAAGCAAGTTTCCAGTTTCTTCCTGCACTCCCTTTGTACGTGCCCTTCTTGCCACAAAAATGACAATTAAAAGTTTCTCTGGGCTGGTAGGGCCCTGTCCTCTGTTGCTGCTGTTGTCCCATTGGTCGTCTGATTGGCCCTCCTTATTGCGTCTTTGCTGGTCCTTGCTGAATTCTCTGTTGGCTCTCTTTCCCCTTGTTGATGGCCTCTTAAATCCTAGCTTCTGTCAATACTTCAACATAAGAGATCTGGGACTGTGAGCGGGTATAGTGTTAAATCTCCTGAGTCAGCCCGTAATAAAATCTTTTTGCTTTCTCCAATTCATTGGGTATCAGAACGACGCCATATCTACTGAGGTGGCTGAACTCAGAATCATACTCATCAACCGTCTTGTTTCCCTGCTCTAGATGGAGGAACTGGTTGTATAATGCATCCTTCACAGTAATCGAAAAGTATTTCTTCTCAAATTACTCCAAGAGCTGCTCCTAAGTCTGACGTATACCCAATTGAGGCTCGTTCGATTCCCACCAGTGATGAACGTTTCCTTCTAGCTGCGTCCTCACGCTTGTCATCCATAAGTCCGTAGGCAGCTATGACGTCTCCAATAGCTTCTTGATGTTGGTCATCCAGGTTGTGGTCTCCTCTGGGCTCTTATTGCCTTTATTTGGCTTAGGATTTATTTGTACGAAATTCTTGACTGATTCAACATGCGCTTGTGGCAGAAGAACTAGTTCCTGTGCTGGTGCAGGTATTGGTGCAGCCAACCTCTCAAGTACTGTCAGGAATCCCTGCCTCATCTCTGAGGCTTCCTGCCTCTGCTCTGCTGCTTGCTGCCTCTGCTCGACAGTTAGTGCGGCGGCCTGCTGTCTCTGCTCTGTAGCCTGTTATCTCTGTTCCGGCATCATCATCTAGAAAAATTGGAAAATCAACTTCTGGTCGTCCTACGGTGCTGCTGGGGCTGGGAAAGCTCCATTAGGCGCCATGGAAGGAGCTAGTATAAATGGATTGTTAGTTTGCCCATCCAGTCCTAGAAGTCGGGGAGTCATTGAGGCCGCTCTTGGTGATTGGCCATTGGCCCCTGGAGACGTGTTGCCCCTGGTGGCGGCACGACTGCAATGCAAATTCATCTATCTGCAAGAGATGGACAAAGAATTAGGAAAAGTATATGAATCAAGCAGGATGCAAATATTTATTTAAATAGAACATATTGGAAGGAAGGTAGGTTATAGTCAATGTATGGATGAGACCTAAAACTCTAATGCTAGGTGTAGCCCCGTTCGGTACAGTTACATAACCGAAATGGCTAACTGGACCTGAATGGGCTACCACAGAAAATATGTCACGCCCAGTCCCAAAATACGTAGGACCAGGTATATGTACACATATCAGCTGTACGAACAAGTTTAGAAACCCAATTTAATGGACCTAACCAGTCGTAGTACGGTTTAAAATATAACTAAGTCACAAAATCACAGGCAGGTAATAATCTAGTCGCATCCACAAATATCACATAAAAAGAAACTGGAAGAATAGATAAAGTCTCAGAATCCACTACAAATAAAGTCTAGTGGAGAACAATCTACGATAATAAAGTTTGAAAGAATATTGAAAGAAGTACAACTAGACAATAATAAAATAGTTCGGGCGTCAGCTAACTAGATAAGGACACCCAAGACACTAAGCAACTATCATCTATAACGCTCAAGGAAACTCCTATGGCTCCACCTCAAGGTCTTCCTCAGCAAAATCTCCAACTCCGTAGTCCATTAGGTACAAGTTCTCATCTGGATCAGGAAAATATGTCAGATCCTCAGAGGGACATAACAAGTACACACGAAATTGACATGGATAAAAGTAAAGTAGTAAACAATAAATAGGATAACTAAACCATCTATGTGATATGCACTTGAGACCTCTCTAGTGGCGCATGAGGGGTTAGAGGAGAAGAATTTGCGATCCTACCAGGCGTTCGATAGAACTCGGGGGTACATAAATACACCAAAAGAAATAAAAGTCCCATATGCTCAATAGTAGATTCTCCCCTCCCAATGTACTATATGAACCAAATACGCGGTGCAGACATAGTACAACGACGTCAATAAAATCTAGAAAACTAGTCCAAACAATAACTACTAACACAAGAAGCAAACTCACATATCAATGGCCAGTCGACACGCTAGCCCATGCACTCACTCACTCTGTGAACTTGTTGAACAAGTGTCGGTTCAGAAGATACCAAGTACCTTCAAAATATGTTGGGTAAGTCTGCTACTCTAAGACGCGTGCACACAACTAATAAATAAACCAAGGCATAATATAAACAGAAAAATACAATAAAGCAAGGTGTACTTGCCTTCCAAGCCAAGCTGCGAGAACAACAAATCTTGTCCAAAGCCCTCCACAGAAATGTCTCGAACACCTACCAATTAATATTGTCACTAATTAGACTCTAACTTCTAGTTAAATTAAGTTATTATCTAGTTATTAACTCTACATTGGTTGCATATGCAAGTAACTACACACCAAAATATTATTAGTTATTAACTTTGCCAAAAGCTAAATAAAAATTATTTATAAAACAATAATTCTGGAACTTATTAGGAAAATAGGTTCTTTTGTGATAGTGTCATCTCCTATAAATTTTATGAGTCCAAAAACAAAGTATGAACCAAAACTAGATCATATGGGTCTATCGACTAGTCACCAAAACCAAATTTTGACAAATAAGTAAATCTGGAATAAATACCCAAAAATTAGAAGAAGAAGAAAATAATAATAATATAATTTTAGGTGCTAAAAATATGTTATTTTGGTCGAGGTTTAAGTCAAAAATTGACAGGGTCAAGTTTTGTCAAAATTAGGTCAACTTGTTACGTAAAAACACCTATAATTCTAACTTTTTATAATTAGAAAATAAATCTAAATATATTTTATAAAAATCAGTATTAATAATAATAAATACCCTTTTGTTTATAGAAAAATAATTACGGTTTTATCATCTACAAGTTGATCCTATTAGTATTGGCAACCATCCTTGCTAGTATGCATATCAAAGGATGTTACATGGGTGTGGTAACATTATAGACATTAAAATAATAATTATTTAATATAATTTCATAATATAAAAATTTTGGAAAAATAGTAATCCATCTAGAAACATTAGATTTTCTATCTACTATCAAGTCCTTAACAAGGTCCTACGGTTTCCATCATGCAAACAAGAAGACTAGGTCAAAACTTCACATAAAACATGCTCAAAGGCCTAATTTAATACTCCTTAATTAATTCTAGAATTATTAATAAAAATAGCATTTAATCCATATTAATAACATCTTTATACAATTATTAACAAGATTTAAAGAAGGTTTTATGGGGGGTTTCATACATGCACAAGACTTTTGGATTAAACCTCCAAACTAGGGTTCTTTAGTTTGCATGGGTTCTTAAAGTTAAAGAAATGGTGTTTGATCATCAAAACACATATATACATATAAAATATATAAACATATATATAGAAGAGATTGGAGGAAGAAGGAGATAAGGTTTAAAGAAAGAACTTAGTAGAAGTAGAAGGAGGATGTACTAGGGTTCTTGGAGGGAGGGTCGGCCTTGGGATGGCTGATGTGGCGTGGGTCCGACGTGAGGTCTGCTATGGGGGAGGTCGGCGGCAAGAGGAGATGGAGAGGAGAGGAAATTAGGTTAGGGTTTGGTTGTAGATGATATATATATATATATATATATATATAAATATATATGCAGATGAGAGAGGGGATCCGCGGGTAGGGGGATTTGGTTTGGCTATGGGGGTTTCGGTCATGAGGTAGGAATATGATAGTTGTTTTCTAATTTGTTTGATAGAAAATCTATGGTAAATCACTAAATAATAGTTAAGATTTGATTTGGATTTTAAAAGGAATAAGATAATGGTAAATAATTTGCAAATCTTGCAAAAAAGGGAATTTTCTAGATGGATTGGCATGGGATTCTCATGGTGGTAATTGAGTTATGGGTTGCTCATTGTAGGAAGTTTGGATTGGACAATAGCCCTAAATAAATTGTATATAAAATAATTAAATATCAAATACAAGAAACTATGATTGTTACACTAATGCCCCACTAAGGTTGAATGGTCGAATTTTGTGTCACACGAAGATTCTACGAGTAGTGTCTCCAATGTAGGTTATTTCCTACGAAGGAAGATATAGATTTTGGGGTCGTCCTATGTCATTAATTTTCAAACTACGGTAAAGTATCCTAATGAAACAATTAAGTTTTAATTAATTTTAAAAATAATCTAAATAAACACAATAAATATAAAATACACACAAATACCTTTTTTTGAGGGGGTTTACATAGCCTATATATTTCATATATTTAATATTGAGATATTTGATTCTTGACAAGATGGATTTATGGATTGGTATACGAGGATCTTGGTCATAAGATATTATTGTCGTGGTTACTCAATGATCGTCATGTTGTGCTTCGTGATTACTTAGAGATTACCGTAATATCTTAGTGATTATATTGACCGTAATCATAGTGCATGATATTATAGACTGTGCAGTATGATATATGTATTATAACGTGTCATAATTTGGATCAGTGTACTAGTCGGGGTTTGGGGAAAGTATTAGTGGATATATGATCATATCTTATAGCCCGTGATTTAATGTAGCCTGTGATAGTTAGCAGATCATGCAACTGACGCGTGATCACACTAGCTCACCTTTTATATATAGCCCATGTTAGGCCCAAGCCAATCACATTATCTTACTAATATTTTAAGGTACATTTATATATATTATTTTCTTTATTCTAGTTTATTACATTATTGTTCCTTACCATATTGTTCTCATTTTTTGCCATTATTTACCATGATGCTCTTTCTCGTGATATATGCTAGTTCAGTTACTTTCATTATTTATTTTTATTTCTGTTGTTATTTCAAAAAAATTGTCAATTATTGGAACTGCTATTGGGTTGTACTTTGCTCTAATCCTGACTGAATATATTCTTAAGATGATTCATTAGAGGACTGGTGTCCTATGCACTATGGCCACAGGATGGCGAGCCAGTTGAGTTATCACCCGTAGAGCCTGTTGAATTAGTACCAGCAGTTGATGAGGCATAGTTAGTTGATTCATGATATTGTATATGCCAGTTAGACACTTTGGCATTGTATATTATTTGATGTCTTGTGTTGAGATTAGACTTGGACTTGTGATGTATTTGTGACTTTATTTCTTTTCTTCTATTTTCTATCATGCCATATCTTCCCCTAGATTGTTACTGTGATTGATTATTGTTTACATTTATCATATTATCATATTGTCATCCATTTGGAGTTGAGATAGCATGACAGGTACCGTATATTATGTGTGAGATGTGTAAATAGTATTGTTGACCTCGACAACATTCTACCGCCGATGCTGTAGCATAGGCTGGACGTACCCATGTACTCATGCCCCTACACCAGGTGCGGGTCATGACAGTTAGCATCCTCTTCAGCAATTTATCTCTATTCCCCGTCCGTATCATACGAAAAAAATCTGTTATTCTTACTCGGGAGTCTCGAGTACGCAATGGGTAATGGATCTTCAAAAAAAAAAGAACTCTTCTGAAGGTAAAATAGTTCACGTCCATATTACCTTTGAACTATATTCCTAAACGTTATCAGTAAAGGTCTACAATGTCCATATTACCTCTGAGTAAACTTTACTATGAGACTATGGTTCACCAGCGTACTCTCACTAACAAGGTTTACCATGTCCATATTACCTCTGAGTAAATTTTATCATGGAAAATTTTTATCATGGAACAATGAGTTCACGTCAATATTACCTCTGAACTATATTCCTAAATATTATCAGTAAAGGTTTACCATGTCCATATTACCTATGAGTAAACTTTACCATAAGACAATGGTTCATAACCCAATAAAGTTTACAATGTCCATATTATCTCTGAGTAAACTTTACCATAAAACTATGAGTTCATGTCCATATTACCTCTGAACTATATTCCTAGCAGCAAATCTCCCCATGTGACTATCAACTGTCGCCTCCGACCTTGATAGCCAGATAAACTGATCATCCGTACTTTACCACGAGTACGTTGGTGGTGATTAGTCCACCAAAACCTATCACCTCTATCACGCCCCAGTACCAGAACATGAAGACGGCCATGGCTAGCTCCCCCGTATAAGATATAGAATATCGTACGGTGGTCACAACTGTAACTAGACAAGGGGGTGCATACTTACAAGCAAGTCACTTAGGGTCACACAACATATATATTGTCTCAATCAGTCAAGCAAGAACAGTAAACATAGAACATATATAAAAAAGAAGTAAGGCATCCCAAACACCATGCCATGATATTCTGGAAACCAGCTATGTAAAATAAGAAAGCTGGCAGAGTATTAAAAGTATATGGCTGTGATCAGCTGCAGTCTGATTAATTACAATAATGTAAAAGAAACTAAATTTTCAGATCTTACGGCTAACAAGTGCCGGTGGCTAAACGTCCAAAATAAGTAAAGGGTGCAATAACGAGCAGGGAAGAAAAAAACCCACTCGTTCCCTTCAATGGCCATCCACATGATGTGCGCCATTATTCAAGGGGAAGTACGCATGATCTCTGGGCGCTGGCTCTAAACTTGGCCATACAAAACGAGTAGGGTTAGTCCCCAAATAGCAAGTACCATAAGGAAGCACGAATGAAAAAATAAAACCAGGTAATAAAATAGATATATATATATAGTTATGTCTCATAGTTTTGGTTAATAGCCTATCATGCCACAATAATCTAACCCTACAACCAAAAAATGACAAGGGTTAGACCATCGCACCATGATAGTCTATGTCCCTAGACTATTTGACAGTAGATACAATACACAAACAAGCTCAGTTATATCACCGGCCAATCATTCATACGGCTTACTAGATGCAGTCCGGGTTATCCCAAAGATATTATACAAATAGGAATCCTAATATCGAACCAGGTACTAGCAGGGTTAGCTGAGCCATGAATTACTGGATAGCACATAGTATTGCGCACCGGTCCCTCGTAAGGCCACCGTGCTAAGATCGCATAGAATATATAGTATAGTATAATAGTCGAATATTTCCATCCACTAATGAGGACTTAAACAATATCCATGGGGACTAGCCTGCATACCCCAATTCAGATGACTGGAGGTGGCTAGTTAGGCAGGATCTCGAGATTCTATTCCCTCCCAATGCTCTACAAGTTTAGTTGCCTAGTTAATCCTATTGTTAATTGGAATCACATGGCGTGGTCACATTGTATTCTCCTTATATGATGTACCATAGTACGGCCATGCTAGATACGAATACACTTGTCATTTTGCAGTTCAACTTGAATTTACCCCTACGTAATGCAACAATCAACAAATCCTAGCCACGCTTGGTCATTGACTAACCCTTATGTCCACGCTGGAGGTTAAGTCATATCACATGTCACGTAGCACTTTGGTACACCGTAGTGTAAATATGTAATATAATCGAGTAGGAATACTTAGCACATAGGAACACATAGCACGTAGTAAGTGTATCAGCACGGATACAAGTGGTCGAGTCATGGCACATATATGGGTCTAATACTCTTATGGTCATCAAAGTCACACATATATTCCATAAAGTACAAAGGAACATTCAAACAAAACTAGTCCAATAAAGCATGTGCAAGGGGCCGCATGCGCATAAGGATCATGGCCGCATAGGGATCAACTGTCGCATAGAATTAGTTGTCGCATAGAAAGTCGGGCCGCATGGCCGCATAGGTCTCATGGTCGCTGACCGCAAAGGTCGCATGCATTCAGGCCGCATAGCACATGAGTTCGGACTGCTTGGCCGTATGACTTCAGACCGCATGGTCGTATGAGTTCAGACCGCATGGCCGTATGAGTTCGGGCCGCATGCGACTTCGTCTTCTCCAGGCAGCAGTTCGACCATGGCGAGAACTCCAAAAACCAAAATTTATTTTCTTCATAAAAACTTTATTTTAACTCTAAATTAAGTGAACCAAAAGCCAAAATGCTCAAAATTAAGTGCTCCATCTATCCCAAAAACTATTTTTCAAAAATACTATGTTTTAGTAGATTAAAACCACCAAAAATTCAAAGAACCCATGAAAGCCCTAAACTTATAATATAGATATACTCAAATCCATCTATTAAAACCGAAACCCCAAGTTCTAAAAGTGTTTAGAATCATCATAAGAACATAATAGACTAATAAAATGCAAAAAAAGAGCAAGAATCAAAAATTAAGAGATTTCTCCATGTAGTGCAAGGTATACTTGCCTCAATGAAGGAAGAAGAGGAAATGGAGAGAATGAGGGAATAGAGAGAAAGATGTTAGGTTTTATAGTTAAGGTTTGAGGTTTAGACCTTGGGTTCAACTCATGAATAAACCAACCCAACAATTATACCATGGGTCTAATTGAACCAAAGAATGGGTCTAGTCTCCTTGCATACAACATAATTATCATACAAGCAAGAAATACTCCAAGCAGGAAATAAATACAAGCAAGAAATAAATATATCCCAAAATATACATTTTGGGAACGGGACGTGACATCTCTCCCTACCTTAGAAAAATTTCGTCTTCGAAATTCAAACTCAAGGCTAGCTAGAGAAATAAGAACAAGTACTATGCTAACTACAAGCATATCTACACATACAATCAAATCCAAGCATATAATAAAGAAAAATAGTGTCACATAGCATGTGTAAACAAATTACGAGATTCGAGATATGAAGGCATAAGAACGAATATATCTTTTTTGTCGAACAGGTGCAGATACCAAGATCGGATATCGTCCTCGCGCTCCCATATTGACTCTCCCAAAGGGTGATGACCCCAAGCAACTCGGACAAGATGAATGGTCCGATTCTTGAGCACTTTCTTCCTTCGGTCCAAAATGGATACGGGTTACTTCTCGTGAGACAAGTCGCTTCCAACGACTTGTTCGGAATGGTCGAGGATATGACTCGGATCTGGGACATACCTATGGAATTGAGACACATGAAATATATTGTATACCTCACGTAGCGAAGGCAAAAGGGCAAGATGATAATCAACATCGCCCACCCGTTCGAGAATATCGAACGGACCGACCTATCATGGACTAAGCTTCCCGCGAACCCCGAATCTAATGACTGCATGGGTTGGCAAAATTCACAAGAACATGTGGTCGCCGACACAAAACTCTAAAGGCCTACGATGCTGATATGTCCAATGTCGATGCCTATCTTGCGCAACCCGAAGTCGCCCTCTGATTTGCTTGATAACTTCTATTGTCTGTGTGATCATCTCTGGACCTAATATCTTAACTCACCTATATCATCCCATGTCAATGATGACCTGCACTTCCTCCTATATAACACTTCGAATGGTGCCATTCGGATACTTTCTTGATAACTATTATTGTATGATAACTCAACGAGATGAAGGTGATCTTCCCAAGACCCTCCAAAATCTAAGGTACAAGCTCGTAGCATATCTTCCAGGGTCTGGATGGTTCTTTCTGCTTGCCCGTCTGTTGTGGATAGTAAGTGGTACTGAATCTCAACTTGGTGCCAAAACTCTGGAGCAAACTCTACCAAAATTGTGTAGTGAACCGAGTGTTGATCGGATATAATACTCACTGGGATGCCGTGATGTCGTACTATCTGTCGCATGTACATCCCTGCTAACTGCTATGTGGACTGTCCTACTTGGAAGGGAAGAAAGTAAGCAACTTTCGTGAGATGATCCACTATTACCCAATGTCACTACCATATTTTCTAGGAAAGGGTACTTTAGTAATTTTATAATTTATTTAATATTGTGCATGATATATAATTATTTGTTGTATTATTTAATTGTTGTTAGGTGTTAGTTATTTATTTTGAACTTGTGTTAGTGTACCTAACTAGTTTAGTTTAGACTCATGGACCAACATGTATTAATTGTTAGATTTGAGCCCAATTAGAAAGCCCATTGATTAGGACATAGATTAAAATTAATTAAACCATTAGACTAGAAGCTTTTCTCCTTAATTATTTCTTCATGAGAGGCCCCAAGGGGCATAATGGATATTTCATAGTAACTTAAGGAAGGGAAAAAGGGGGTCGGCCTATTAAAGAGGGGGGAATTGATTTCTCTCTCCTCTTTTTATTTTAAAACTAGATCTAGAATTTTCCTCAACCAAATTCCTTCATTTCCACTTTATTTTCTACCAAATTTTATCTTAATTCCTTCCTAAATCACCATTGGAGGCTAGTGGAGTAAGGATCTAGAATTAGGAAGCAAGGATCTACAAAAAGGAGCAAGGATCTACAAGTTGGAGGCTAATTTTATCATATTTTGAGGTTTTATTGGGAATCCATCTCCCAATAGGTATAATTCAATTTTCCCCCTTAATTTAGGCTCTAAATCTGAGATTTAATCATGAGAAATCAACCTATATTCATAGTCTATCCATAGGATTTAGTTTTGTGTTCATAGGAGGCCTATTAAGAAAGTTATGGTGCTTTTTGTGTCAATTTTGGGAGAATTCTGAGATTAATATTTGTTGTGTGTGTCAATTAGTCCTATAGATCAATTTGGCATGTGCTTGTGTGTTTGGGGCTAGTGTCGTGTCCACAATTGGGTATGTGTAGGTCGTATCCCAACAATTTGGTGATACGAGTTGATTTGGGGGATTTTCCTCCGACACGGGACTTTGAACATATCATATTTTGACACGGACACGTAAAATTATATTTGACTCTTTATATTGTTCATAAATAATATATATGACTTGTTCTTGTCCTTCGGGGTATGTTTCGATGTGTGGTGGACTCGTGTCGCATGCGTATCCTAGATCTAGTGGGATACGGGGTGATACGTTCCATGTGTGTACAATTTAATTATAGATCTAATTCTTTTGTGTTCTTATTTCATGGAGAAGTATAATTATATATGTATATATGTATAATATTGTGTATATATTTTATGTAATATTGTGTCTTAGATCTATGTATCTATGTATATACCATATGTGTATTTATTATTATGTAGCTATTCTTCTACATATAAGCATATTTATATATTGTAGTATATATATATATATGTATATTTTAAATAGATATTTATTGTGGTTATAATTATATAATGTATGTTTTATATTGTGTATATATTTATTTTTACGTATTCGTATGTATGTTGTTATAAATATGTTACTATGTATGTATGTGTATATTTCTATATAGATATTATGTAAATATGTATGTATAGGTGTATGTATATTTATTAGTAGTATTATATGCATATTGTATATATATATATATATATTATGTGATTTATATATATATTATTATATATATATTGTATATATATATATATATATATATATATATATATATATATATATATATATATATATATATATATATATATATATATATATATATATATATAGAGGGCAGGAGCTATAGCGACAGCAGTGGTGTCACAGAAGAAGCAGCAGCAGCAGCCGCTATAGCGACAACCGGAAGCATCACAGCAACAGCAGCAATATCCAACAGCAGCAACAGTAAGTGCTTCGATGACAAACTGTAGAAGTTTGTCACTATAACAGCAGTATCAGGGGCTTCAGGGACGGTTTTTGGCGACAGCAGGAGGAATCTGTCACTAAAATAGTAGAGTATCAGCAGTATCAGCGGTTTCAGCGACAGCTGGCCGGGGCTTTAGTGACAGTTTCTTAATATTAGATAATTATATATATATAGATATATATATATATATATATGGTAATTGATATATAGGTAAATATGTTCCTAATTACTATTTGCATTATAGTATACTATACGTATAATATGTAGTATAGCATATATTATTTTAAAGGGTAGTTAGCATAAGTAAAGTAGTAGGTATTACCTTGAGATACCAAGGTAAGTACCAAGGTAATTGGGGATACCCAAGGTATTGGGTTTAGGTATCAATATTATAGGTTAGTCTGGTGATACCAAGTTGGTTCAAAACCAAGGCATATATTTTAATGTTTGTAATTAGGATTATATATAATTAATATTGTTTGACATATATGTGATGCTTTATCTATTATTTTATGTATCTAGAGATACGTTATCCTAGTATCCTAAGATGTAGTTTATGACCTAGACTCTAATATTTAAACCCAATATTTTTGAGATAGACTCATGTAACCTATAAATAGGTAGTTTGGCATAGTTGACCATGTTTGACCATAGTTGACCTTAGAGTTGACTTAGTTTGACTTTTGACTTAGAATTGGCTTGTTGACCTAGAAGTTGACTAGTTTAACTTATTTTCTTTACGAAACCTTGTATTGATATTGTATTCCATATGTAGGTCTTCGAGGCACCATGTCAGACATCTGTGAGACTGTTCATTGGACTTCAGGCGAGTACATTCTCTGATAGTTTCTCATTTATGATATCCTCTATATTCATTGTATCTAGTATAAATATCCTTATTTTTTTGATACGATGGTTACACGGATTGGTATATCTGGATTACGTCATAAGATGTTATTCCTTGTATATGGTGTATCTTGTGCCAGTCTTATTTTATTGGTTATCGTGTGCATGTACGGACACTGATTCTCGGGGAGATTTGTTATATTCCTAGAGAATCCCGTGCCATAGCATACCATGGTTGGATCTATTATACCAGTTGGGGGTGGAGAGTATTTAGTGTAGATATGTGATCATACCCTCCTTGTGCATGTCTTGTTCCTTGTGAGTGTTGATCATACACCGTACATATGATCAGCCAGGCCATTATACTCTTGTGCAAGTTTCCAAGTCGATCATATGTTAAATCTAGTACTCACACACTTAGACATTAGTATTCTTGTTTATTGTCATATTGTTCATTATTGTATTTATTCCAGTATTTCTTTATTGTGTATCTCTTGTATCTATTATGTATATGGTATATTCATATCTATTTACTGTTACAAAGTTTTTATCATTGATTAGAACTACTGTTAGAGATATACTCTACTCCTTTCCTGACTGGATATATTTTCCCAGATGACACTGAGGACTGGTACCCTACACATTATGGACCTCAGGATGTTGTGGGTTTAGAGTCAGAGACCCTGGCTCAGGAAGGACTTATCCCAACTGAGACAGATGACCGGGATTAGTAGCTTCTTAGTATTCTTGTACTGGATTTGTCTCCAGCTTACTTTGTTAGTATTTTTTTCTAACTCATTGATGTATTATTTCAGACTCATGAGTTGTATGTGACTATTATATTCTTTATCATATTCATGCTCGTTCTATCTTAGATCTGTGATTGAGTATATTGTTATTGTTGGTGGTTCATTATATTGCTAGATAGATTACCCAAACAGCGTTCTACCATCGATTCTGCAGCGTAGGCTGGGCATTGTTTTCGACTTGTACCTTTACACCGGGTGTGGATCGTGACACCCAAATTGCGTTACGATCAGTCGGGGACCTAGGTAAACCGATCACAAAGTCTATCGTGATAAGTTTCCACTTCCACTCTAAAATAGGAAGTGGATGTAATTATCCCGCCGATCTTTGTTGGTCAGCCTTCACTTGCTGGCATACCAAACATCGAGAAATGAATCGTGCTATCTTCCTCTTCATCCCGTTCCACCAGAAATATTGCTTGATGTCTTGATACATCTTAATACCTCCTGGATGAATTGAATATTGGGAATTGTGTACCTCGTTCATTACTTCTTGTCGCATATCTTTGCTTGGTACACAGAGACAATTTCCAAACCTAAGAGTTCCATCTTCATGAATCATCAACTATTTCCTAAAACTAGATTCATATTCCGCCTGAAGCTTCTGAATTTTGGATCCTATGCGTAGGCTGCCTTAATCCTCTCTATAATGGTAGATTATACCTATAAACTAGCCAATACTCCTACGTCTTTCGAAAGTACTATCTCGATCCCCATTTCTCGAAGATCTTATACGATGTGTCGCTGTGATGTCAACATAAATGTACTATCTCTCCTGCTAAGAGCATCTGCTACCACATTCGTCTTGCTTGGATGGTACTGAAGTTCCACATCATAGTCCTTTATCAATTCTAGCTACCATATTTGCCTCATGTTCAAGTCCTTCTGAGTGAATACATACTTTAAGTTCTAATGATCCGTAAATATCTTCACCCGATCACCATACAAGTAGTGCCTCCACAGTTTAAGTGCAAATACTACTGCCGCCAACTCCAAATCATGAGTTAGATAATTTTTCTCGTGATCTTGAAGTTGCTACGATGCATAAGCTATCACTATTCCATGTTGCATTAATAAACACCCAAGTCCTTTTCCTGATATGTCGCAATACACTGTAAACCCTCCAGAACCTACTGGAAGCATGTGAATCGAAGCTGAAATCAATCTCTTCTTCAATTCTTCATACGATGTTTGGCACTCTGTTGACCAGTCGAACTTAGTCTCCTTGTGCGTTAATCGAGTCAAGAGTGCCAAAATCCTTGCATAGCCTTCTACAAACCTTCTGTAGTATTCTGCCAATCCCAGGAAACTACTCACTTCAGATACTGTCTTAGGAACTGGCCAACTCTCTACAGCCTTAACCTTCTTTGGATCTACTACTACTCCTTCCCCAGAGATGATGTGACCCAAGAATGATACGTAGTTCAACCAAAACTCGTACTTGCTGAGCTTTGCATATAACTGGTATTCCCTCAAAATATGCAAGATCTTTCGAAGATGCTCTTCGTGCTCCTCTTCACTACTGAAATATACTAGAGTGTCATCTAAGAAGACCACCACGAACTGATCTAGAAATGGCATGAAAATATGGTTCATCAAATTTATAAATATCGTTAGAGCATTAGTCAGTCCGAATGGCATAACTAAGAATTTGTAATGACCATATCGGGACCTAAATGTTGTCTTGGGTATATCTTGCTTCCGAACTCTTACTTGATGATATCTTGATCGAAGATCGATCTTAGAGAAAAACTTGGCTTTACTCAACTGATCAAACAAATCATCGATCCTTGGTAATGGATACTTGTTCTTTACTGTTACAATGTTCAACTTTCTGTAGTCGATACATAACCGTGATGATCCATCCTTATTCTTTACTATAACCATTGGCACTCCCCAAGGTGATCCACTGGCTAGAATAAACTTCTGTCTTAAGTTCTTTTATATGTTGGTACAGTATATCTAGCTCTGATGGTGCCATTTGGTAAACTTTACAAGATATTGGCCCTACTCTAGGGATCAACTCTATATAAAACGTAACATCTCTTACTGGGGTTAACCCTGGTAGTTCTTCTGAGAAGACATCTATGAACTCCTTAACTACCTCGGAAAGGTGTTCTCCTGCTAACACTTTTGCTGTCATCATCTCTTCATGCTGGTCTACCACAGATCTGTCAAAGGTGAAACCTTCCGTGCCGAGGATACTAAATAATACACTACACTTATGAAAATCTATCGTAGTATGACTTTCTCTCAGCCAGTCCAAGCCTAAGATAATGTCAAAGTTACCCATAGTCAATTTGGTCAATCGTGTTGGTAGTGAACGCCCGCACACTACGACCGAATACGCTATACATATCCTGCTAACTCCTACGAGCCCATTACCAATGAGTATATTCAACCTCTCTAGCAATGCCTCAAACTCCAATCCAATGCGTGTTGCAAATCGTCCATATACAAATGAATGAGATAAACCTGAATCAAATAATGCTACAATAGGAAAGGATGAGACAGAAATGTTACTTGCCACCACGTCACCCGATGCTAAAGCCTCCTCCAAAGACAAGGTGAATGCCTTCCCTTGGTCTTGTTGTGCTCTTCATTGTTGTCTTCTTTGGTGTCGCTGTTGTGGCCTCTACTGGCCCTGCTGCTAGTATATCTCAGCTTACGTCAGTAACGGATGCTGAGCTAATGGTTGCACTGTTGTTGCGGCCCTCTTTGTTGCACTGTTCCTGGTGCTGGAAATACTGGAAATTGCTATACTGGCCCTCCTGGCCTCTACATTATTAAATAATTGACAATCCGATGATCTGGACTGCCATACCTTATACACAACCCATTGGCTTCCCTACATACATCTCTAGTCTGGCCTCCCATGTCACAATAATTATATCCTACCGGTGCTTACTGGTGTTGTTTTGTTGTTGCCTTGGCTTCTGTCGAGTCGGTGCCATTATTGTCGAAACTGCCGCCCTCTTTGGCACTGAATCATAGATATGAATGCCAGGTGATAGTGTTAACGTCTGAGGTACTACTCCACCTCTTCCTTCACTCTGAACATGAGACCTCTTCTGGCCTCCTGTCCTTGCCGATAACCTCTTCATGGTAAGCTCCTGTCTCCGAGCTGCTATCAGTACTTCTTCATAAGTTTGGTAGTCGTGCCCCTCTACTAGTTATAGAATCTCCAGATAAAGTCCTTGCTGGAACCTCATTGCTCTATCCGACTCTATAGCTACCATAGTCGGAGCAAATCTACTCAACCTATAAAACTTTACTGCATATCCATCCATTGTTCTACTGGCCTGCTTAAGACCGATAAATCTCTGCTGGAGCTAATACTGCGTACGACTCCAAAATATTTAGCCCAAAAATGAGCCATGATATTATCTCAAGAGATAGGATGCCTGAAGCTAACCTCTACTGACGTCCAGCAGTCACGGGCAAGGTCTTGAAGCTGCAATCGAACTTGATCCACTTGTTCCTCTGCCGAAACCTTCGTCGCCACCAGAATGACTTTGATGTCTTGGAGCCATGCATCTGCCATGATGGCGTCCTCCTTGCCGTCAAATTATTTTGAGTTAAGTTGGCAAAATCTAACCGACGCCCCCGAATCATTCCTTTCTCCTCTTTCCAGGGCCGTCTGCAAACCATAACTCAATAAGATATTCTGCTCTTGTTGTTGAAACTGCTGATGCTGATGCACTGCCATCTGATGCTGTTGCATAGCCATCATTTCCTGAAAGATCGCCCATAATGTTGGGGTGTCAAGAACCACTGGTACTGCTAGTACTACTAGGTACGGGAATCTTAGGGGTTGGTTGCTCAATATGTCCAGCTTATGGTCTTACTGTGCCAGCTTGTCCAACTACTGGCTCTACTCGAACTTGACTCTGAACAGGTATTTCCTCCCGTTGTTGCCCAAGGGAACCCTGTCCTACCATGATTGCTGCTCCAGCAACTGAAGAAGCACTAAGAAAAAGGAAAAGAAACATCAAGAACATGACGGGAAGGATCAAGGAAATAATTGATTCGATAGTCAAGCAAGGCTTCGAGAAGAACGAATTCAGGATTTCAAAGGTATATATTTGATTGAGACTCCTATGATCATAACATCTTACAAGTCTGAAAATATAGACCTGCATGAGCCACCACTAAAACCTTGTCACGCCCTAGTACCGGAATACGAAGGAGGACATGGCTAGCTCCCCTGTATAAGGTATATAACGTCGTACGACGGTCACGGTTGTAACTAGACAAGGGGGTGCATACTTACAAGCAAGTCGCTTAAGGTCACACAGCATATCTATTTTCTCAATTAGTCAAGCAAAAATAGTAAACATAGAACATATATGACAAGGAAGTATGGAATCCCAAATACCCTGCCACGATATTTTAAAAACCAGTTGTGCAAAATAAGAAAGCTGGAAGAGTATCAAAAGTACATGACCGTGATCAGCTGCAGTCTGATTGATTATAATCATATAATAAAAACTAAATATTCAGATCTTACGAATAACAAGTACCGGTGGCTAAATATCCAAAATAAGTAAAATATACAATAACGAGCAGGGAAGAAGAAACATACTTGTTTCTTTCAACGACATCCGCTTATTGTGCGCTATTGTTCAGGGAGAAGTACACTTGATCCTCGGACACTGGCTCTAAACCTGGCCATGCAAAACTAGTAGGGTTAGACCTCAAATAGCTAGTACCACATGGAAGCACGGATGAAGAAATAAAACTAGGTTATGAAATATATATATATATATATATATATATAGTTATGTCTCATAGTTTCGGTTCACAGCCCATCATGCTATAATAATCTAACCCTATAACCAAACAAGGACAACGGTTAGACTATCGCATCATGATAGTCCATGTCCCTAGACTATTTGACAGTAGATACAATACACAAACAAGCTCAGTTATATCACCGGCCAATCATTCATACGGCTTACTAGATGCAGTCCGGGTTATCCCAGAGATATTATGCATATAGGAATGCTCAGATCAAACCAGGTATTAGCAGGGTTAGCCAAGCCATAAATTGCCGTATAACACACAGTATTGCGCACCGGTCCCTCGTAAGGCTACCATGCTAAGATCGCATAGAACACATAGTATAGTATAATAGTCAGATATTGCCATCCACTAATGAGGACTTAAACAATATCCATGGGGACTAGCCTGCATGCCTTAATTCAGATGACTGGAGGTGGCTAGTTATGCACGATCTCGAGATTCTATTCCCTCCCAATGCTCTGCAAGTTTAGTTGCCCAGTTAACCCTATTTTTAACCGGAATCACATAGCATGGTCATATGGTATTTCCCTTATATGATGTAATATACTACGACCATGCTAAATACTGTCATCCTCACTTTTCCAACTAAGGGTAGTTTGATAATTTGGCATGGATAATTATATTTTAAGATTATAATATTAAATATTGTGCATATTGTAAATATTAATTATTTTATTATTTATTTATTGTAGATGTTAGATTTATTTTGGACTTGTGTAGCAGACCTAACTAGTTTAGTTGAGATCCATGGACCAATATTTAATTCTTGTTAGAATTGAGCCCAACAGTAAGCCCATTCATTAGGAGGATAAATTAAGTAGTGAAACCAATTAGACTAGGATTTTTTCTCCTTAATTATTTTTTCATGACAAGCCCCAAGGGATATTTTAGACTTTTTATAGTAGCTTGGAGGAGGGGCAAGGGGTCGGCCACATAGGGAGGAGAGAGACTCTATATCTTCTCATTTGTCATTCCAAATCAATATCTAGAATTTTTTTCCTTCCAAATTCTTCATTCCTACACCAATTCCTACTCAAATTTCTTCCCAATTCATTTCCTATTATTTATTGGAGGCTATTAGAATAAGGATCTACAAGGAAGAAGTAAGGATCTGCAAGGAGGAGCAAGAATTTATAAGTTATAGGCTCTTTTCATCCAATTTAGGATTTTATTGGGAATTTATCTCCCAATAGGTTACAATTCAGTTTTTTCTCTATAATTAGGTTCTAAATCTATAATTTAATCATAAAAAAAAATCCTATATGCTAAGTCTACCCATAAGAATTAGAATTAGGTTTATAGGAGGCCATTAGAGAAAGTTATGTGATATTTTGTGTCAATTTTGGAAGAATTCCGATATTAGCACATCTTGTATTTGTCAATAGGTAATTAGACCAAATTGACATGTGTTTGATTGTGTGTGACTAGTGTCATATCTACAATTGAATCCTGTAGGCCGTATCCTGATAATTTGGTGATACAGGTTAATTTGGTAGTTTTCTTCCGACACGGGAGTTTGAGTATGTCACATTTTGACACGGGCACGTAGTTGAGTAGCTATCTCTTCGTATTATTCATAATTATGATTTTAGACTTGCTCGTATCCTTCGGAATATGTTTGGTTGTATGGTGGAGCCGTATCGCAAGCGTATCATAGAATGAGGGTGATACGGGTGCGGTTCACTCCACGTGTTTGTTTCATTGTATCTCAATTTAATTTGTCATAGTAATAGCTATTAGAATGATATAATTATTATGATTGTATGATATATATGTATATTTATATTTATGTGAATGTCTATGTTTCATTTGGAAGTATTCGTGGTCATGAGAGATAGGAGAGTGTATATGCATTACTAGTGTGGTTATTATTATGTATCTACTTAGTGATATATATATAGATATAGATATGTGTATGTATGTGGTTATATATATATATATATATATATATATATATATATATATATATATATATATATATATATATATATATATATATATATATATATAGAATTACATATATGTATATATGTATAGATAAGTATTAATATTCATATGTGTGTGTGTATGTATTGGTTAGTGATACATATATGTATAGATATGTATTTATAGTACATGTGTATATATATAGATATATATACATATATTTACTTGTATGCGTGTGTGTGTGTGTCTTAGTATGGTGCATTGGTTAAGTGAGTGAGTGAGTGAAGAGTGAGTGAGAGTGTGAGTGAGTGTGAGTATTGTGTGTGTGCAGTGAGAAGAGGGGGTCGGGCAGCAGCTAGCTGTAACTTCAGTAGCTCAACTGCACAGCAAGCAAGGCCTTCAACAACCTTCAGAAATTAGCTGCAGCATTAGCAGCAACTGCAGAAGCATGGACTGCAGCACAGCAAGAACAATCAACTACAGCTACAGCGGCATTTAAGAGCAACTGCTGCAGCCAGTAGCAGCATACATTCAGCAGAGCAATAGCAACAGGAAATGCAACTGCATCAGTAATAACAAAGGCATTCAGTAGCAATGCATATCAAGCATGGGCAGCAACAAGAGCAGCAACATTCTACAGCAACAACAAAGGCAATAGAAAGAACAGCAGCTGCAGCATGGCATGGCAACAATACATCAAGAGCAGCCTGCAGCAACAACTACAGCAAGAGCGGCCACTACAATCTGTGCAGCAACACAGCAAGAGGAGCAGCAGCTTCAGTAGCAATTAGCAGCATTCACAACAAAGGCAGCAGCAAGGTAAGGGAGTTAGCTTGACTTATAACTAGTTAGTTAGTTTATGGTTAGACTAGTTAGTTATATATACATATACATATTATTATCTAGTAGTTATGTATACATATTGCTAACTAGTAATTATATATATATATTAGTTAGTTATATGTATTGGTATGTTGGTAGGTAGTTAGTAGAGTATTGTATAAGTTAATGCATGTTAGTTTATAGTTAAGGTACTGGGTAGTTAATTACATACTAGAATTTGAATTACCTTGTGATACCAAGGTAATGTCAAAGTATTGGTTGATACTCAAGGTATTGGGTTTGAGTATCAAGATGGGTGTGTAGGTGGTGTGATACCGCATTGGTTCAAAGCCAAGGTATCCACTTAGCATTAGTTAGCTAATAGTACTATATATATAGTCTTATATATATATATATATATATATATATATATATATATATATATATTAGTATTTTTATATCTAAAAACCTGCGTATCTTACGATAGGATGCTTTGTTTGTATCCTAGTATCTTAGCGTATGGACCTAATATCCTAGAGTTAGACTCATAGTTTATATCTAAAAACAAAGCATCGTATTTTTATATATATATAACTAGGCCACATTAGTTAGATTTTAATTATTCCTTTATATTGCAGATATTCATATTGCTTGTTCTTCATTTCAGTACATTACCTGTTCACTCTAGTTTATTTTATTATATTTTTTAGTTATCTTGTATTCATTTTTATTATCTATTTTATATGCTCGATTATGTATTTGAAACTGCTTTCAGAGGTATGTACTACGCTCCAATCCTGACTAGATATATTTTTTCAGATAATTGGCTCATAGATCAGTATCCTAAACTCTACTAGTCGCAGGAGGGATTACCATTAGAGGATACTCTTGTAGACAAGGAGGAGTTAGTTCCAGAGCCTGAGGAGGTTTAGTTTTTGGTAGATTTGTATTAGATTGTTATTGAGACTTGGCATGTATATTATTTCAGGCTTGTGGATTGTATCTTCATTCTTTTTTTCGTTATTCCATTCGTGCTTTATCTTCCTTAGTTTGTATTGTGATTGAGTATAGTTACATTTGTGAGATACCATATTGTTCCTTCTTTTGGAGTTAAGATGATTGGCAGGTACCATATATATATTGTGTGAGATGTTTAGATGGTAGAATTGACCTAGACAGCATTCTACCGTCGATGCTGTGGCGTAGGCTGGGCGTACCCACATACTTGTGTCCGAATATCCGGGTATGGGTGGTGACAGATACGAATCCACTTTTCACTTTGCTGTTCAAGTTGGATTCACCCCAGCGTGATGCAACAATCAACAGATCCTAGCCACGCTTGCTCATTGACTAACCCTTATGTCCATGCTAGAGGTTAAGTCATATCACATGTCACGTAGCGTATAGGTACACCGCAGTATAAACATGTAATATAATCACGTAAGAACACTTAGCATGTAGGAACACATAGCACGTAGTAAGTGTATCAGCACGGATACAAGTGGTCGGGTCATGGCTCATAGATGGGTCTAATACCCTTGTGCTCATCACAGTCACACATACATCCCATAAAGTAAAAAATATATTCAAACAAAACCAGTCCAATAAAGTGTGTGCAAGGGGCCGCATGCGCATAAGGATCAAGGTCGATTGGGGACCAGCTGCCGCACAAAATAAGTTGCTGCATAGAAAGTCGGGTCGTATAACCGTGTAGGTCGCATGATCGCTGACCGTAGACGTCGCATGCATTCAGACCGTATGGCTGCATGAGTTCGGACCGCATGGCCGCATGCGTTAAGATCGCATGGCCGCATGAGTTCAGACCTCATGGTCGAATGAGATCGTGCCGTATACGACTTCGTCTTCTCCAGGCAGCAGTTCGGCCATGGCGAGAACTCCAAAAATCAAAAAAAAAATTCATAAAAACTTTATTTTATCTCCGAATTAAGTGAACCAAAAGCGAAAACGCTTGAAATCAAGTGCTCCATCCATCCCAAAAACTACCGAAAAACCACCGAAAAATCAAGGAACCCATGGAAGCCCTAAACTTAGAATGTATTAGTGGATCAAAACCACCGAATTTTTTTTCATAAAAACTTTTATAAAAACTTTATTTTTAAAAAATACTATGTTTTAGTAGATCAAAACCACCGAAAAATCATGGAACCCATGGAAGCCCTAAACTTAGAATGTAGATCTACTCAAATCCATCCATTTAAATTGAAGACCCTAAGTACTAAAAGTGTTTAGAATCATCATGAGCACATAATAGACTAATAAAATACAAAAAACTAAGAGGTTTCTCCATGTATTGGATGGTGTACTTGCCACCTTCTTAAGAATGGTAGAAAAGTAATACAAAAATGGGTCACCTGTAGAGTGAACTGGAGGAGACGTACCCAAAGTATCAGTTCGCACTGAGAGTTCTGCCCCAGAATCATAGGTGGCTATCATGTTAGAAAAATTGTCACCATCCAAGTCAAGTAGGGGGTTATTATAGAACGGAACATCCTATTCCGAGGGGCTGTCCCAATCACTGATATCTTAGTCAAGGACACGTCAAGAATGGGTTCCTGAAGGGTGGGGTACCCAAAAACAGATTCCACGGGCGAAGGAGAATGGGCCATGACCTCTACCTCTTCCACCAAAGAAGGACGAATCTAAACCAGTGGTGGATCGGCATGCTCGACCGCTGTATCAACTCTAGCTATAACCTCCACCTGATCAAGCAAAGAAGAATAAGCCAGACCTTATCCCGCAGTAACACGCTGACCCCCAGTATCAACTCTCTACAAAAGAAAGAAAAGGATAGAGTCGATCACACAAATCGACATAAAAGAAAGAAAGAAAAAAAACACAGGATATAACACTAATACCAAAGACTGTGTCACCCTCACATTTGTAATCAAGGGTAGTTTGGTAATTGGGATGGGTACTTTTATTTTTAGAAGTATTATATTAAATATTGTGCATATGTAATTATTATTTATTGTATTATTTTATTTATTGTTATATGTAGTATTATTTTTGGACTTCTGTAGTGGACCTAACTAGTTAGTTTAGATGCATGAATCCAACATTTATTTTAGTTAGTTTGAGCCCAATAATTAGGCCCATTCATTAGGAGGATTAATTAATTAGTGAAACCATTAGAATAGAACCTTTCCTCCTTAATTAATTTCTTCATATGATACCCCAAGGGGTATTTTTGTCATTTAATACTTGCTTGGGAGAGGGGTTAGGGTCGGCCACCTTCAGGGAGGAGAGAGAGTCTCTCTCTTCTCATTTTGTCACTCCATTTAGATCTAGATTTTTTCCCCTTCTAACTTTTTCATTCCCTCACCATTTCATAGTCAAATTATTCTCAAATTCTTTCCCTATTCTTCTTTGGAGGCTACTACAACAATGATCTACAAGAAAAAAGCAAGAATCTATAAGGAGGAGCCAAGATCTACAAGGAGGAGGCTATATTCATTATTTAGGGATTTTTATTGGGAATCCATCTTCCAATAGGTATATTTCAGTTTTCCCTCTCTTAATAGACTCTAAATCTGAGATTTAACCATAAGGAACCACCCCACATGCATAGGCTACCCACAGGAATAGAAATTAGGTTCATAGAAGGCCTATAGAGGAAGTTATGTGTATTTTTATGTTAATTTTGGGAGAATTATGAGATTGGCACATCATGTGTTTGTCAATTGGTCAATTAGATCAATTTGACATGTGTTTGATTGTTTGTGACTAGTTTTGTGTCTACAATTTGATACGTGTAGGCCGTATCCCGTTAATTTGGCGATACGGATTAATTTTGGGGGTTTTCCTCCAACACGAGAATTTGTGCATGTCACATCATGACACAGACACGTAGTTGATTATTTGGTTCTTTGTATCATGCATAATTGGTCTTTTAGACTTTCTCATTTCCTTCGGGATACGTTTGGTTGTGTGGTGGAGCCGTATCGTAAGTGTATCATAGAATGAGTGTGATACGGGTGCGGTGCACTCCACGTATTTGCTTCATTGTTCCTTAACTCATTGACTTATGTATATATATATATATATATATATATATATATATATATATATATATATATATATATATATATATATATATTATGTATGATATATATGTATATGAGTATGTATTTATATTATATCGTATAGATATGTATAAGTGGCTATAGGTATATGTATATCTATATGTGTATATGTGGTTATATATATATATATATATATATATATATATATAGATGGGAGGGTATGTGTATATGTATGGGTTGATATATATATAGCAGTATATATGTGTATGTATGTGCTTATAGTATTTATGAGTGTGTGTGTGAGGGTGCATAGTGAGTGAGCTCATGTCAGTGGGAGTGTGTTTCAGTATGCTTGAGGAGAAGCAATCAAGCTCAGTTAGCAGTGTGAGCAGTTTTAGTTCCAGTAGTGAGTTCAATACTACAGGCAGCAAGGTGCAAGGAGCTTCAAACTACATCACAATAGTTGTTCAGCAGATAGCTAATTTAGTGCACTGTACTGAAGACCAATTGTGTGCAGCACTTGCACAGAACATCAAGGAGCTTCGGTTGTAGTGAGCAGCTTGAGCACAACTGTGCAGTGACCAACTGGATAATAGTGCATCATTGCAATGAGCTACACAGCAGAGCATTCATATCAGTAGCACTATTTAGTGCAGCATAGTGGCAGCATCTACACTAATGCACAACAACTGAAGGATATCAACAGGGAGCATTCAACAAGTCGAGGCAGAGGTTAGGATTTAGGCTGTCAGTTAGCTAGTTGGGTTTAGGTGTCTAGCAAGTAGATATCAACGGGTTAGTTAGTTTCTAGAGAATAGTTAATAGTTAGATAGATAGGTGTGTTCAGTTAGTTAGTATTAATATTAACTATTAGTTTAGTATAATAGTGAGTTAGATATGGGCAATGGTAGCCTAGTAGCTATTGTACTATATGTATCTATGTATTAGTATATAGTATATGTTAGTAGTTAGTAGCATTTAATAGTTAGTATAGTTAGCATATAGATTAGGATTTAGGGGTTAGCTATATATTAATTATACACTAAGATTTGATTACCTTGGGATACCAAGGTAATGTCAAGATATTGGTCGATACTCAAGGTATTGGGTTTGAGTATCGGGATGGGTGTGTGGTAGTGGGATACGCTTTGGTTCAAAGCCAAGGTATTCGATTTGCATTAGTTAGCTAAGATATTATATATATTGTCTTGTATAAGTATATAAATTACTATTTTTATATCTAAAACTTGTGTATCCTATGATATGGTACTTTTGTGTGTATCCTAGTATCTTAGCGTAGCTAGTGTGGCTTAGTTTCATAGTGTGTTGACCTAGATTAACTGTTTTTACTTAGAAATGGCTCCATGAGCTAGAATTGTAATAGTTTAACTTATTTTCATTCTAGAACCTTGTATTGATGCACATACCATATATATGTCTGTGTGACACCTGCTTGGGCATCGAGAGACACACCTTGCTCAGGACCTCAGGCGAGTGCATTTCTTTGTTAGTTTTTATTTCATAATAGTATACATAACTCATGTTCTAGAACTGTATACTTGATTCTGACACAGTGGTTTCACGGACTGGTACTATATGGATCCTGTCAAGAGATGTTATCCCCTACCATGTTCAGCGGGTACTCCTGTACATGTATTTCATCGTGTGTATTAGGTATTGATTATTTATATTTCATGTTCACGCAGTGTTTGTGTTCAATGTGCTTATTCGTGTACATACACAACTTGTATTCAGTGTAATTATATTCATGTACACCCATTGCTCGTGTTTCGTAGCTATATTCGTGTTCGTAACGTGATTGGATCCATTGGTATTAGTTGGGGATGGGAGAGTAAGAGTTGATTATGTGATCAAAGCCCTATTATTATTCGTGTACATGTCGATTATATACCACACTTATAATTGAGTTACCTTATTGATCATGTTCAACCCAAACCGATCACATAATAAACTTGTATTCTGAGGCACATTAGTTAGATTTCAGCTATTTTTTCATATTGCAGATATTCATATTGTTCGTTCTTTATTCTAGTATATTACCTATTTTCTCTTGTTTATTTTATTCATATATTTAGTTATCTTGTATTCTTTTTTATTATCTGTTTTATATGCTCGATTATATATTTAAAACTGATTTCAAAGGTATGTAATTTATTCCAATCCTGACTGGATATATTTTTTTAGATGATTGGCTCATAGATCAGTATCTTACATTCTACGGAGTGCAGAACGGTGTACCTTTAGAGGATACTTCTATAGACCAGGAGGACTTAGTTGCAGACCCTGAGGAGGTTTAGTTTATATTTTGGTGGACTTGTATTAGACTATTTTTGAGATTCATGGCATATATATTATTTTAGACTTGTGGATTGTATCTTATTTTTTTCCTTCGTTATTCTATTTGTACTTTATCTTTCTTAGTTCGTATTATGATTGAGTTTAGTTATATCTGTGAGATACCATATTGTTCCTCTATTTGGAGTTGAGATGATTGACAAGTACCATATTTACATTGTTGAGATATTAGTTAGTTAGAATTAACCTAGACAGCATTCTACCGTCGATGCCACGGCGTAGGCTAGGTGTACCCATGTACTCGTGCCGGTATATCCGGGTGCGGGACATAACACGTTTTTAGTGGTGGCCCATGCAGGTCTAGATTCACAATTAGACCAATATCGTAGTAGTGCTCACCTAGAGTACTACTACGAGCCTGCTTTAGGAACTAGGATTTAGGCTGAAAGTTTACTCAATCACAACTAGGAAATATTCCAATATCTGTTTTGCAATCCTTATCTATTGAATATTTGCTTTACTTTGAATAAAGTCTTTCCTTCTTTGATGATATCGTATCATACTCAATATTGATTCATTATTTCAATCTATCTTCAGGATGCCGCCAAAGACGCATTCCCAATGCTCAGGTACCGCAATGGCATGGTCAGTCACTTTATCACCTATGAAGGCAGCACCCTCAGACGATATTCTAGTACCTACATTCCGGAGGTTAGCTTTACCAGTCCAGGTGGGCATTTCTGTAGCAGCTTTCAAAGGTGCTCCACCTCCGGTACAGAGGACAACGCCGACTGTTTCAGGGGATCTTCCACCCCCACCACCCGCAGTCGATCAGACTTAGATATTCGTGCTCTTTCAACAGATGATAGAGGCACAACATCGTCAGTCAGAGGTCCTGCGATAGTGTGTTGAGAATGCTCATCATATCATGCTTGCAGCAGTTGAGAGAGCTTCCTTAGCCCAGCCACAGACAACACCACCTCCGTTTACCTCACAGCAGCCGAGGCCGGGGACCATCATAGACTTTAAGAGGATGGGGCTGAAGGACTTTAGGGGCACAAAAGGGATCCTTTATGCTGATAATTAGATCGAAGACATCGAGCAGAACCTACGGCTGGCGTAGATTCCAAAGAGGTTGCAAATAGAGGCAACGGGGTGTATGATGTTCGATATTGCTTTGACATGGTTCAAGACGGACCCCAGGATCTCAGTACCCGGACTTACTTGGGAAGCTTTTAAAGTACTCTTCAAGGAGAAGTTCTTTTCAGATGTGGCTTTGATATATCTAGAGAGCTAGTTCTAGTACCTCGTTCAAGGAGGTATGTCGGTGGATGAGTATACGACAGAGTATTGCAGACTAGATCACTTTATGGAGTGACAGAACCCCAGAGGGAGAGCCAGAAAGTTCAGGAAAGGCCTGAACAGTGAAGTCAAATCACACACAAACGAAGATCCTACCGCTACTTTCGAGGAGATTCTGAGACAGGCACAGCGGGCAGAGGATGATCTAGAGCTTGGCTCTAAGAGGCCGAGGGACACAGGAGGATCCAGTACCAACATGGGTGCAATAGAGGGGCCTTATTTTCAATAGCAGCACCAGAGGCATTTCTAGCATCTGAGGTAGCAGTATCATGGACCAGCTAGAGCGCCGGCACATCAGATGCATCAGATTTAGAGGCCAACTATTCCTTATACTTTCTGTAAGAAGCAAGGACATGGATGGGATGCATGCAAGATGAGATTGGGACAGTATTTATTCTGCGGATCAGGAGATAATCAGTTGAGGGCTTGTCCTAAAGTCCCAACTCGTCCAGCTCAGGGAGGAGCTCAATCACAGAGGGCAGCCGTGAGACCACCAGTGGGATAGCAGAGAGGACCTCTACCATCACAACAACAGTATTTTGATCAGCACCACCAGCAGCAGAGAGGTGCCCAATGATAGGTGTAAGCTTTCTCCTTGAGCGTCGAGGAGGAGGAGCCAGTCGACGATGTTATCTCAGGTTCAGTCTATCTTGATTTTTTTTCCAGCTCATGCTTTATTTGATTTTGGTGCTTCTTATAGTTTTGTATCTGTATCTTTTGCTCTGAGACATCGTATTAAGTCTGAACTATTGGCGAGGACTGGCAAGATCATGACCGGGGGTGGCATTATCTTGGTCAGTGATGTTTGCTAGGGCCGGAGAGTTTCTTTAGGAGGTCGAGAGTTGGGCGTATGTCTACTCGTAATGCCACTTACGAGCTTCGATATAGTACTCGGGATAGATTGGTTGAGTAGGCATCATGCTAGTATCGATTATCATGGAGACAGAGTTTTATTCCATATACTAGGAGAGCCAGAGTTTGAGTTCGTCATAGGAGCAGCAGAGCAAAGCGAATAAGACTTTTATAGAGCTTTGGTAGAAGAGCAGGAGCTGTCACATCCATTAATTATAGAGTATATGGACATCTTTTCAGAGGAGTTGCCGGGGTTACCACCGGACAGAGATGTGGAGTTCTCTATAGAGTTGGTGCCAAGCACATAGCCAATATTACAGCACGTCTGTAGAGTGAACAACACCGAACTAGCAGAGTTGAAGAAGCAGGTAGATGAGTTATAGGACAAGGGCTTTATCCGTTCCAGTTTATCACCATGGGGTGCTCCGATACTTTTTGTACTGAAGAAGGATGGGTTGGGTTGCATGTGTATCGATTATAGGGCACTCAATAACCTCACCATCAAGAATAAATATCCGTTGCCACGGATTAATGATTTATTTGAAAAGTTGAGCGGAGCGAAGGTATTCTTAAAGATAGACTTGAGGTCAGGGTACCACCAAGTAAAAGTGAAGAAGGAAGACATTCCAAAGACAGCTTTCAAGACTCGGTATGGGCAGTTTGAGTTCTTGGTGATGTCGTTTGGGTTGACCAATGCCCCGACGGTATTCATGAACCTGATGAATAAGGTGTTTCATCAATACTTGGATCAGTTTGTGGTAGTATTCATTAATGATATACTGATATATTCGAAGACCCCGGAGGAGCATGAGAAGCACCTGAGGATAGTTCTAGAGATCCTCAGTAAGGAGAAGCTATATGGCAGGCTTTCAAAGTGTGAGTTCTTCCTTGATAGGGTTGAATTTCTCGGGCATGTGATTATAGGAGATAGGATCTCAGTGGATCCGAAGAATATTTCAGCAGTTGAGTCATGGTCTACCCCGAGTTCAGTAGTAGAGATCAGGAGTTTTCTTTAATTGGCAGGCTATTATCGAAGTTTTATTCAGGATTTTTTCAGAATTATGGAGCCGATGACTAGACTAACCAGGAAGGACATAGAGTTTGTCTGGACTGAGGATTGTCAGTCACCTTTTGAGGAGCTGAAGAAGAGGTTGACTATAGCTCCAATATTTTTTATATACAGTGATGCATCGCGTAAGGGTTTGGGTTGTGTGTTACAGCAAAATGGGAAGGTGATTGCCTATGATTCCAGGTAATTATGCCTGCAAGAGAAGAATTACCCTACCCATGACTTGTTGGCAGCAGTTATCTTTGCTCTTAAATTGTGGAAACACTACTTGTATGGAGAGAGAGAGTAGAGATCTTTACAGATCACAAGAGCTTGAAGTATGTGTTTACACAAAAAGGGCTCAACATGAGGCAGTGTTGATGGTTGGAGTTGATGAAGGACTTCGACATTTCTTTGTAGTACCATCGAGGGAAGGCCAATGTTGTTTGGGCATTGAGGTATTAGTTCCTGGAGTTGCAACACAGATATGGGGACTTCAGGTACAGTCATAGTTGATAGACCATATCAGAGTCGCACAATTCGAGGATGAGTCTCTGAGGAGCATCAGAGCACAGGTCCAGATAGGGTTGGCAGAGGACTTCACCATTGCAGATACTTCAGGAGGTTGTGTGTGCCGAGTGGAGTATTACGCGAGGAGATACTTCAGGAGGCGCATCGATCTCAGTACTCTATGCATCAAGGTGCCAACTAGATGTATAGGGATATGAGAGAGCATGTTTGGTGGTATAGTATGATTCGGGAGGTAGCTAGCTTCGTATCTAGATGCTTAGTTTGCCAGCAGGTAAATACGGAGAGACAGAGGCCAGGTGGATTGCTTCAGCCTTTACCCATTCCAGAGTGAAAATGGAAGCATGTGACGATATACTTTGTTTCAGGACTTTCGCGTTCTCTAGGAGATAAAGATGTAATTTGGGTCATCATAGGCAGGTTGACCAAATCAGCCCACTTTCTGCCATTCAAAGTGGGTACATCTACGGAGAAGATCGTGGAGATGTATGTGCGTCATATAATCAGATTATATGGAGTTTCTATGAACATAGTCTCGGATCATGATAGTCGCTTCATGTCCCACTTCTGAAGGAGTTTGTAGGCTAGCTTGGGCACTCAGCTCAAGTTCAGTACCGCATATCACCCTCATACAAACGGGCAGTCGGAGAGGACTATTCAGACTCTCGAGGATATAGTACGCACTTGTGTTTTGGATCTTGGAGGCTCTTGGGAGGATCATCTTCACTTGGTAGAGTTTTCTTACAATAATAAATACCAAGCTAGTATCGAGATATCACCATTTGAGGCATTGTATGGACGGAGATGTCATACTCCGTTATCATGGGATAATGTTGGTGAGAGATCTTTATTGGGACCAGAGATGGTAGTAGATACAGCTAAGAAGGTGAAGCTCATCAGGGATAGACTTTGAGTGGCACAGGACAGACAGTGGCATTAGGCTGATAGCTACCGGAGACCTTTGGAGTTTGAGGTATAGATTTTATTTTGCATTGCTTATGATTATTTATTTTGTTAGAGTGCTAAGGTTATGTTTCATGCTAGGTTGGCGGTCTTGTTTTCTTAAGGATTTCTCTGATATGTGTCATAATTTGTTTCGGTGGAAGTTGAAAGCTTAGTCCGCGATTCATCAGATCTTTCAGTATTCTTGAGAGGGTCGGTGCAGTTGCAAACAGACTAGACTTACCCCCTGTATTGGAGGGAGTGCACAACGAGTTTCACATGTCACAGCTGAGATGGTACATGGAAGATCCTAGTCAAGTGTTCGATTAATCGGAGATCGAGGTGGGCCCTACTCTTAGCTATCCAGAACAGCCACTTGAGATTCTGGATCAGAGAGAGAAGGTGCTGAGAAACTAGATGATTTCTTTCGTGCACGTCACATGGAGGCATCACTTGCCAGGAGAGAGTACCTGGGATGGAGAGGCAGAGTTGCACGAGCGATATCCGTATTTGTTCGAGCCGTGAGGTATAATTCTTTCTTTGCTTGTATTGATTGCTTTTGGTAGTTAGTTTCTTCCTTAATTTCGAGGATAATTTTTTTTTAAGGTGGGTAGGATTGTCACCCTCACATTTTCAATCAAGGGTAGTTTAGCAATTGGCATGGGTATTTTTATTTTTAGAAGTATTATATTAAATATTATGAATATATAATTATTGTTTATTGTATTATTTTATTTATTGTTAGATATAGTATTATTTTTGGACTTGTGTAGTGGACCTAACTAGTTAGTTTAGATGCATGAACCCAATATTTATTTTAGTTAGTTTGAGCCCAATAATTAAGAACATTCATTAGGAGGATGAATTAATTAGTGAAACCATTAGACTAGAACCATCCCTCCCTAATTAATTTCTTCATGAGAGATCCCAAAGGGTATTTTGGTCATTTTATACTTGCTTGGGAGAGGGGTTAGGGCCGGCCACCTTAAAGGAGGAAAGAGATTCTCTCTCTTCTTATTTTGTCACTCCATTTATATCTAGATTTTTTCCTTCCAATTTCATCATTCCTTCACCATTTCCTACTCATTTTTTTCTCAAATTCTTTCCCTTTTCTTTATTGGAGGCTACTACAACAAGAATCTATAAGAAGAAAGCAAGGATCAATAAGGAGGAGCCAAGATCTACAATGAGGAGGCTACATTCATTATTTGGAGATTTTCATTAAGAATCCATCTCCCAATAGATAGATTTCAGTTTTCCCTTGCTTAGTAGACTCTAAATCTAAGATTTAACCATAAGAAACCACCCCACATGCATAGGCTATCCATAAAAATTGGAATTAGGTTCATAGGAGGCCTATGGAGGAAGTTATGTGTATTTTTGTGTCAATTTTGGGAGAATTCCGAGATTGGCACATCATGTGTTTGTCAATTGGTCAATTAGATTAATTTGATATGTGTTTGATGTTTGTGACTAGTGCCGTGTCCATAATTGGATACGTATAGGCCATATTCCGTCAATTTGTTGATACAGATTGATTTTGGAGATTTTTCTCCGACACGGGGATTTGTGCATGTCACATCTTGACACAGACACATAGTTGATTATTTGGTTCTTCGTATTATGCATAATTGGTATTTTAGACTAGCTCGTGTTCTTCGGGATACGTTTGGTTGTGTGGTGGAGCCGTATCGCAAGCGTATTATAGAATGAGTTTGATACGGGTGCGGTGCACTCTACGTGTTTGCTCCATTGTTCCTTAACTCATTGACTTGTGTGTATATATATATATATATATATATATATATATATATATATATATATATATATATATATATATATATTATGTATGATATATATGTATATGAGTATGTATTTATATTATATTATATTATATTATATAGATATGTATAAGTGGCTATAGGTATATGTATATCTATATGTGTATTTATATATATATATATATATATATATATATATATATAGCAGTATATATGTGTATGTATGTGTGTGTGCTTATATATTTGTGAGTGTGTGAGTATGAGGGTGCATAGTGAGTGAGCTCGGGTCAGTGGGACTGTGTTTCAGTATGCTTGAGGCACAGCAATCAAGCTCAGTTAGCAGTGTGAGCAGTTTCAGTTCTAGCAGTGAGTTCAACACTGCAGGCAGCAAGGTGCAAGGAGCTTCAAACTGTAGCACAGTAGCAGTTCAGTAGAGAGCTAATTCAGTGCACCGTACTGAAGACCAATTGTGTGCAGCTCTTGCACAGAACAGTAAGGATCTTCGGCTGCAGTGAGCAGCTCGAGCACAACTGTGCAGTGACCAACTAGAAAATAGTGCATCACTGTAGTGAGCTACACAACAGAGCATTCATATTAGTAGCACCATTCAGTGCAGTACAATGGCAGCATCTACATTAATGCACAACAACTGAAGGATATCAGCAGGGAGCATTCAGCAAGTCGAGGCAGAGGTTAGGATTCAGGCTGTCAGTTAGCTAGTTGGGATTAGGTGCCTAGCTTGTAGTTATCCGTGGGTTAGTTAGTTTCTAGAGGATAGTTAATAGTTAGATAGATAGGTGTGTTCAGTTAGTTAGTATTAATGTTAGTTATTAGTTTAGTATAATAGTTAGTTAGATATGGGAAATGGTTAGGATAGCAGCACTATATGTATCTATATATTAGTATATAGTATATGTTAGTAGTTAGTAGCATTTAATAGTTAGTATGGTTAGCATATAGTTTAGTATTTGGGGGTTGGCCATATATTAGCTATACACTAAGATTTGATTACCTTGGGATACCAAGGTAATGTCAAGATATTGGTCGATACTCAAGGTATTTGGTTTGAGTATCGGGATGGGTGTGTGGTAGTGGGATACGCTTTGGTTCAAGGTCAAGGTATCCGATTTGCATTAGTTAGCTAAGATATTATATGTATTATCTTATATAAGTATATAAATTACTATTTTCATATCTAAAACTTGCGTATCCTATGATACGGTGCTTTTGTGTGTATCATAGTATCTTAGCATAGCTAGTGTGGCTTAGTTTTATAGTGTGTAGAAATATTATCCTAGAGTTGACCTACTTTGACTGTTTTGACTTAGAAATGGCTCCATGACCAAGAATTGTAATAATTTAACTTATTTTCATTCCATAACCTTGTATTGATGCACATACCATATATAGGTCTGTGTGACACCAGCTTGGACATCGAGAGACACACCTTGCTCAGGACCTCAGGCGAGTGCATTTTTCTGTTAGTTTTTATTTTATAATAGTGTATATAACTTATGTTCTAGAACTGTATACTTGATTCTGATACAGAGGTTTCATGGACTGGTACTACATGGATCGTGTCAGGAGATGTTATCCCCTGCCGTGTTTAGCGGGTACTCCTACGCATGTATTTTATCATGTGTATTGGGTAATGATTATTTATATTTCATGTTCACCTACTGCTCGTGTTTAGTATGCTTATTCGTTTACACACACTACTCGTGTTTAGTATGATTATATTCGTGTATACCCACTACTCGTATTCAGTGGCCATATTCGTGCTCGTAATGTGTCATAATTGGATCTATTGGTTTTAGTTGGGGATGGGGGAGTAGGAGTTGATTATGTGATCAAAGCCCCATTGTTATTCGTGTACATGTTGATTACATACCACGCTTGTAATCGAGTTACCTTATTGATCATGTTCAACCCAAACCGATAACATAATGAACTTGTATTCTGAGGCACATTAGTTAGATTTCAGCTATTTCTTTATATTACAGATATTCATATTGTTCATTCTCTATTCCAGTATATTACTTGTTTCCTCTTGTTTATTTCATTCATATGTTTAGTTATCTTGTATTCTTTTCTATTATCTATTTTATATGCTCGATTATGTATTTGAAACTGCTTTCATTAGACTATTTTTGAGATTCATGGCATTTATATTATTTCATACTTGTGGATTATATCTTGTTTCTTTTCTTCATTATTCTATTCGTACTTTATCTTCCTTAGTTTGCATTATGATTAAGTTTAGTTACATCTGTGAGATACCATATTATTCATCTGTTTGGAGTGAGATAATTGACATATACCATATTTATATTATGATATGTTAGTTAGTTATAATTGACCCAGACAGCGTTCTACCATCGATATTGCTGCGTAGACTGGGCGTACCCACGTACTCGTGCCCGAATATTCGGGTATGGGTCGTGACAGACTGTCCCCCTGCCCCTTCACGAAGTCGAGGGGCAGGTCATATTATTCCTGTCACCTTGGAAATAATAGCCTTCTTAACTCGCTTCGAGGATGAAGGCCCTGCCAAAATTGAATAATGTCGCTTCAAAGAAATGATAACCGGCTCCGCCAACTGACTTCTTCTAAAGGTTCTGACCCAGTGGTCTCAAGAACAGTAGGAACGGGTTCTAACTATGATAGCTCATGACACGTCCATCTTGGTCCCGGCTATGAAGCTCCGCTGCCGATCGTAACCCGGGACTAAGTTGTTTGCAGAATAATAGAACTTCATAGCCGCATACAGGATATGGGTCTTAGACCGCTGCAAGGGTGCAGTGAAACGCGCCCTGGTGCAACCGGTATTATAATACTGCTAAGCTCGAGCCCCATCGAGTAAGCTTCCTACATATCCCAAGCTTGAGCTTAGGTGCCCAACAACAGTTAACTATAGCCGAACTGACGAGCAAAGCGGCTTAGGAGGTATAGTTCCAAGTAGGCCTTATCCCGATTATGATAACTAGTTGAGGAGGCCAAATCGACAACAACCAGTAAAAGGCTTGCCTCGACAAACCAGAAGACCCGGTGCCAATATCCTCAAGATCTTTACCCTCCAAAAAATTCTTATACCGGTAAGTCACTACAAATAAGTTGTAACCATCCAAAAGCTTAGTACTTTCCGACAAGAGGGTATGCCTGAATGTACCCACTCTATTTTGCAGTAATATCGGAGAAAGGCGTCCCCTTCCTCGGTATCCTCATACATATTAGGATGCAATACGGCAGGATGGTACAGAATCAGCCAACCCATTAGATAGTGGTAAGGTAGCACTACTCGGGGGAAGTCTCTTTTGTTTCCCTCCTCTAGTGTCAACTTTTCTATAAACTCTCGCAGCCCAGGATGGATATTAAAGATAATTGCAGGAAGGAGAGCAAGCGATGAAAAAAAACTAGCTTTACGGCCGGTAAAATAAGGTTTCTACAACTCTTCCCAAAGAGCCCGAACCGCCAAAAACCATAAAGTCATGCAGCCATATCGTCAGATAGCCGCGGGTACCACTTTCGGAGATAATTTAAATAGGTCATGGGTAAAAAAAAAGAAGATCTCAGAAAGTGGCTTGTCGTCGCCATCTACCATAGGGTTCTTCTTGTTCACAGAGGCCATTAGGTCCTCTATCTCCTTTAGTGAAGAGGCTTGGCGAATAGAGAGACGCCCGTCTGCCTCTTCGGCCTGAGGCTTCTCAAAAAGGTATCATTTCCAGATGGTGGCTTGGGAAGGATCCCTCTTCTTGTCCAGACAGTAGCCCACTTGCTAATGGCAGAAAAATTATTTGTACACGGCTATCATTTCAGGGAGGTTTGTCTCCAAGGCTGTGAGCTCCTCGTTACAAGGAGTGTAATCCTGATATGGCTCAGTGCCCCACGGGAGCCTGGAGAGCTCGTTTATCTCGTGAAGGGCCATGCACATTTCTTTTCCAGGCATGAAGAACGTTCCAGAATCACAATTATATACTTCTATCAAAGAAAAAAATATATCGCGATTCACCCCTACCCCGTAATGAGTGACCCTCAGCAGGATACAAACCAAGGTTCTTTAGGTCTACCTCATAGGTGGTGAGAATCCATGATGTCAGTTCAATCCACTCTTGGTCAATATGAGTCCAACTGGTCCCTCGAATAGAACCTTACAGGTAGGAAAATTCGTGTTCCAAAAGCTGATTGGAAAAAGTTGAAGCTCTAAAGACCTGATGTTCCGGGGCCAATTAATTGTCCAAGCTGCCAGGACGTAACACCCATAAGGAGTAAGAAGGCTCGTACCATGTAAATCAGAAAGTATCCCTCTGAGGTGTAATCGTCAAGAGCTTGAAGTGGCGGGTTAGCATCCCACCGTGGGTAGGAGTAAGCTCCCAATTCATGACTCTTTTGGTGGCCAGGCATGTAAAAGCCGATAGTGAAAGCTGACGATTAATCTTAGGGATGTATATTTTCACATTATTAGCCTTGAAGTACCACTCCTTTATAAATTTTAGTTGATCATCCTCGAGAGCGATTAGGCCGTCGCTAAATAGGAATTAAGGATTCAAAAAAGAATTCTTCAGAACCAGCAACCACGGGAATCTTCCCTGGATCCATCATGCACTGAAGAAAGGTATAACTTTGTTCAACAATGAGGTTAATCCTTTCTGAAGGCTAGACCGCTAAAATAAGTGCTTTAGTCGAGTTAACCACTTCCTCAACAAAGTCCAAGCCTAGCATACTCAATGCTCGACCAAAAAGGATCTCGCCCAGTGAAGGCACGACCATCAAAACTGTGTAAGAAAACAAACAGGATATCAGAATCTAAACGCACAAATTAAACATGCGTGTATCAGGCAGAAATGCATGCATCTGTTGTTATTAGGTGCATCATGCGTGAAGCACCAACGCATTATCCCTACATGTATTACAAATGAACGGCACATCAGAGTCAAAACTGATCGCTCCCATAAAATGCAAGGAAGAGATAGGCGTAGCATTTCAACAAATGCTTCACGACAGGCGTCCTAAGAAAGCCATATCCATCTACGAAAGTAGGTGAGTTGTTGGCGCATTTACAAGTCAAAGCCAGAAGACCAAGTCCATGCGCCTAAGTAGTTATGAGTCCGTGCATGCTTCAGATAGGGTAGGACCCATCCATACAGCGGGCCTTAGAAAAGAAAATAAAAGGAACAAAGGGAAGTTCAAATCAACGAAAAAGGCACGAAGGATCGCAACAGGAAATCTTGCCCGCCATTACCTTTGACAGCCCTCCTCACATCGACGTGTATTGACTCATCAACGATCGACTCGACTGCAGCCTCTCCTTCCTTCGCCTTTTCTTTTCCCTTTCCTTTAGGAGCTATGGAAGTAGGAGGAGATAGAGAAAAGAAGAAGTCGAGGAGAGAAAAAGAAAGGGACACAGCAGCCAAAAGACTCTTTCTCTTTCCGATCTACCCTTATATATAGGGATGAACGAGCGGTGGCAAAAATAGGTAGCCGGTGCTTTGGTTCTCGTAGTTCAGTAGACGGTGCCATAAGAGACGAGATCCCCCAAAAAATGAATCACCATCGTTGACTTGACAAACTGTCAGTCGAACTGAGCGGCCCTATGCGCCAAGTGTCAAGTTGCGCCTAGCTAAGTAACCTCCTGATGCGTCCAAAAGTCACATACGCTAAACAGTTTGCTACACCAAAGTAAAAAGTACTCCACGGATATGCCATACAAAAGGAGGCTCCCCATGTGTTCCAGAGCAATTCATGCACCTATATCCTCCATGCTTCCGTTCAAAGTATTATAAACTTTAAAACTTATAAAGTTTATGTTCAGAAACTTTGAAGGGGGTCTTGTAGAAGCATAAAAAATCACTACCCATGCGCCTCAGTAATCCCGCCACGATGCGTCTCGATGATCTAGCTCTATACGCTACTATGTATCTTAGTGTTCCCATGTGCCCGTAGTGCCATGCGCCATAATGTATGTTAGTGTTCTCATGTGCCAGTAATGCTACGTGCCACGAAGTAACTAATGTCCGCATGTGCCAGCAGTGGCATGTGCTACTATTCTTTTAGTCATCCCCATGCGCCACGTGGAAGTATTCCCAAGGTGCAATCTCAGCCATCAAAATTTGGGCATGAAATATGTCACAAGTATTATGGACATCAGCAAATCCAGATCTCGATTTGCTACGTGATAGTCTTTATATAGTATGCTCTTGTAGTGCCATGCGCCAACATGCAGTCCGTGTATATGTGTCTACATAATGCCTTCCTAAAGGCTATAAATAATGGGCGTTTCCCACATACAAGAGGAAGCCGCATCAAGACGTAAAAGAGGAACACCCTCACCATAAAAAGAAGGATAAGAAGAAGCGTCGAAGCCTCGTAACCTCCTTGGTCCCGGATCGTCAACGGAGTGAAGGAGCCACTGGAGTGCTCGATCTCCACCATCACACTTATCGAGATCTTTTTTTGTACTTAGATCCTCTTGTAATAGGGATTCTCTTATACTCTTTGTCAATTCACAATAAATAATAAAATGTTATACCCTTCATCCAAACCCTTATTTTTGCGATGTCAACAATAATTAGTCGCTCGTATACTATCCCGACATAGTATAATACCTCTTGTCCTTGTTTGGTTGTAGAGGTGTCGTACTGCCTCTATGATAGGATATACCCCTATGATTATGGCACAGGTCTTACGTTTGTAGATTTTGGGTTTTAGTTCTTCTTTTGTGCTTCTTTGTGGTACTTGTTATTTAGAGCCTGACCCGACTAGTTTTGTCTTGCCAGGTCTAGTAGCAGAGCCCGAGGATCTAGTCTTATATCTGACCGATAGCTCGTATAAGGACGATATCTGCCGAGGACCATGAATGGAATTCTTCTCCGCCACTCTAATTATCATTTTGTACTCTTTTGGGCGTTTAACTGACGATACCTGTTAGCTGGATATTCTGGACATTAGTTCCTTTTACATAATTATAGATATGTCAGACTATATTTGACATACGATGATGTACTTTTGAGACTGTACTAGCTTATCATTTTGTATAGATAGTTTCTTGATTATTTTAATAGTGCTTCGGGGATGCTTTACTGCTTTATCTTATATTTTTATTACTTGCTGCTTCTTGGTTGATTGATTGAGACATAGATTTCTCTGTTAGACCATAGAAGACTTGATTGTCGTATGCATCCCTTGTCTAGTAACAATCGTGATCGACGTACGATATTCTATAGCTTATACGGGATAGTTGGCTATGTCCGCTCCGTATTTTACTATTGGGGCATGACAATGGGGAAATAAGAGTTAGTTATATGATCAAAACCCTATTATAGCTCATGTGCATAGCCAACCATACAATTCATGTATGTTTGAGCCTGTGTCATATCCCAGTCCCAAATACGTAGAACTAGAGTACGTGACAATGGCCAGCTACGTATCAAGTGGACTTCAGCCTAACTCGAATACGTATACGCTGTCTAAAGGGAAAGTATATCTATCTAAAAAGTCAAGTCCACTATATATCAATCCAGAAAATATAATCTCACAGGAAAACCAAGTGCATTAAAGCTGATTAGACAATAATACACCAATGCTACATGAATATAAATATCAAGAAAAAAAATATGTATAAAGTTGGCCAGACCTTAATACAAATGTCCGAACAAGCTTACGATAAAAATAAAGCTTACAAAACTACGCTATACAGTAGAATATGTCTTCAAAAAATATAGAAGACAAAAAAATAACAAAAGTACCACTAGCGATACTTGAATCCTACAAACACGTTCAAAATTCATCTATATACTCTACCAAGCGAGCTCAACAATAACCTTGAAAGGAATCAGGTCCTCAGTGGGAAGTAATAAGATACATAGAAATATGCCAAAAGTATAGTAAATCGTACAAAATAGACAAGAAAATAAATACAAGATAAATAATTAAGACACAAAAAAGTACTACATCTACGACGATGGCATGCCCTAGAGAAAAGTGATACTAGACGTGGCTAACAAATAAATTGAATAACTGCAGGCCTGAGTGGTGCTAACAGTCCTATAGATAGTAGCCCAGTGAGGGACTCCCTGCCAATAAAAAGTCTCTATCGTAGCCAGTAAGGGACACCCAAGTCGAGAGTGGTCAAGGTAGCCAATCCTAGTATCAATATCCTCTCCTAAAGGAATAAAATGGTCAAGTCAAGTCGATCTCATGTCAAGTCCAAGTAATACGGAGACACAGTATCACATTAAGTCATACGCACAAGGAGAAGCATATATCAAATACGTGGCGAGAGTGTAGAGACAAGCAGCATATATGGAAGTAATAAATAAATGTCATGAAGCATGTACAAAAAACATATGATAGACAAGAAAAAATAGGCATAAACAGAAACAAGTAAAATAAGCATTCATAATACTATACAAGACTTTGCAAGGTATATTGCCTGCTTTTGTCCAATTTTGTGTTGAGGTTGTGGATACCATGAACTTTGTCCAAGCATAATACCAAAATAGATTCATTGATATAGTTACTATAATGCTAAACTATTTATTAACTTGTACTATTTATTCATTTAAATTTTATACTCATATATATATTTATGGTTTACTTTAGATACTTATCCATATAACTACTATCTTTCTAATATATGTGATTACTTCAATTGAGAGTGGGGTATATACAAATTTTATATAAAATTGGGTAAGGTCTGTACTTCCCTTATTTACTTTGAAACAATGGTAATTATATAATACATGCTATTGTTTGAATTTTTCAACTATATATTTATATAGTGTAAGTAAATGATATATGATTTTATTTTTATGTATAAAAATCACCATTCTTTAATTAACATGCATTCCTACATGAATAGTGCTAAGGGTGCAAATAATCTTAAATTCTAGCCGACCTTTATGATTTCTTCCTCTCGTGAACAAACTTGTCGATTCCCATAACCGGAGAACAAGCTAGAGGACCCTGGACGGATGTCGTTTAGTATTTCTATCGTTGTTCTCAATACATGTGCGAATCCAACCTCTCAGCTCGCCAACGACGTTGAGCAATGCCTGTGCCGAGGACCTAGTTCCTCCCTTCTTCCCGACGATTGCGTCCTTCCCCAACCATGTTACCACTGATTGATGCCACATGAACCCTTCCGTCCGAACATTATATAATACCTATACGACATATCCTATGAGCCTATTGCTATTGCAATCTGAGATGGTGGCCCATGCAGGTCAAGGTAGTAGTGCTCAGACCTATAGTACTACTACAAGCCTGCTATAGAAAATATGATATATGATGAGAGTATACTCAATCACAACTAGAAATATTTCCAATCCTGACTGAATATATTTTTTAGATGATTTAGATGACTATGTCCTACACACTATGGACCTAAGGACGTAGTTGGTGTAGAGTTGGAGACGGTGGCTTATGAGGAGCCAATACCGGAAGATGATCAGCTAGTTGCAAATATCTAGATTATTGGATTGGTTATGTCTCAGTTTAGACATTTTAGCATGTATTATATTTGAGACTATTATGCTAGTTTATTAGACTTGGTTATGAGTTGTATTTGTGAGTTATGATTATATTTCTTCTATTCCATATCGTGATATATCTTCCTCTGGTTTTATATTGTGATTGAGAATGGATTACCTTTATAATATTATCATATAATACAAGTACAAGAGCAACAGGGCTTGTACATGATACGCCAGGAACTATCAGGAATAACAACTCATGACGGGATCCAGAAAATACCAATCCGTGTAACCATGTGTCAAGAAATCAATAATATCTATACTAAATACAAGGAACATAGAATATATCTTAAATGGGAAACTGTCAGAAAATGTACTCGCCTATTGTCCTGAGAAAATAATGTAACTCGGTGCCCAAGCTGGTATCACACAGACCTAAATATGAAATATCATGTCACTTGGGTGTAATGAAGATACATAAACTAATATGAGTCAAAATATGCTTTCTAGGCCATACTAGTGGTTATGAGGTGATAATAGGTCACTTATAATTTTTTTGGTTCATAACTAGAAGATACTAATCCACTCTAGGTTAACTAGGTCGTACTCAGGTTTTTTAGCTTATAGTAGTCTTATACTAGCTATATTAACTTTATTAGATGCTAAAAATACATATAGCTCATATACATAGTACTAAGTTTATAACTTAACTGACACTTTAAACCAAGACCTCTCTAACTCATTACTTTAGCTAACACTTAACATTCATGCTTCCTTGGTATAGTACTTAACTGATACTCTAGGTATCAGTCACTCCCCAATGCTAATAACTTACCCTTTATTCATCATGGCCTCTTCATTGATATCCCCTGATACTTAAAATATGTGGGAAGCAACTACTCACCAATTCTCCAAATAATTAATACCTATATTTAGCTCTAGTGTACTACACCATATACCTTCAGTTCAATACCTGAAACAACATCACTCTCTCCCCATTTCCTTTACAGCAGGGCCAATACAGTGCACTAAGTACACTACAACCATCACACAATGGACGACACAGTTTGATACACTAATAGTTCCCCTTTTACCAGCATCACCACACTCCTTCTACACTTGAGATACTCACTACAAAATAGAATGACCTCCTAGTATTAGTACTCGAACACTGCTACCTTACTAGTATGGCAGGCCTTGCCTCAACTCACTAACCTGCAACCACTAGCCCACTGGTCAAGCTATTATTTCTGTGTTACTTGCTGTATACAACAATGCTCGAGTTACTTGGCAGTACACCATACCTGCAGTGGCATGTTGCTGCTGATGATACTCTAATGTTGCTATTGCAACCGCTTTTAAATTAGCCAGCACTCTCCCCCTTGAACTGTCACTACTCTAGCTACTAATGTTGATCTTGCTACTGCATTCACTTATCATGTTGTTGCTAACTAATCTTCCCCCTCTTCTTCTAGACTTACTGCTATTTCTATTGCTACTAATTTTGTTGTTGCAACTGCATTTACTTATGCTGCTGGTGCTAACTAATCTTCCCCCTCTTCTTCTAGACTTTCTGCTACTGCTTTTGCTATTAATGTTTTTGTTGCTACTTGATTCACTTATGCCACTGCTATTGAGCATCCCCCTAATACACCCGACCATACTTCCTTGCACAGCACATAGCCACACCAAGTCTCACACTCACATACATAAATATATATACCTGAATACTTGTGCACATCATACCTAGGCATAATGCACTATCACAGTTTCTTTCAGTCCACAAGTGTATGCACACATACACAACACAGTAGAAACATTTAAACAAATATGTGGCATACAATTTATGATACTCTATGATACGTATACAAATAGAATGCCAAAACCTATAATATCTTACCAATACTAATTATATATATCCATCTCATCATAATAAAACTAAAGTAATTAGTTAAAAAGGAATTTGAAGAGAAAAATATACTACTATGTGCTAAAAATATACTACTATGTATAAATCACCCAAATAAACCCGCGTATGATAGCGTATCACAAAATACGATGATACGCTTAACTCGTGTCTAATTGTGGACACATATCTAGTCCCAAACTATCAATCTAAGTCTAATTAGATCTAATTAGTCTCGTGACACATACTTGATACATCAATCTCAGAATTCTCCTAAATTTGGCACAAATCTTAATGTAAAGGTCACAATAGGGGTCCAATGAACCTAGTTATTGTTTTTATGGTTCTAATGGTCAAATTTATGAATTAGAGTCTTATTAAGGAGGGAATTTAGAATTATACCTATTGGGAGATGGATTCTCAATACAAAACCCAAATGGACACAATTAGGACACAAGCTCCTATCCAATGGCTCCTTCTCCAAGTGATCCTTGCAATCCAAGCCCCAAAGCTCCTTAGGTGATGTAAATGGAAGGGAATGAGAGTGAATTTGGTGGAGGGATGAAGTGATTTGGGGAAGAACATAATTGGGGATCTAAAATTGAGTGGATGAATGAAGTGGAGAGAGAGAAAGACTTCTCATATGGCCGGCCACCTCTTGTCCCTCCTCCAAGCAATTCACATTGTCAACAATGCCCCCCACTAGCTAGTTATAAGGTTTAATTAGGGAGGGCTATATTATAAAGCTTCTAATCTAATAAAAATTTAATCTAATCTCCTTAATTAACTAAAGGAAATGAGTCCAATGGGCCTAACCCAATGTTGGGCTCAATGTATCATGATAAGTTCTAATAGGTCCACTAATGTCAAGTCCAATAATTAGGCTAGCCAACTAACTAATAAATAAATAGCACAACAGATAATAAATAATTAGTAGCATAATATATAAATATTTAATCACTAAATATAAAATATTCTCAAAGACAAAAATATCCTTATCTAGAAATATGGTAGTGACAAGTCTACCCGCCTTAGAAAAATTTTGTCCTCGAAATTTAAGGAAGAACTAATACTAAAACAAGCAATCACAGTTGTAGAAGCATAAAAAATACGCCGGATGACTATACGCGGCATATTGGTGCAGAGCAGCGTAAGCAGAGGCCTTCAGAGCCATCAAACGTGCAAAAGAGCTCTTTCCACTAAAAATGCAGCGTGAAATATGAAAGCTCGAAGGACTATCCACGTAAGGCAGTACGTCCAAGCCGGTTCAGCGTAAACAGGGTGCTTCATCGCCTCCAGGGCGTAAAACTCATCCTCTTTCAAACGTAGCATTGAGGTGTACAAGAGATGCTTCGTATTCTCCGAAGTGAACCTGTCAGACCCTGCAATGAACCTGACGTCTGAACTTCTGACAAAGGGATACGGCTCGACTACCCAGACGACAGCTATAATGATGGCACAGCACTGCGACCCAAGCTATCAAATACTGCCATCCCCTTTGCGTAAACTGCTTTTACAAGCACGAAGGGATACGCTGCCTTATTTTACACGGGCAAAACACGAGCTGCTTACGTTCTGCAGTAGACAAACCTTCTGCCACATCAAAAGCTACACTCCGTACGGGGTTCGAGGCACGTCTCTAAGTCTGATGCACAGAGTGGTGACAGTTGCTCAAGGCACGTCTCTGCGACTGATGCGCAGAAGGGGTTGCAGACCTTCAAAAAACACGCCTCCATATTTAATGCACAGGATGGTGGCAAATCTCGGCATTTAATGCAAGAGATTTGATTATATCTTCAAAAGCCGTAATTCCGGCTAAGACGTCCACATCAGCACTATGGCACGGTACGCAGCAGCTTCTACACCCATCCAGCGTTTGTGCTCTTTCGGCTTCTACGCCTGCTCGGCCTCAATGACCATTCGGCTTCTACGCCTGCTCGGCCTCTATGACCACTCGGCTTCTACGCCTGCTCGGCCTCTATGACCACTCGGCTTCTACGCCTATTCGGCTTCTATGCCGGTTTGATAACTATTTGGCTTTTATGCCATAGTGACAGATATTTGGCTTCTATGCCAACCTCTTCTACACAATGGATACCTACCTACGTGGCTTCTACGCCGTGATCTTCGTAGCGATTATACGCATTTTGTCCCTTAGTTGGACCTGCGTCACATGCTCATTCAAAGGATCATCTATACGTAGGCATTGGTTACTTTAACCGTTGTGTAAAAGGGTGTTGTACTTTCCACTTCTAGGTTTCTATACCGACGGAGTGATCACTGTCACTAAAACTCTATAAATAGAGATCTCTATCAATGAGGAAAAGGAGAAAGAAAGGTCGACAAATTGGAAAGGTCAGAAAATTGGTCAAGAAACCAATATCAGATCCAAGGTCGAACTTCCAAGAAAGATCAAACCAGAGGTCAAGAGAGAGAGAGAGAATCCGGAGCTCAGGCAGAGAGTAGGGATCGACGACTTTGGCATCGTACGTCCACCCTCTTTTGCAACCTTCGAAGCTGCTTCTTGTCTTCTACGGCACTTCTTCAACATCGTATGGTCCAAGGGCTAAAGTGATCGACTGCAGATCAGACACCTATAGCAATATTTACCCAGATTAAATAAATTATACTCCCATATCCTCGTATAGGATCAAATTATATAAGTTTGTTTGTAAACCAAAGAAGGCGGGTTTCGTATAAACCCCATCTTGAATATATTTTCATTCTTTCGTTTAATACCACAAACAAGATGGCGACTCTGCTGGGGACATCTTTCTCTTCTGATGAGGAAGCAATTGCTCAACACGATGCGGTATCTATAGGAACCGTGAAGAAGACACTGGTCGTCCAATTCGACCAGTCTGCCTACGAAGACATGCTTCGAATCGGGGGTAGCTCTCACCCTCTCTCCGTCCAAGACAACAGGAAGTTGTGCAAGGTCTGGATGCCCAAGACATCCTCTACCATTCATGTGGACTCTCCGATCTCTCCGACCTCTCCGACCAATGAGGTTGTAGCATTGCTCCCTCCGTACCCTGCACGTAAAATTCAGTCTCCCGCTACGCGCAGTACAGACGAAACTTCGGGCAAAGCCTCAGCGCTGACCCAGAAGTATCCACTACGCTCTACGCGTAGGAACCAGTCTTCCGCTACGCGCGGTACAGACAAAACTTCGGGCGAAGCCTCAGCGCTAACCCAGAAGTATCTACTGCGCTATACGTGTGGAAACCAGTCTCCCGCTACGCGCGGTATAGACCAAACTTCTGATGATGCCTCAGTGCCAAGTCGGAAGTACAAATCACGCTCCATGCGCAAGACAACATCTGACCTCTACGGGGAACCAGATGAGCGCTATAATTTCCGCAAGGGGAAGCAAGCGGCAGAGTACTCAACTCCTCGGCCGTTACGCCAGCGAAGAAGCAATCTGCCTACCCTCCGGATTACGCGGGAAGCAGACGGCCGACTAAGGACCTCTTCAGCTTTACGCCAGTCTGAGCAAATCTCCAAATTATGCCATACAAAGTCCCACGACGTAAAGCAAGCTCAGGTTATGGGAAGGCACCCTCCCCGGGGATTATCCGCCACCCAGATGGCCAACCTGTTGTACCCAAGTGGCATAGGAAAAACCTTGGTGCCCAATCTCCGCATACCCACTGAGGGGAACAGAAGGAATAAGTCGTCGTCTTCTTCCTCTACTCCTTCTGACCTACGCGAATACCTAATCCAGAAGCGTAAGGAGAGGGGACCTTATAACATGTCCATTATGCCCCCTAGCGAGCAATGTTGTAATAGTCATAAAATTATGATTGACTGCTGCTGTTCTAAAGCGAAACGGTCGGTTTTTGACCAATTGAGCTACTCTCGATCCTTCCAGGAAGAAGAGCCCGCGCATGTATCCGTGAACATGGCTTCACACATACCTAGAGGAGGGTCGAGCTCAAGACGTCATCCCTCTGGGCCTCCGAGCCGAAGGAGATTCGAAGACCTCCTCAGGAACACTGAAGCTGGGGTGTTCCAAAACACCCGTGCAAGGTCACAGCAACCAGCTTCGTACTCGTCTGATTCCAACGTTGGGGGTCGCCAATCTCCCGGATCAGATGCTGAGAGTATAGAGTCGACTTCTGCAGCGACCTATACTAATCCTTCGAGGATGCCCAGGGAAATGGGAGTTTACGCCATTGAAGATAAATGCGAGGAAGCTTCGCCGTCAGGAAATGCAGAACAACGCATCACTGTGCTGGAGACATCTCTGAAACAAATGCAATCCATAATGGAGAACATGCACCAGATGATGCTAACTCAGCACGCAACTGCCATGGCTCAAGCGTCGGTCCCGCCAACTCAGATACGCGTGGGGGTGGACTTACCACCATCCAACCCGAGCCAAGAGCCTGCTCTAGATCAAGAGTCAGCAATTCCTCCGCTTCCTCGCTTAGAGAATATATTACCTCCAGTTGGAGTCACAATACAACCAACTCCGCACTACACTGTAGTCCCGCTTCCAACTGAAAATCCGATACAGGCAGTACGGGACTTGAAAGCCCAGTTCGATGCCTTGAAGCACAAAGATCAGCTCAAGAAACTGCAAATTAACCAGCCTTACCCAGCTATCTGTGAAGAGATCCCCTTCCCTCCAAGGTACCAACCTCAGACTATGGCTCTGTTCGAGGGAAAAACATCACCAAGTTAGTACATGAACTATTTCAGTATAATGACGGTGTTGCTATAAGGGAACGACGCCCTCCTCACTCGGGTGTTCAAAGGCTGCCTCTCAGGAGTAGCCTATCAGTGGTACCGTAGCTTGGCGGACAACTGCATTACTTCCTTCGAGGACTTCAAAGCTTTATTTTTCACGCAATTCTATGAGGGTGGAATGGACATGTCTATGTCCTCTCTCATCGAAGTCAAGCAAAGGAAAAAGGAGGACGTTCACACCTTCGTCGAACATTTTCGTCAGGCCACCTTACAGATGCCTCCAGGAGTTCCAGACTCTGCGTTAGTAGACATTTGCAGGAAGAACCTCCTTCCCGTAGTCTCTGTGTTTACAGGACCATATCAGTTCCATGAGTGGCCCTCGTTCATCATCTCGGCAGTGGCCGCCGAAGACAATAGTCGCAAGGCGCGCGACAATGGCATTATGATCTCCGCCTCCGATAGAGGCAAGAGGTCATCTCCCAGCAGCGACCATCCTCGCAGCTCCAAGGGAAAAGAAGCTCTGACGGTCAATACGTCCAGACAAAAGACTGCGGCGACCACGCAGACGAGACCCGGGACTTCCAGGCCCGTCGAAGTCTACTCTTTCGACAACGACGATATCCCTAGTATATTCGAGTGTCTCGTCAAAAGTGGCAAGATCACCCTTCCGGAGCTGAGGCAGCCCCAAGAAGTCGGCAGTACTAACGACCCCAAATACTGTATCTTCCACAGATACGTACACCACCCAACAAAGGCGTGTTACATACTGAAAAGGAATATCCAGGGGTTAATCGATGCTACGGTCATCACTCTGCACAACACCGAGAAGACGGTCACGGCCAACATGATCTCTCTGCGGTTTGGCAATCTGCCTTCCCAAGAAGTCATGGACGGTGTCACGCCCATTTCTCGGACCACGATGGACATCGTCAATCTCCCTCCAACTAGGGGTCAAAATCATGACCTGGTACCCCTAACCACCCGACAGGGCGAGATTATGTGGGTTCATTCGGATTTGGTGTCAGAGCTCGAGGAGGAGACTAAAGCTACTAAAGCTATGTCTAGAAAAAGCTCTAAATTCAAACCATGCCATATAGTCGCAACTTCTTCGCCATCAGACGAAGACGAGGTATTTGTTGCAACCCGTTCAGGGAAAGCCTACCTCAACGACTACGGAGCAAATCAGGAAGACGCATCGGCGGACGCTTCAACTGCCAAACCTTCAGGACCAGGCCCCGTCGTACCAGATGCCGGCCCTTCAAAATCGACGCCGGCGGACAAAGGGAAGCAAAGAGAAGTACGCTTTGATAAACCTGTGAAAAATATTCCAAACAAAGGTTTTGAGAAGCCGTACAACTTCAACATCCTGGCCCAACTGGCTAATACACCAGCCAGGCTCTCCATCTTTGGGCTACTCGAGCTCTCCCAAGATACTCCTCTAGCCCTGAGTGAAGCGTTGATGCAGGCGGAGGCATTCTTGACCCAGCTCAAGTCCCCCGACAAAGAACCAGTGGCGTGTCCTCAATGCCACAGTGTGATGGAGGTGGTCCCAAATATCACTTTCACCCAAGACGACATGTTGTTAAAATATAACAAGCATGACAGGCCCCTCTATTACACCGGGTACGTCGGTTTCATGGAGGTCGATCGGATTCACATAGATCCGGGATTGTCGATCAGCATCATCCCTCACAGTCTGCTCAGACCATTGAGGATTCCTACCAGTGAACTGGCTTACACCTCCACTACAATCGTGGGTTTCAACGCCGGAAGAAGTAAGCCGTCAGGGAAGATTCACCTAAGGATCCAAATTGGCAACCTCAGATCGGTGGCCACGTGTTACGTCATTGATTCAGAGGTGTCCTACAATATTTTGTTGGGAAGACCGTGGATCCATGACCACAACATCGTTCCTTCAACTCTACATCAATGTCTTAAATATGTAGACCCCCAAGGAACGGTACAAACGGAGGTTGTCGACCTAAACCCGTTTAAAGGAGTAGAATCCTACTATTCCGACGCCGTGTTGTACTCTTAAGACCACACGGAAGAAGTATCGGTCGAGACAGAGAAGGAATCCCACCGGGAGCCAGGAGAACCCTCTGCCGCACTACCACTGTCAATCAGAGTGAAAGAACGAACCACTCGTCCAAAAGCCATGGAGCCTATGGTTATTCACCTGAACAAATCCAGGTCAGGAAAACGGAGTGATCCTCTAGTGGTCACTCTGAACCAGAAGCCTCCACCTTTGGTCATCAACCTTCGGCGCAACGGACAGCCGACCGATGTAAACGCTACCAGGAACGGAGTTCCAGATGATAATAAACATCCTATTTTCCAGTACATTAATGCTCAAATTCCAAATCAGGAATCCACTCCCCGTGACGAGGTAGAACCCATAGCACAAAAATTCTTAGAAGCTATAGATTCCTATCATCCGTATATATAGGAAGTGGCATCATCATCCAATGTCACCACGATATATGGACCGCATGAGGGTTCTACCTTCATTGTCCCATCTACCTGCAGCAGCCAGCGTTCGATAGTCTTCGGCTGCATGCGCAATCAACCGGCTATCCAGGAAGATTCTTTCAATGACGATACTAGAAAAATGCAAGTTCACCAATACAGCCCGCAAGCGTTGAGGATCATGCAAAACATGGGCTACGACTTGGAGCAGAAGCCAGGCCTCAACTATGGAAGAGGCAGACGAACGTCGCTGCACGGCGACCCCTACTATCAACGAACTCATTTTGGGTTGGGATATAGCACCTCCTCTAAATCGGACGAGGATATCTTTTCCTCTTCTCAGAACGGCTCGTCACCCTCTGACTCACCTGAAGCTCTCGAGCAAACATTATCAGCAAATATGGTGGTGGCAGATCCCTTTGAAGTAGACGAACAGGATTCTGAGCCGTTTGAGAATGACTCTTGGGCTCAACAAATGGATACGCAGTAGGAATTCTGCTTCGAGCAGAGGGAACCTCCCACCAAAGACGAAGTTATCCAGGTTGATGTTGGGGGTGAACTTTCGCCAAAACCGATATTCATCAGCAACAATCTTTCCCTAGCTGAACGGGAAAAAGTTATACAGCTGATAAAAGAATATATCGACGTCTTTGCGTGGAATTATGAGGACATGCCGGGCCTTGACCCGAAGGTGGCTACTCATAAACTCAATATATTGACCGACTCGAAGCCTATGAAGCAGCACCAATGCCGGTTCCGTTCGAACATGATGGACGCCATCGAAGCTGAAGTCAAGAAGTTGATAGCCTCCGGTTTCATCCGGGAAGAACAAACATCCAGACTGGGTCGCCAACGTTATCCCAGTCATAAAGAAAAATGGAAAAATACGTATCTGCATCAATTACCGAGATCTGAATGCAGCCTGCCCCAAGTATGAGTTCCCTCTCCCCATCACGGACATTATGATCGACAACACCTGCAGTTTTGAACGCATGTCTTTCATGGATGGATTCTCGGGATACAATCAGATCAAGATGCATCCTGAAGACGAGAAGCACACTGCCTTCCGGACCCCGTTGGGAGTATATTGCTATACGGCCATGCCCTTCGGATTGAAGAACGCCGGGGCTACATACCAATGGGATATGAGTAACATATTCCACGAGCATCTATGCAAAACAATAGAATGTTACATGAACGACATAGCCGTCAAGAGCTGCCTCAAAGATGATTACATTCAAGATTTGAGGACGGTATTCGAGTTAATGCGCCAACATCAACTAAAGATGAACCCTACGAAGTCCTTCCTGGGTGTATCTAGTGGCAAATTCCTGGGATTTGTCATTACCGCCAAAGGCATCCAGGTGGACCCTGACAAAGTCCAGGCCATCGTAGAAATGCGACCGCCCCGTAATCTGAGGGAATTTTGGAGATTTCAAGGTCGTCTGGCTTATATCCGGAGGTTCATATCCAACCTCTCGGGAAGATGTCAGCCCTTTTCGCATCTCATGAAGAAAGGTGTATCCTTCGTATGGGACGAAACCTGTCAGCAAGCATTCGGGGATATCAAATGCTACCTCACCAGTCCGCCGGTTCTGGTGCCTTCCATCATGGGAAGACCATTCTTGCTATACGTTCGAGCGATGGATCATTCGCTAGGAGCTCTTCTCGCACAGAAGAATGATGTGGGGCATAAACAGGCTATCTACTACCTCAGCAGGATGATGGTCGGAGCCGAACATCGGTACAACCCAGTGGAGAAAGAATGCTTGGCTCTGATGTTTGCTATCCAGAAGACGCAGCACTATGTCACCGGCCAGACTATTCATATCATCTCCAGGATCAACCCTCTTCGAGTATTGATGTGCAAGCCAAGTGTTCTTAATTCTCGACTCGCAACTTGGGCGATGCTGTTAACACCATATGACATGGTATACGTCCCGCAGAAGTCCATCAAAGGCCAAGCGCTGGCCGACTTCCTAGCTGCTCATCCTATCCCGGAGGCCTCCAAATTATACGAAGACATTTCTGACGAAGTTGCAGAATGTAATTCCGCAATGGAAAGTGACACATGGCAACTGTTCTTCGACGGCGCCTCCAGGACTGGTCCCCAGGGAAACGTGGTTTCAGGGGTAGGAATCGTCCTGGTCACTCCTGATAAACTCGTCATCTACCAGGCATATTCTCTTAACGAACCATGCTCCAACAATGTGGCGGAATACAACGCTCTGTTAGTCGGGCTCCAAGTCGCTAAAGAGCTGGGGGTCGAGTCCCTGGAAGCTTTCGGTGATTCTCTGCTTATCGTCAATCAAGTCAGAGGAATATATGAAGTCCGAAATCCAGACCTCATCCCCTATCACCAAGCAACGGTCGAGATAGCCACGACATTCAAAGGGTTCTTCCTAGAGCATGTACCTCGATCTCAGAATCTGGAAGCTGATGCCCTAGCCAGTCTAGCTGCGGATTTAGCCACTCCTATAAGAATGAGGGATTCGGTAATCCTTCTTAACAGAGATTTATTCTGCATGAAGAACAACTTTTATATAGAACGCAGCTACACTGTGAACACGGATCCCCCTAGAAGAGACTGGAGAAGTCCCTTCATAGATTTCGTCGCATACGGAATCTTGCCGGAGGACCCCAAAGAAGCAGTATCCGTCAAAAGACGATCATTACGCTTCTACTTCGATGCATCTTCACAATGCCTATATCGCCGGACCTACAACGGACTGCTATTAAGATGTCTCTCAGACAACGAAGCAAAGCAGATTATCCGGGAAGCTCACGATAGCGTATGCGGAGCGCATCAGCCCGGTCCTAAGCTACAGGATCGTATCAGGAGAATGGGCTATTACTGGCCCACTATGATCACAGACGCGATCAACTATGCAAGACACTGCAGAGCCTGTCAGGTTCATGCAGACTTCATACACCAACCCTCTGAATATCTACATCCTACGGTTGCATCCTGGCCTTTCGAAGCATGGGGTATGGATATCATTGGTCCTATTCACTCGTCTTCTTCCAGAGGGCACCGGTTCATACTGGCCATCACGGATTACTTCTCCAAATGGGCAGAGGCGATCCCTCTTGCTGAGGTAAAGGCGTCTGACGTAATCAGCTTCATCAAGCATCATGTCATTTATCGCTTTGGGATTCCCCGAAGGATAATCCATGACAATGGGCCTCAGTTTATCAGCCAAGCGTTTCATCGATTTTGCGATAAAAATCGAATACATAATATTGCCTCTACGGCATATTATCTAGCTGCTAATGGTTTGGCGAAAGCTTTCAACAAAACCATTATCAAAATCTTAAAGAAGTTCGTCTCTTCAAACAAAAGAGACTGGAATGTGAAGCTGGGGAATGTCTCTGGGCATACCGCACAACGGTACGGACACCGACAGGTTGTACCCAATTTTCACTGGTCTACGGGAGCAAAATAGTTCTTCCCATTGAAATCCAGATCCCATCGCTCAGGATAGCTGTCACTAATGAGCAGACTCGAGAAAAGAATGACCTGTTAAGGCTTCAGGAGCTAGAAGGATTAGATGAGAAATGCCTCCAAGCTCAACAGCGCATCGCGCTCTACCAAGCACGCATTTCCAGAGCTTCCAATCATAAAGTAAAGGAAAGAGTGTTCAAAGTCGGCGAGCTAGTTTTAGCCGTAAGAAGGCCGATGATTCTTACTCACAGGAGTAAAGGAAAATTTCAGCCCAAGTGGAAAGGCCCTTATGTGATCGAGACAACGTTCTCGAACGGCGTTTACAGGTTAGCCCAGCCTAATGGAGACCTGTTAATGGCTCCTATCAATGATAAATTCCTGAAGAGGTACTATGCTTAACCTCCTATGCTCAAGTGGAATATAGCGAGAGTCTCAAAGTCTGACCAAACTACTTCCAAAACGAAACTAGTTAGGTCATATTCTATCATGTCAGTATGACCTCTGAATAGGTATGTCCTGCTAGAAGTTTATCGAGAGTCTATCACGTCCATACTACCTCTGATATCACTCTCACCCAAATCTGTCATTTATATCCCGAAATGATGGGTCCACAAAGTCAGAAAAGATTCGCTTTATTTATTCCTGAAAAGAGCATAATTATATTGGGGAAGCAAAAAGAAGAAAGGGTACATCATTATGGGAGAGCAGTCAGATCGTGAATCAGCTTCGCCAGTGCAGCTACCCTCTCGTCCCTGGAAACCAAGGCATCAGCGCGGGCCTGTTCCAGCCGTGCCTCGGGATTGTTCGTAAAGGACAGTTCGGCCCTTGCCCGAAGAGAGCCAGCTCGGGCAGCTTCTGCACCCTCCAGGTTCCGTCGTGTGGTGCTCAGTCGACCAGTCGCTACGTCTAGACCTGCCAGCGACTGAGAAGCCCACTCCTCTGCCATAGCGAGTTTCTTCTTCAACTTGCGAGCCTTCGCTACGTTCCCTTCGTGCTCGAATTGGCACTTCGTCTGAAGAGCAAGAGCCTCCTCCACGATAACTTTTCTTTTATCTATCTCCAGCTTATGTGCTTTGATAGAGTTATCTAGGCTCTCCAGCTGTTTGGTAAGCCGCGCAGTCATGAAATCGTATCTGGCCTAGACCTCAGCTTCAAAACTGCCCCGAGTCAGCTGCAAATATTCGTTAATAGGTTGCTCCAACCCATTAACCATCGCCTCCAGGGCATCAGCTACCCCAGAATCACCGAACTCCCTGACCGCCCCAATCAAAAACTGGGAAGCCTTCTTCAGACGCTCAAAATCCAGATTCTTCGCCAACACCATTGATATCAGCGTGTTCAAACTGGTGTAAAAGAGGCTGGTATACAGCTCGGTCAGCGCAACCAGATCTGGTTGGACGCCAGGAGTGGCCGCGATATTGGCGAGTTCCCCTCCAGGAATAATTGCAGACGAGGTGGCCACAGCCGTCGCCTCGATGGGTGGTACGATCGAATAAGGTGCGACAACGACGGTCGAAGTCATCGGCATACTCGCAAGAGGCGAGGTCACGATGACGGGTTCGTCCTCCTCTTGAGGTGACGAAACTACTCCGGGCGAGCTAGCCCCCAAAGGTATTTTCTCCTCGAAGTCGAACGCCTCCGTACCATCGCCAGGAGCCCGAGCAGAGACAGAAGGCGCTTCAACGCTATACTCCCCGTGGATGCCATCCCCTGAGAAGAGGACAAGAAAGTTGATATCAATATGATAGTAATCTTTCTAAGAGGAGACATAAAGATGACCTTTACCCGTAGCCAACGGTATATATGCCGCGTCTGCAGCCGATGTAGCTATATCATGCCTTAATGACACAATACGAACTGTTATACCTGGAGAAGGATGTGGGCAAACCGACATCGCCAGGAGCTCCACCAAGCCTTCACCGAGACGCGGTCGAGGTTCGTCAGCTGGAACCTCGCTGGTCATGCTCACGGACGCGGCAGGAGTTTTATCAGTTGCTGGTCTACGGGAAGATTCTCCCATTCGCCTCGGCCACACGGGCGATTTCATTCCACTACCGGAGGCAGTAGCTGCAACGGCAGCCTCAGGCAGGAGTTCTCCGGCACCGCCAGCCGAAACTGAGGGTCCCTCTCCGAGAGGCGGGGAACCTCCAATCAAAAAGACATCCCCAACAGGAGAGACAGCAGGTTCCTCTCTAGGAGCCTCAATGCCAGGAATCCGGAGAGGGCGATTAACCGTCTTCTTCTTCCTCTTACGAGGGGAAGTCTGCTTCGAACCAGGAGCCCTTCGCTTCCCAGAGACCGCCAAAGCCCCGGCAGGAGGAGGCACTTCGCACCTCGGCACCGACACCAGAGGCTCATCCGGAGTGACGGACTCCTCACCCTCGTCAGATGAAACCGAGGGGACTTCGATTCTTTCCCCAGGATTGGAAGAAGGTACCCTAAAGCTTCCACGAATGTCAAAATCGCGATGGAAGGTATTGATCGCCACGTAGAACTGAGCGTACGAATGGAGGATGCGCAGCTCCGTGGAGAGGGTGACGACCAGCATGATAAAGATTGCTCCCGTACAGCCCATGATAAAATACCGCCATCTCCTGGCTCCATCAATGAGTCTGCCCCTGGACCTGAAGCTGGTGATGGCATTGCCTACGTGCAGCTGATCGTACCCAAACTACCTGGCGAACCGACTGGGCAAGTAAGGCTCGAGGAAGCAATGATCTTCGCTTCTGTACAGCAGATGGGAGGGTCTGATGCAGACCAACCAATTAAAAGCTTCCGGATAAAGATTGGTCTTTTCTCCACCTAAATCCTCAAGCCTAATCCCTGACTGATTGCGATGTACAGAGGGGACAGTGCAGAGGAGCTTCCAACAATGACCGAGGCTCAGCGCCAGCCGATAGTCTAAGACTGTATTCACGTTCCAGAGGGAGTCCTTGTAGTTCAGCAAGAAACTACCCCCCGTGCTGCTACCAGGGCCGGGAGACATCACCCGGGGGTTGTAGAGAATTAACCATCCCATCAAGTACAGGTATGGTAACTCTACCCGGGGAAAGCTATCACGTCGAGCTTCATCGACGAGCAGTCCGTCAGTCATGGCTCTCAGTCCAGCCTGTATACGGCACACCATGGCAGGGAACAAGCCAAGCCTTGCCCCGAACACCAGACGGACGGCAGGCCACAGGATGTTCCGGTAAATATGGTCCACGGACGCGATGCCGGGCACCACTACTCGACGCAGCCATAGGAAGAGAAAGCCAGCCAGCCTGGCTTCCTCAGACAAAGGCCTGCGACAGCGCCTCAAGTAACTATAGGCCTTAGTGCCTTCAGGATACTTTCCTACCCCGTCAGTGAGCAAATGATATGGAGCTTTAGCCTCCTCCATAAGATCCTCGACGACCTGGGCACTGAGCACGCCCAAACAGTTCACGGGCTCATTCTTGCCCCCCGAAACCTTCTCCGACTTGACGGCCCTGGCCCGGTGGAAGAAGAGGTAGGACATCCACTTAGTGGTGTGAGCCAAGTCAGAAGGCTTATTATAAAAAGCAGTGCATGCGAAGTAGTGGCACATCAGCTCCTGATACACCTCCACAACCCGAGGGTCCGAGTCCTCCAACTCCCGGTTGGTGGGAACATACTCTTCATACGGGGTATCCTCCATCGGCAGTCTCGAGATCACTGCCATTTCGTGGAGGGCCAACCCCATCTCCCCCAGTGGAGTGGCAAAGGTCCCGGTGAGCGAAATATATCGCTCCATCAGTGCCAGAAACAGGTTAGGGTCGGGAGGCAACCCAACACTCGTCACGCTCAAGGCAGCATACAGTCCAATGACCTCCAGCTCTCTCCGAAAATGCTTCAAAGCCCAGGCAACTAGGCAGGACCATCGAAGGTTTGTTGGGGTGATCCACCCATTGCACCGAGGATTCTCTTTGGGGTATACCCCCCCTCGCACCATAAAGTCATTGCAGAAAGTCGACAATTAGACCGGCTGGATCACTGAACTGTCTTCACTCGGGACGCTACCCAGGCACAGTCCCCTGAACAACGTCATGACACCAGAAGGGCGGCTGACAAACGACCCCTGGTCGGCTCCTTTCAGATGAAAGATCTTCTCCGGCTTGCCGTGAAGATCAGGAGTCAGCGTCCACGACATCCTCCTGCGATGTGTGGCTTGGAAGAAAGCTGAGATGGAATAATCTCTCGACATCGTGGGCAGATACAAGACCACACTCTCGGCGGGGAAAACTCAGGGTTCTCTCTTGGGCTTCGTCTGGGACTGTTTGTCAATCATGTCCCCAAAGAGAAAAGCCAGCTTGATGTACTGGTCCCCGTTTATATACGTCAGGGGCTCTCCGTTAATCATGTTCAGCAATGTCCGCTCACCCTGGGCCGATATCAAGATCTCCCTTCCTTCAGGATACTGGGGTGGTCCGGAGATAGGAAATGTCACGTGCGACAGATCCTCCAGATAGTTCAAGTGCAGCATCCCGGCAGCGGATCCCATCACCTCGGCCAGTGGAGACTCATGCAAGTTAACTGCGAAAGTGCAAGGAAAATACGTCATTACGAATCTTGCAACATAAAGACCAAGAAACGACAGTCTGTGCTTTACGTCAAGACCGTACAAATTTGGTCATTTTACGCCGAAAGTCACATCCTGAAGCGTAATTGGTGGCATACAGTCCGTGCTTTACGCCAGACTGCCAAAATTTTAGTTATTACGCCGGAGGTCCCATCCAAAGCGTAAAATTAAAATTGTTTAGTATACACCAAGTTTTCGGTAGTCAGAGCTTTTACACTCATAACTGCGAAAACATGGAGTTTTTACGCTGGCACATTAGAAATATGGGCGTAAAAGATAAAAACGTCTCCGTGCGTCATCTTCCTCAAAGAGGCTATCAGCATAGGAGATGACCTAGTGCGGTCACGTTCAACGTGTGCGAAAGGTTTTTTGCCGTTCTTTATCATCCCAAAGGCTATACCTCTAAGGCCGGGTACGCTACTCGTCGACAGGATGCTTCGCTCAGAAGGAAGTTTACCTTGCCCGACCGAAGACTCACTCGCTGGGGCAGAAAAACGAGAAGAAGAGCCTATACTCTTTCCCTTGGTGGAGGGGGTTTGTTTCGGCGCCATCTCTGAAAACTCGGAGTCCTCGAAGAAAGAACGAGGGGAAAAACTTAAACAATCGAAGGCTCTCTTTCGCAGAAGACGGATAAAAAGTTTTTTCTCTCAAAAGCATGGGATATATATAGAGTTCGGGTCGACTCCTTGAATCCTCAGACGAGCTCCTCGAAACCCCAACCAAATCTCACAAATTAAATATTTGGTTATGATTGGGTACTACGTCAGCCCACTACTCTCGAAAGACGGACAGTCAGCAAATTCGAAGAGTTTTTCGTGCGAAAGCAGGTCAGCGGTTCCCATGCTAAAAGAGCTTTCTACGCTCGACAGCAACAGATCTACGGTTTTATGCTCGCAAGCTATAAGTCTATGGTTTTACGCCCGGATGCCTTTGTGCTCGGTAGCTTTTATGCTCGAGAGGCCACAAACCTACGACTTTACGCTCAGCAGATACCAAATCGATAACCTCACGCTCGGTGGGGTTTAGTTCAAGCTCGGAGGCAACGGATCCACGACCTTACGCCTGGAAGATTTCTTTCTTTTTCATAGGCTACAAATCTACAGTTCTACGCTAAGGAGCTTTCTACGCTCGACAGCAACAGATCTATGGTTTTACGCTCGCAAGCTATCAGTCTATGGTTTTATGCCCGGATGCCTTTGTGCTCGGTAGCTTTTATGCTCGAGAGGCTACAAACCTACGACTTCATGCTCAGCAGCTCCGAATATACGATCTCACGCTCGGTGGCTTTCTACGCTCAATAGTCTACAAACTCAGGATTTTTAGCTCATCTACACTATAGATCTCTGACTTTCCGCATATCCGAACAGTTCTCAAGACGGTCGATTACAGGAGTTCACACAGAAGATACTCCGTCTTGGCCTCAATATATCCCAAGTACCCGAAGCATACAGAGTTCAAACATTAAGAAATTACTCTTCTCGGGTTAATTGGAGGTTCATCCAGACTCCAGTCTGAATATCTCGTCTATCAAGATGGCAACTCAGTTTGACAGCCATTTCTCGACCCTGTTCCAAGAGATTTTCGAGAAGTCATTCTTGAAGACGAAGTCTGAACAAAAAATTATGTTCATCAGAAGTAAAAACTCTACGCGGTTCCTCAGTTCTAGCAGCAGGACAGTCCTAAATGTTCAAAATGCTCAAACAGCATTCTATTGACTATTCGCTATGCATAAAGGACATGACCTAGCACTCTTTCTAAACAGAGTCGGCGTAGAGAATCAGACGTATCGAAGCTACACATATTCAGACTTCACAGCAACGTATGGCAAGATGATCATATGAAGAAGCAAGATGATTTTTATTAAAGATTAAAGTCATGATTACATATGAGGGAAATCCTGTCTACAAGGGATTTTTCTTCATTTTCCATGACTACATATGAGGGAAACCAAGTCTACAAAGGATTTCCCCATCATCGTCTGAAGACCGCACCGAGGAGCCGTTCTGACAGAGGCTCGCGTGGGTGATGATCTTCCTCTTCTTCCAAGAAGATGATCAGTGGCAGGAGGATACAAAACTGGGCATATGACCCATCCTCCAACAGAAGGAAAGCAGGGTAATTCTGCTTTCCTACAGACCACTGCCAATCTAGCCGGTCTGTCTGCCTCTCGTCACCAGAGGTAACTGGAGAAGGCGCCACTTGCAAGCAGCATGGTGAAATATGATTCTTCGTCTCTCCCAAAGAACCACCACATAAAGTTGCTGATTATCCCGAGCAAGGGAGGCTAAGATATCCTTTCATGATCCATCGTTGCAGTGGACACTTGCTCGAAGATGTCATCTTTTTTGGCTCCTTACACGCTGGAAGAACATGATCTTCTTCTTCCTCAGGTCGACCCGGCGAACTCCGGCGATCATCTCTGCGTGGTGATAGAAATATGGGGAGAATGGGTTAACTCCCCCAGCCTTTTTATAGGCGAAAGGGGTCACACCGGTCCCCAATAAATCCGCCATAAAGTCAGCATCGACCGTTTCAATGCTCCATTCAGAAACATTTTGAGTCACGAGGAGCGGTTCATGCTTCATTCAAAGCGTTCCAAATTTTGAGGAATTTGGAAGCTTTGAAGGGGGTCTTGTAGAAGCATAAAAAATACGCCGGATGACTATACGCGGCATATTGGTGCAGAGCAGCGTAAGCAGAGGCCTTCAGAGCCATCAAGCGTGCAGCAGAGCTCTTTCCGCTAAAAACGCAGCGTGAAATATGAAAGCTCAAAGGACCATCCGCGTAAGGCAGTACGTCCAAGCTGCTTCAGCGTAAACAGGGTGCTTCATCGCCTCCAGGGCGTAAAACTCATCCTCTTCCAAACGTAGCATTGAGGTGTACAAGAGACGCTTCGTATTCTCCAAAGTGAACCTGTCAGACCCTGCAATAAACCTGTCGTCTGGACTTCTGACAAAGGGATACGGCTCGACTATCCAGACAACGGCTATAATGATGGCACAGCACTGCGACCCAGGCTGTCGAATACCGCCATCCCCTTTACGTAAACTGCTTTTACAAGAACGAAAGGATATGCTGCCTTGTTTTACATGGGCAAAACATGAGTTGTTTACGTTCTGCAGTAGACAAACCGCCTGCCACATCAAAATCTGTACTCCGTACGGGGTTCGGGGCACGTCTCTACATCTGATGCACAGAGCGGTGACAGTTGCTCAAGGCACGTCTCTGCGACTGATGCGCAGAAGGGGTTGCAGACCTTCAAAAAATACGCCTCCATATTTAATGCACAGGATGGTGGCAAATCTCAGCATTTAATGCAAGAGATTTGATTATATCTTCAAAAGTCGTAATTCTGGCTAAGACGTCCACATCAGCACTATGGCACGGTACGCAGCGGCTTCTACGCCCATCAGCACTATGGCACGGTACGCAAATTGGTCAAGAAACCAATATCAGATCCAAGGTCGAACTTCCAAGAAAGATTAAACCAAAGGTCAAGAGAGAGAGAGAGAGAGAGAATCTGGAGCTCAGGCAGAGAGTAGGGATCGACAACTTTGGCATCGTACGTCCACCCTCTTTTGCAACCTTCGAAGCTGCTTCCTGTCTTCTACGGCACTTCTTCAACATCGTGTGGTCCAAGGGCTAAAGTGATCGACTGCAGATCAGACACCTATAGCAATATTTACCCAGATTAAATAAATTGTACTCCTATATCCTCGTATAGGATCAAATTGTACAAGTTTGTTTGTAAACCAAAGAAGGCGGTTTCGTATAAACCCCATCTTGAATACATTTTTATTCTTTCGTTTAATACCACAAACAAAAGCAAGCAAGGAACAACGATACCTCATGGCTCAAAGAGATAAGGGTATAAATCGTACAACTCGGCTTCCCTCTCCCAGGTATACTCTCCCGGAGAGTGATGCCTCCACGCGACGCGTACTATCATGCCCCAGTTCCAAATATAAGGAACTGAGCCACATATAAAAATCTAATGGACCCGACGGAGTGGACCTAAGCTGTAAAGTACAATAATAAAATCCAACATATAAAACATAGACAGTGAAACTAAATCACATCCACAGACATCTGAATATAGAACACATAGAGAAATTATATCTACTAATGTGCAGAAGGGAAATAAGACTGGAAATGTATCATAATATAAATACGAATAGAGTCACACGGGAACAAACCCGCTAATACGAATATTGAATGAATAGAAGCAGTAAGATAACTAGGGCCGATATTTACAAACTAGATAATAATACCAGGCCCAGGGTGAAGTCACTACCAGAGATCAAACGAAGTTCTCGGAAAGGATCTCGTCCTCTGCAATAAGTCCTGCTCCTGGATATACACCTGGTCCGTACTCCTCCGAGTAGTCCTTATCGCCTAAGCCTGGAAGAGAAGCAGGTCCTCAGAGGGACGTAACAAGGTACAAAAATAATATGCCAAAGTATAATAGAAAGAAACATATGCTACACCAGTATAATCTAGAATAACCACCTAAGTGAGACGCAACTTTGAGGACAATATTCGACGTGTGGGCTTTCCAAATATAAAACCGTAGCTCCGAGGCGCAGAGACACACGGGACGTACCGTAGCTCCGAGCACAGAGTCACACGGGTGATACTATGACTCCGGATACAGGATCTCTACATAAATAGGAATATATATATATATATATATATATATATATATATATATATATATATATATATATAGCACGTGCAAAGTAGCCCAAACGTCTACTAACTTTCTTCCCTCCTAATGTGGTCAATGAGTGCTTGCTGAACCTGAACCTCTATCTAACAGTCTCGTCATACTAAAGTAACTAACAACAATCACGACCTTAAAGTCATCACAAATTTCGGTCATGCTGACACTATCAGGATACATGAAGTCTGGCACAATAACAGTGTCTGAATGTGTCATAGGATTCCGATGTAACCAAGTTGGTACATCAAGGTGTCACAAACATCTATCAATCGATACTAGACATTACCAACGAACGTCTGCACCCGGATATGACCCAGATGCTAAGTAACGATTCTGATCCAAAGCGCACACAATGCATAGATAGAATAAACAGTAAATCTAGAAATGAGATACAGGATGGCAAGGTACACTTGCCTGGATCCGGATGCTGAAGGCGAGGCTCCGGTACAACATCCAAGTCCAAGGATTCCGAAGTACCTAGAGATGATATATAAAATTAATTAATAATCTATCTCGATACTATCTAAAATAAGAGGTGACAACACGTCTAGCATAGGCTTATGTCTTAGTTACATAGCTCACATCGATACTAACTAGAGGGTTGACCCAAGTTGACTAGGGCAATATTTCATCAAATACGATCAATAATTTGTATAACGTCCTCAAACAAAATCTTTAACCCCAAATATTCATCACAGTGATTTCAGTCAATTAAGTTATGCTCATCCTCGACCAAATCATCCTTGTAATAATAGACGTAATTTTATAGACCCAATTTCGTTTACACCCCTAAATACACATAATGTTCACGTATAGTATCCTCGTTCATATCATCACTAGTGTACCAAAATTCATTGGTACATCCCCAACATGTGCATTTCCCATATTTATTTATCCTTAAATAATTTATTATAAAATATCAAGTTCACATATAAATAATCACAATAATTGCTACAAAACTATTCCACATATATATTTAACCTTAACAATTGCCATTAGATTATGCATGGGAATTATTCATAAAACCCTAACCCTAACTAGGTTTCCTTAGCACATACAAACATAACTACACAAAAAGAATAAGGGTGACGAGTTACCCAGGTGGCTGCGGGTGGTGGCAGCGGCGGTGCTGCGGCTTCGGTCAGGGACGGCGTCGACCGCGGGGGTGGTGTTCGTGTTGACCGAGGTGGTGGTGGTGCTCGGCTGCATGATGGTGGTGGTGCTTGACTATGGTGGTGGTGGTGCTCGGTTGCGTGAGGGTGGTGGTGCTCGACTATGGTGGTGGTGCTGGTCGAGGAGGCAGTGGCTGATAGCGGTGGGTGACCGTGGCAGAGGAGGTGATGGTGGTGGCAGTGGGTGGTAGAAGTGGGTGACCGTGGTGGAGCTCGTCGAACAGGCGACGGAGTAAGGCTGACGTCGGGGTATTGGCCACCGGATGGGGCGAGCACGGCTGTAGTAGTGGACGGTTGATGCGCGACACGGGTGTTAGTGGCAGTGGAATGTACCGCCGACTGAAGGGAGGGTCATGCTCGCTCGTATCAGTTAGCCGCCAACGGCGAGGTCAGCAGTGGAGAAGACCGGTTTGGTCGGCTTCTCGGTCGTAGTACCGGTCGACTCACAGCTCGCATCGTCGAGTCAAAGTTGGAAGGGTCAGTTGGGTTCGATATCCGGCATCGTCGATCTTGGATGGAGATGGGTGGTTGCGTGATGTGGTTCTGTGGTGGACCGGGGGAAGGTGAAGGTGCAGTCGTCGTGGAGGCAGTAGGTAGTGTTGCGGGTGAAGATAGCTACGGTGTTCCGGATGCTGCTATGGAGAAGAAGAAGAAGAAGAAGAATGTAAAAAAAGAATAAAAAAGATGAAGAAAGAAGAAGGAGAGGGGAGTTGGCTGTGTATGTAGAGGAAGGAGAGAGAGTAGGGGGGATTCCTAGGCTTTTTTAGGGATTAGGGCCGGCCACATGTGGGGGGTTGTGTGTGTGAGTTAATATAGAGGGAGTGTATGGTTGTGATGGGGTAGGGATTTGAATCAAGGGTCATGATTTAACATGAAAGAGTCGTACATAGCAAGGAGGAGAGAGAAGATGAGGTGACCGGTTATATGAGATTGGGGGAGGGTTTCTTCATTGGTTTTCACCAATAGGATGGTGACACCTAACACTATTTTTGCCATTAAGCCCCTTAACATTTGGGTATTTGCACATAAAGGAAAAATGGTGAGGATTTGATGTGGAAAGTGGTGTTTGGTGGTTTGTAAGGTGAGAGGGTATTGTGTATTTTGTATGAGCCTCATGAATAGGTGTTAGGTTAAGTTGTGGTTAGGGTAAGTTGGTGTCCCCAATTTAATTAAACAAAGTGTCATATGTGCTCTTAAGTTAAATAGAAGTTCTTGGGGTCTCAATTAGGAGTGACATAAAGGTCATGAACGGTGTAGGCTTGGTGTCAGTCTTGGTCCCTTTAATTGGTTAGGCAAAACAGGTTGAGTTTGTGTCCCCAAGTCGATGGTAATGACATAAGTATACGACATAGGATTAAATAATTTATTTTCATGACTGGGAAGTTGTACAATTAAATTAGAGCACAAGGGAGTGTGTTTATGAGTGACAAAAATGTCCAGTGCCTAGGTTGGCTTGTCAGGTCAAGAGTGCAAAGATTTATTGGAAATTAAAGGCCATTCTTGGGCTCCAATTATTGTAGCAACAATAAGGTGCACCAAGGGTTTAAATTAAAGATTCAGTCTATGCAACCCTAATTTCTAAACCTTAATCAATCTGAAGCTAAACCAAACTTTTTACCATACCTAGTCTACCTAAAATATAATTTGAGGAGATTTACATCCTTCCCAACTTAGAAGAATTTTGTCCCCGAAATTAAAAGTAAAGCACAAATAAGAGTTACGAGAATTTAAAAAGTTAACAGGTAATCAAAATGCAGTACGTAAATTCATACCTCCGTCCTCAAATAAATATGGGAAACACTGTCGAATGGAATCCTTGCGCTCCCAGGTTGACTCGCCTGGCGAATGATGCTTCCATGCAACCCTGACCAGTCGAATAGTCTGTTCCCTCAAAATATTCTTACTGTGATCGAGTATCCCTACAGGCTGCTCCGCATATGATAAACTGGGCCCGACTGTAATCTCTGAATGATCGAGCACGTGGCTAGGGTCTACCATGTATCTCCTCAACTGCGATACGTGAAATACGTCGTGCACTCCTTCTAATGATGGAGGCAATGCAAGACGATAAGCCACTTTGCCAATATAATCTAATATCTTCTTCTCCAAGTGCTCATTGCAATCCAAGCTCCAATGTCTTAGGTGATGTAATAGATGGGAATGAGAGTGAATTAGGTGAATTTAGTAGATGGATGAATTGGTTTGGGGAAGAACACAATTGGGGATCTAAAATTGAGTGAATGAATGAAAATTAGAGAGAGAAAGACTCCTCATATGGTCGGCCCCCTCTTGCCCCTCCTCTAAGCAATTTGCATTGTCAGCAATGCCCCCCACTAACTAGTTATGAGGTTTAATTAGGGAGGGCTATATTAGGAAGCTTCTAATCTAAAAAAATTTAATCTAATCCCATAAATTAACTAAAGGGAATGAGTCTAATGAGCCTAACCCAATATTGGTCTCAATGTGTCATGACAAGTTCTAATAGGCTAGCCCACTAACTAATAAATAAATAGCACAACACATAATAAATATTTAGTAGCACATTATATAAATATTTAATTACTAAATATAAAATATGCTCAATGACAAAAATACTCTAATCTAAAAATATTATAGCAAATATTCTTCCCTCCTTAGAAAAATTTCTTCCTTGAAATTTAAGGAAGAACTAATACTACAATAAGTAATCACAACAAGAAAGAAAGAACGATACCTCATGGCTCAAAGCGATAAGGTTATCGCTCGTGCATCTCGGTTTTCCTCTCCCAGGTAGACTCTCCCGGAGAGTGATGCCTCCACGCGACGTGTACCAAGGGAATCGTATGGTTCACAACACCTTCTCCCTGCGATCCAGAATCTCTACTGGCTGCTCTGGGTAGCTGAGAGTTGGACCCACCTCGACCTCTAAGTGATCCAATACGTGACTAGGATATGTCACGTACTGTCTCAGCTGTGACACATGGAACATATCATGCACTCCCTCTAGTGCAGATGAAAATATAGCCTGTAGGCTACTACACCGACCCTTGCAAGTACACCGAAGGGTCTGATGTACCGTAGACTAAGCTTTCCTCCTGCACCAAAGCGAATTGTGCCTCATGTCGAAGAAATCTGCAAAAACATGATATTGTAACCTAGAACAAAATACAGCCTTAACACTCAACCTAAAACAAAGCAATCATAAGTAATACAAATAAACCATATACCTTAAACTCCAAGGGTCTCCGTTGGCTATAATCCCAATGCTGATGTCTATCATGTGCCACCCGGAGTCTATCTCTAATAAACTTTACTTTTTCAGTTGCATCCACAACCATATCTGGTCCCAACAAGGCTCTCTCACCAATATCATCCCAAGACAAAGTAGTGTGACATCTCCATCTATATAAAGCCTCGAATGGTGATATCTCAATACTGGCCTGGTAACTGTTGTTGTAAGTAAAATCTACCAGATGAAGATGATCCTTCCAAGAGCCTATGAAATCTAAAACACAAGTGTGAAGCATATCCTCGAGAGTCTGAATAGTCCTCTCCGACTTTTCGTCTATCTGGGGTGATATATGGTACTAAACTTGAGCTGGGTGCCCAAGATAGCCTGCTAACTCCTCCAGAAGTGGAATGTGAAGCGACTATCCCGATCCTAGATGATACTCACAGAAACTCCATATAATCTGATAATCTGTCGCACATATATTTTTGCTAGCTTTTTCATAGACGTGCCCACTTTGAATGGCACAAAGTGAGCCAATTTGGTAAACCTGTCTACGATGACCCAAATTGCGTTTTTTCTTCCTAGAGAACACGAAATTCCCGAAACAAAATCCATAGTCACATGCTCCCATTTTTACTATAGAATGGGTAAAGGCTGAAGTAAACCACCTGGCCTCTGCCTCTCCACCTTTACCTGCTGGCACACTAAACACCTGCCACTACCACAGTTTCTAGGAAAGGGTATTTTAGTCATTTTATAATTAACTAATTATTATGCATGTTATATATATTTTTATAGTATTATTTATTTATTGCTAGATGTTGTATTATATTTTGGACTTGTCTTAGTGGACCTAACTAGACAAGACTTGACTCATGGGCCAACATTTATTTTAGTTAGACTTGAGCCCAATAACTAGCCCAATTCCTTAAGTTAGTGATTAATTAGTAAAACTATTAGGAATAGAACCTTCCTTCCTTAATTATTTTCTTTATGATAACCCAATAGAGGTATTTGGGTCTTTGTACCATTACTTGGGGAGGGGGCAAGTGGCATGCCTATTGAAGGGGGGAGAAATTCTTTTTCCTTATTTTATTTCAATTAATTTTATTTCACTTAATATTTTTCCCCAATTCAACCCATCTCTTCACCAAATTTCTACCAGATCACTTCCAATTACTCTCATTCTTTACCACTAGTAGATCTAGAACCAAGGAGGAGGAGATTGCACAAGTTGAGCCCTATTTGTGTCCACTTGGAGAAGTATATTTGGAATCCATCTCCTAATAGGTATAATTTAGAATTTTCCTTCTAGTTAGACTCTAAATCTGTAGTTTAATTATTAGAAATCCTTTCATGTGTTAGGACTACCTATAGGAAGAAGAATTGACTCCTAGGGACCCCTATTGTGAATGTTATTGTGTGTTTTATGCCCAATTTGGAGATAATTCGAGATTAGTGTAACATGTGTTTGTCAATGGGTCTAGTGGACAAAATTAACATGTGTTTGGTTGTGTGAGACGAGTGTCATATCCATAATTGGATATGGGTAGACTGTATCATGACAATTTAGTGATACAGATTGATTTGGAGAATTTTCCTTCGACGCGGGAGGTTGCACATGTCATATTATGACACGGACACGTAGATGATTAGATAGCACTTTATATTATTCATAATTGTGATTCTATACTTACTCACATCATTAGTGATGCATTTGGTTTTGTGTTGGGGCCGTATCGCAAGCGTATCATAAATTTAGTGTGATACAGGTACGATGTTCTCCAAGTGTTTGATGATTTGTTTCATACTTAATTAGTGATGTTAATATCAATATTAGTATTGATATTATATATATATATATATATATATATATATATATATATGTCACTTGGTTATGTATATATATATATATCTATTACTATGTGTATTCATATATGTATATTGTAGGTTCTGTTATGGGTTGTGAACAGTCGGGTGGAGGTTGCTCTATGCACAGTATAGATGGAGGCAATAGAGCAACAGCTCTGTTGTGATGGAAAACATGTTACGACAACAATAGGAAAGGTTGGGGGTGGTCTATGATGTTTTATCAAATCTGTTAGTAGGTTAGTTCTTTGTTTAGATTGGTGAGTTAGTTGTTTAAGTTTGTTAGTATCTGTTAGCACTGTTAGTTATATATTTTAATTGGTTAGCTATTTGATTTATTAGTTAGATAGCTAATATGTTAGTTAGTTATGTGTTAGTATATGTTATGGGGTTAAAGTATGAGATATCAGCATGTTAGTTAGTTATTTATTGTGTTAGTTTCTACAAGTTAGATAGTAGGTGTTAGATGTTAGTGTATGTTGTATAAATATACCTTAGTTAGTATAGATGTTAATATGAGTTTAATGTTAGTTTTAGTATAACCTTGAGTTACACAAGGTAATGATAAGGTTTTGAGTTATCATGTGAATTTTTAGGGGGTGTCAAGAGGGTAGTTAGGTAGTGAAGTTGGCTCAAAGCCAAGGTATTCCTATAGAGTGAGTATTTACTATAAGGTAATTAATATATAATGTATTTTGTATATTGTGTATTTTGTGATACTATATCGTGTTGATACTATAGTATCCTAATATAGCTAGTATAGCCTAGATACAAAGCGTATGGACCCAATAACCTAGAGATGGACTCATACAACCTTGAAATAGTTAGTTTGACCAAGTTTGACATAGAGTTGACCTAGTTGACAATTTTGATTTAGATTTGGCCTAGTGACCTAAAAATGGACTAGTTTAACTTGTATTCATCTCAAAACCTTGTATTGATGTAATATTCCATATTTATGTCTCCAATACACCGTTCTGGACATCTTTGATACTTTTTACCAGATTCCAGGCGAGTACATTCTTTGATAGTTTTTTGTTTATGATATCCTCTATGTTTTTTGTATTTAGTGTAGATACCCTTGATTTTTCTGACACTTGGTTTCACGGATTGGTACTCCTGGATCCTGTCAGGAGTTTTTATTCCTGGTAGTTCCTGGCTTATTTTTTTTGTGATTATGTTGTTCTTGTACATGTATGGACACTGATTCATGAGATGATTAGCACCCTTCTCATGGAATCCTGTGTCAAAGAGTGTCATGGTTGGATCCACTATACCAGTTGGGGGTGGAGAGTAATTATTGTAGATATGTAATCATACCCCCTCAGTTCTAATTTTTCTTGCATAATGTTAATCATACACTATACGTATGATTAACCAGGCCATGATTCCCAAGAAAGTTGTCAAGTCAATCACATGTTGTCACTAGTACTCACTCATTTAGATGCATTTCTTTATTCTATATATGATGTTCATATCTCTTGTATGTATTTCCCGTATTTCCTTATTCTTATATCTATGCTCTATTCATCTTGTATATTCTCTCTATTTACTGTTATATAGTCTTTATTATTTATTAGAACTGTTGCTAGAGGTGTACGTTGCTACAATCCTAATTGGATATATTTTTCCAGATAAAACTGAGTAGTAGTACTACGGGCCTCAGGACGTAGTTGGCTTATAGCTAGAGACTGTAACTCAGGAAAGACTGATCCCGGTTGAGACAGACGACACCTTACCTATAGTTCTGTAGATAGGTTTATATTGTACTAGATTTTTCTCCAGCTTTGACAGTTAGTACTCTTTTACATAGAGACTCATTGGATATTGTCTTATGTCTTATGAGCTATATTTTGACTCTTCAGTTCTTTATATCATATTCGTGCGTTATTCCAACTTATAGTTTAATGAATGAGTATTCATATTTTAATTGGTGGCATTATATATCTTGATGATCATTATTGTTAGATAGTATAGTTTACCCAAATACCGTTCTACCGTCGATGCTGCAGCATAGAGTGGACGTACCAATATTCTCGTGCCCTTACATCGGGTGTCGGTCATGACAATACCTAGATACGAAGCGTGCCACCTCCCGCTTCATACCATACCATCACACATGCTTATTCATATCTCTATACATCTTGTTGGCACCTGGATGAATAGATTACTGAGATCGATGTGCCTCCTGGAGAACCTTCCCACGTAACTCCCCACTCGACGTACATAGTATAGTACCGTGTCGCAATGATCCATCATTAGCAATAGTGAAGTCATCTGATAATTCTATCTGAACCTGTGCTTTGATGCTCCTCAGATTCTTATCATCATACTGGGTAGCCCTAATCTTGTCCATCAGCTCATACTATATCTGTAATCCCCACATCTGTATCTCGACACCAGGAACTTGTACCTCAAAACCTAACCTCTAAAGATCATCCAATAAATGTCTATCCGTCGTCAATTATATAGCCACTGGATAACTACTCAAGGTATCAGCGACTACGTTGGCCTTTCCTGGATGGTAATGCAATGATATGTTAAATTCTTTCATCAACTCCAACCATCGTCGTTGTCTCATGTTTAGCTCTTTCTGTGTAAATATGTACTTCAAGCTCTTATGGTCTGTGAAGATCTTCACATGCTCTCCGTACAGATAGTATTTCCATAACTTTAGAGCAAAAATGATCGCTGCCAATTCTAAATCATGGGTAGGGTAGTTCTTCTCATGAGAACGTAATTGCCTAAAAGCATAGGCAATCACCCTTTCATTCTGCTGTAAGACACAATATGTCATGATCCACACCCGGTGTAAGGGCACGAGTACGTCGGTCCGTCAAGTCTACACCACAGCATCGGCGGTAGAACGCTGTCTTGGTCGACAATATTATCTAAACATCTGACACAATATATATAATGTACCTGTCAAGATATCTCAACTCCTAAATGGAGGACAATATGATAATATGATAATAGTAAACATTACTCAATCACAATAATAAACTAGAGAAAGATATGGCACAATATGGAATAGAAGAAAAGATATAAAGTCATAAATACATCACAAGTCCAAGTCTAATCTCAACACAAGATCTCAAATAATAATACAATGCCAAAGTGTTTAACTGACATATACAATATCATGAATGAACTAACTATATCTCATCAACTGTCGATACTAGTTTGACATGCTCTATGGGTGCTATCTTAAACGGCTCGCCATCCTGTAGCTCGTAGTGTGCAGGACACCAGTCCTTTAATGAATCATCTGAAAAAAATATTCAGTCAAGATTGGAGCGAAGTACAAGCCAAATAGCAGTTCCAATAATTGACAGAAACTATGAAATAGCAATAAAAAATGATAGAAGTAATTAAACTAGCATATATCACGAAAAAGAGCATCATGGTAAATAATAACAAGAATTGAGAATAATATGGTGAGGAACAATAACGTAATGAACTGGAATAAAGAAAATGATATATAAATGTGCCTTGAAGTATTAGTAAGATAATGTGATCGGCTTGGCCCTAATACAGGCTATATATAAAAGGACAGCTAGCGTGATCATGCGTGAGTTGCATGATCTGCTAACTATCATAGGCTACATTAATCACGGGCTATAAGGTATGATCACATATCCAATAATACTTTTCCAACCCTAGACTAGTACATGAATCCAAATCATGACACATTATAACACGTATATTACACTGTATTGTCTATAATATCATGCAATATAATTATGGTCTATATAATCACTAAGATATCACTGTAATAAATGAGTAATCACTAGCACGACATGGCGATCACTGAGTAACCACGAAAATAATATCTCATGATCAAGATCGAAGTATACCAATCTGTGAAACCATCATGTCCAAAATCAAATATCTCAATACTAAATACATGAAATATACATGCTTTCAAATAAGAAAACTATCAGAGAATATACTCGCCTATGATCCTGAGCAAATTGTATATCTCGGTGTCCGAGCTAGTGTCACACATACCTATATAGGAAATATCTTGCCACTTGTGTAATGAATGAGAAATGAGCTAAATGCACTTAATATGATTTTCTAGGTCACACTTAGCCCAACTTCGTTAAACTAGTTAATATATGTCAAACTAGGTCGCTAACTAGCTAACTCTAGTTTATATTAGTTATATTAGGTCATTACCTTAGTGTGTAAGTCATACCTTAACTAATACTTACACTATCTAGTTATAACTAATACCTTACACTTATGTACACTCATATGAGAACTAAATATATCTTAACTTAAAACTAACTAACAACCCAAAACACTACTCCACATACACGCTGATACTCATCATGGTCAATACCTGATATACTTACCTCTGTTCTCAATTATGAACTGGTGTTGCTTCATATTAGCACTTCTAACACTAAATCTAAAACACCCAACCCTCAAGAATCCCTGTTTGTGGTGGAAAACGAAAGAATGAAAATGTATTCAATATGGGGTTTACATGGAATCCGCCTTCTTTGGTATACAAACAAACTTGTACAATTTGATCCTATACGAGGATATAGGAGTACAATTTATTTAATCTGGGTAAATATTGTTATAGGTGTCTAATCTGCAGTCGATCACTTTAGCCCTTGGACCACACGATGTTGAAGAAGTGCCGTAGAAGACAGGAAGCAGCTTCGAAGGTTGCAAAAGAGGGTGGACGTACGATACCAAAGTCGTCGGTCCCTACTCTCTGCCTGAGCTCCGGATTCTCTCTCTCTCTCTCTCTCTCTCTCTTGACCTCGGGTTCGATCTTTCTTGGAAGTTCGACCTTGGATCTGATATTGGCTTCTTGACCAATTTTCTGACCTTTCCAATTTGTCCACCTTGTTCCTCATTGATAGAGGTCTCTATTTATAGAGTTTTAGTGACAGTGACCACTCCGTCGGTGTAAAAACCGAGGAGTAAAAAGTACAGCACCTTTTTACACAATGGTTATTGTAACCAATGCCTGCGTATAGATGATCCTTTGAGTGAGCGTATGACGCGGGTCCAACTAAGGGACAAAATGCGTATAATCGCTACGAAGATCACGGGCGTAGAAGCCACGTAGGTAGGTATCCATTGCGTAGAATAGGTTGGCATAGAAGCCAAATGTCTGTCACCATGGCATAGAAGCCAAATAGTTATCAAACCGGCATAGAAGCCGCATAGGCGTAGAAGCCGGATAGGCCTTGAAGCCGAATAGGCGTAGAAGCCGAGTGGTCATAGAGGCCGAGCAGGCGTAGAAGCCGAGTGGTCATAGAGGCCGAGCAGGCATAGAAGCCGAATGGGCGTTAAAGACGAGCAGGCGTAGAAGCCGAATGGGCGTAGAAGCCGAGTGGTCATAGAGACCGAATGGGCGTAGAAGCCGAGTGGTCATAGAGACCGAGTAGGCGTAGGAGCTGGATGGGCGTAGAAGCCGCTGCGTACCGTGCCAGAGTGCTGATGGGGACGTCTTAGCCGGAATTACGGTTTTTGAAGATATTATCAAATCTCTTGCATTAAATGCCGAGATTTGCCACCATCCTGTGCATTAAATGTGGAGGCGTGTCTTTGACGGTCTGTAACCCCTTCTGCGCATCAGTCGCAGAGACGTGCCTTGAGAAATTGTCACCGCTCTGTGCATCAGACGTAGAGACGTGCCTCGAACCTCGTACGGAGTGCAGCTTTTGATGTGGCAGGCGGTTTGCCTACTGTAAAACGTAAACAGCTCGTGTCTGCCTGTGTAAAACAAGGCAGCGTATCCCTTCGTGCTTGTAAAAGCAGTTTACGCAAAGAGGATGGCGGTATTTGACAGCCTGGGTCGCAGTGCTGTGCCATCATTATAGCCGTCATCTGGGTAGTCGAGCCGTATCCCTTTGTCAGAAGTTCAGACGTCATGTTTATTGCAGGATCTTTATTGCAGGGTCTGACAGGTTCACTTCGGAGAATATGAAGCGTCTCTTGTACACCTCAATGCTGCGTCTGAAAGGGGATGGGTTTTACGCCCTGGAGGCGATGAAGCACCCTATTTATGCTGAAGTGGCTTGGACTTACTGCCTTACGCGGATGGTCCTTCGAGCTTTCATATTTCACACTGCATTTTTAGCGGAAAGAGCTCTGTTGCACGCTTGATGGCTCTGAAGGCCTCTGCTTACGCTGCTCTACACCAATATGCCGCGTATAGTCATCCGACGTATTTTTCATGCTTCTACAAGACCCCCTTCAAAGCTTTCAAATTCCTCAGAATTTGGAACACTTTGAATGAAGCATGAACCGCTCCTCGTGACTCGAAACATTTCTGAAATAGAGCATTAAAACGGTCGATGCTGACTTTATGGCAGATTTATTGGGGACCGGTGTGACCTTTTTCGCCTATAAAAAGGCTGGAGGAGTTAACCTGTTTTCCCTACATTTCCATCACCACGCAGAGATGATCGCCGGAGTTCGTCGGGTCGATCTGAGGAAGAAGGAGATCATGTTCTTCCAGCGTGTAAAGAGCCGAAAAAGATGGCATCTTCGAGCAAGTGTCCACTGCAACGATGGATGATGGAAGGATATCTTAGCCTCCCTTGCTCGGGATAATCAGCAACTTTATATGGCTGTTCTTCCAGGAGAAGGGTAGGGTCGTATTAGACCACACTGCTTGCAAGTGGCACCTTCTCCAGTTACCTCCGGGGGTGAGAGCAGCGACTAGCTCTGACCTCGAGCATTGAGTTGGGTGAAATATCTCAACTCAATCTGTCACGGCGCACGGAGCATGGAATCTGCATAATTTATGCAAGCCCCAACTCTGTATTCTCCCGCCGTTGATCATTGCCATGTCAGTCAGTTTGCTGGAACTGACTGACTGTCGGAGAAGATAGATAAAGAATTGTGCCCCTGCGAGAACCTGTCAAAACAGCTTCTGGGCAATCTTCAGACGATGATGAGGAGGCCCTCCTGTCGACGGAGTTTCCCTCAGATGTAATCATGAAAATGAAGAAAAACCCTTTGTAGACAGGATTTTCCTCATATATAATCATGACTTTAGTCTTTAATAAAAATCGTCTTGCTTCTTCATATGATCATCTTACCATACGTTACTGTAAAGTCTGAATATGTGTAGCTTCGACACGTCTGATTCTTTACGCTGACTCTGTTTAGAAAGAGTGCTAGGTCATGTCCTTTACGTATAGCGAATAGTCCATAGAACGCTGTTGAGCATTTTGAACATCTAGAACTGTCCTGTTGCTAGGACTAAGGAATCGCGTAGAGTTTTTTTTACTTCTGATGAACAGAATTTTTGTTCAGACTTCGTCTTCAAGAATGACTTCTCGAAAATCCCTTAGAACAGGGTCGAGAAATGGCTGTCAAACTGAGTTGCCATCTTGACAGAAGAGATATTCAGACTGGAGCCTGGATGAACCTCCATTTGACCCAAAAAGAGTAATTTCTCAATGTTTGAACTCTGTATGCTTCGGGTACTTGGGATATATTAAGGTCAAGAAGGAGTATCTTCTGTGTGAACTCCCGTAATCGACCGTCTTGAGAACTGTTCGGATATACAGAAAGTCAGAGATCCGTAGTGTAGACGAGCTGAAAATCCTGAGTTCATAGCCTATTGAGCGTAGAAAGCCACCGAGCGTGAGATCGTAGATTCGGAGCTGCTGAGCATGAAGTCGTAGGTTTGTAGCCTCTCGAGCGTAAAAGCTACCGAGCACAAAGGCATCCGGGCATAACACCATAGACTGATAGCTTGCGAGCGTAAAACCATAGATCTGTTGCTGTCGAGCGTAAAGAGCTCCTTAGCGTAGAACTGTAGATTTGTAGCCTGTGAAAAAGAAATCTTTTGAGCGTAAGGTCGCGGATCTGTTGCCTCCAAGCGTAAACTAAACGCCATCGAGCGTGAGATCATCGATTTGGTATCTGCTGAGCGTAAAGTCGTAGGTTTGTGGCCTCTTGAGCATAAAAGCTACCGAGCATAAAGGCATCCGGGCGTAAAACCAAAGACTTATAGCTTGCGAGCGTAAAACCATAGATCTGTTGCTGTTGAGCGTAGAAAGCTCTTTAGCATAGGAACCGCTGACCTGCTTTTGCACGAAAAACTCTTCGAATTTGCTGACTGTCCGTCTTTCGAGAGTAGTGGGCTGACGTAGTACCCAATCATAACCAAATATTTAATTTGTGAGATTTGGTTGGGGTTTCGAGGAGCCCGTCTAAGGATTCGAGGAGTCGACCCAAACTCTATATATATCCCAAGCTTTTTGAGAGAAAAACTTTTTATCCGTCTTCTGCGAAAGAGAGCCTTGATTGTTTGAGTTTTTTCCCCTCGTTCTTTCTCCGAGCACTCCGAGTTTTTAGAAACGGCGCCGAAACAAACCCCCTCCACTAAGGGAATGAGTATAGGCTCTTCTTCTCATTCTTCTGCCCCAGCGAGAGAGTCTTCGGTCGGACAAGGTGAACTTTCTTCTGAGCGAAGGATCCTGCCGACGAGTAGCGCACCCGGCCTTAGAGGTATAGCCATTGGGATGACAAAGAACGACGAAAAATCCTTCGCACATGTTGAACGTGACCGCGCTAGGTCGTCTTCTGTGCTGATAGCCTCTTTGAGGAAGATGACGCACGGAGACGTTTTCATCTTTTATGCCCACATTTCTAATGTGCCAGCGTAAAAACTCCATGTTTTTCCGCAGTTATGAGCGTAAAAGCTCTGACTGTCAAAAACTTGGTGTATACTATAAAATTTTAGTTTTACGTCTCGGATGGGACCTCCGGCGTAATAACTAGAATTTTGATAGTCTGGCGTAAAGCACGGACCGTATACCGCCAATTATGCTTCAGGGTGTAACTTCCAGTATAAAAATGACCAAATTTTGTACAGTCTCGACGTAGAGCACAGACTGTCATTTCTTGGTCTTCGCAAGATTTGTAATGACGTGTTTTTCTTGCACTTTGGCAGTTAACTTGCATGAGTCTCCACTGGCCGAGGTGATGGGTTCTGCTGCCGGGATGCTACACTCGAACTACCTGGAGGATCTGTCGTACGTGACATTTCCTATCTCCGGACCCCAGTATCCGGAAGAAAAGGGGATCTTGATATCGGTTCAGGGCGAGCGAATGATGCTGAGCATGATCAACGGGGAGCCCCTAATGTACGTAGATGGGGAGCAGTACATCAAGACGACCTTTCTCTTTGGGGACATGATAGACAAGCAGTCCCAGACGAAGCCTAAGAGATAACCCTGGGTTTTCCCCGCCGAGAGCGTGGTCTTGTATCTGCCCATGATGCCGAGAGATTATCCCATCTCGGCTTTCTTCCATGCCACACATCCCAGGAGGATGTCGTGGACGCTGACTCCCGATCTTCACGGCAAGCCGGAGAAGATCTTTCACCTGAAAGGAGCTGACCAGGGGTCATTTGTCAGCCGCCTTTCTGGCATCGTAATATTGTTCAGGGGACTGTGCTCGGGCAGTGTCCCGAGTGAAGACAGTTCAGTGATCCAGCCGGTCCAATTGTCGACTTTCTGCAACGACTTCATGGTGCGAGGGGGGGTATACCCCAAGGAGAATCCTTGGTGCAACGGGTGGATCACCCCAGCAAACCTTCGATGGACTTGCCTAGTTGACTGGACTCTGAAGCATTTTCGGAGAGAGCTGGAGGTCATTGGACTGTATGCTGCCATGAACGTGACGAGTGTTGGGTTGCCTCCCAACCCTAACCTATTTTTGGCACTGATGGAGCGATATATTTCGCTCACCGGGACCTTCGCCACTCCACTGGGGGAGTTGGGATTGGCCCTCCACGAAATGGCAGCGATCTCGAGACTGCCGATGGGGGATACCCCGTATGAAGAGTATGTTCCCACCAACCGGGAGTTGGAGGACTCGGACCCTCGGGTTGTGAAGCTGTATCAGGAGCTGATGTGCCACTACTTCGTGTGCACTACTTTTTATAATGAGCCTTCTGATTTGGCTCACACCACTAAGTGGATGTCCTACCTCTTCTTCCACCGGGCCAGGGCCGTCAAGTCGGAGAAGGTTTCGGGGGGCAAGAATGAGCCCGTGAACTGTTTGGGCGTGCTCAGTGCCCAGGTCGTCGAGGATCTTATGGAGGAGGCTAAGGCTCCAGATCAGTTCCTCACTGACGGGGTAAAAAAGTATCCTGAAGGCACTAAGGCCTATAGTTACTTGAGGCGCTCTTGCAGGCCTTTGTCTGAGGAAGCCAGGCTGGCTGGCTTTCTCTCTCTATGGCTGCGTTGAGTAGTGGTGCCTGGCATCGCGTCCGCGGACCGCATTCACCGGAACACCCTATGGCCCGCCGTCCGTCTGGTGTTCGGGACAAGGCTGGGCTTGCTCCCTGCCATGGTATGCCGTATACAGGCTGGACTGAGAGCCATGACTGACGGACTGCTCGTCGATGAAGCTCGACGTGATAGCTTTCCCCGGGTAGAGTTACCATACCTGTACTTGATGGGATGGTTAATTCTCCACAACCCCCGGGTGATGTCTTCCGGCCCTGGTAGCAGCACGGGGGGTAGTTTCTTGCTGAACTACAAGGACTCCCTCTGGAACGTGAACACAGTCTTAGACTGTCGGCTGGCACTGAGCCTCGGTCATTGCTGGAAGCTCCTCTGCACGGTCCCCTTTGTACATTGCAATCAGTCGGGGATTAGGCTTGAGGATTTAGGTGGAGAAAAGACCAATCTTTCTCCGGAAGCTTTTAATTGGTTGGTCTGTATCGGACCCTCCCATCTGCTGTACAGAAGCGAAGATCATTGCTTCCTCAAGCCTTACTTGCCCAGTCGGTTAGCCAGGCAGTTTGGGTACGATCAGCTGCACGTGGGCAATGCCATCACCAGCTTCAGGTCCAGGGGTAGACTCATTGATGGAGCCAGAGGATGGCGGTACTTTATTATGGGCTGCACGGGAGCAGTCTTCATCGTGACGGTCGTCACCCTCTCCACAGAGCTGCGGATCCTCCATTCGTACGCTCAGTTCTACGTGGCGATCAATACCCTCCATCGCAATTTTGACATGCGTAGAAGCTTTAGGGTGCCTTCTTCCAAGCCTGGGGGAAGAATCGAAGTCCCCTCGGTTTCATCTGACGAGGGTGAGGAGTCCGTCACTCCGGATGAGCCTCTGATATCGGTGCCGAGGTGCGAAGTGCCTCCGCCTGCGGGGGCTTTGGCGGTCTCTGGGAAGCGAAGGGCTCCTGCTTCGAAGCAGACTTCCCCTCGTAAGAGGAAGAAGAAGACGGTTGATCGCCCTCTCCGGATTTCTGGCATTGAGGCTCCTAGAGAGGAACCTGCTGTCTCTCCTGTTGGGGATGTCCCCTTGTTTGGAGGTTCCCCGCCTCTCGGAGAGGGACCCTCAGTTTCGGCTGGCGTTGCCGGAGAACTCCTTCTTGAGGCTACCATTGCTGCCACTGCCTCCGGTAGTGGAATGAAATTGCCCGCGTGGCCGAGGCGAATGGGAGAATCTTCCCCTAGACTAGCAACGGATGAAACTCCTACCGCGTCTGTGAGCATGGCCAGCGAGGTTCCAGCTGACGAACCTCGACCGCGTCTCGGTGAAGGCTTGGTGGAGCTCCTGGCGATGTCGGTTGGCCCACCTCCTTCTCCAGGTATGACAGTTCGTATTGCGTCATTAAGGCGTGATATAGCTACATCGGCTGCAGACGCGGCATATATACCGTTGGCTACGGGTAAAGGTCATCTTTATGTCTCCTCTTAGAAAGATTACTATCATATTGATATCAACTTTCTTGTCCTCTTCTCAGGGGATGGCGTCCATGGGGAGTATAGCGTTGAAATGCCTTCTGGCTCTGCTCGGGCTCCTGGAGATGATACGGATAGTCTGGCCGGTGACGTAGTGCCGCGTCTTCTGGATAGCGAACATCAGAGCCAAGCATTCTCGTCCGATTTAGAGGAGGTGGCATATCCCAACCCGAAATGAGTTCGTTGATAGTAGGGGTCGCCGCACAGCGGCGTTCGTCTGCCTCTTCCGTAGTTGAGGCCTGGCTTCCGCTCCAAGTCGTAGCCCATGTTTTGCATGATCCTCAACGCTTGCGGGCTGTATTGGTGAACTTGCATTTTTCCAGTATCGTCATTGAAAGAATCTTCCTGGATAGCCGGTTGATTGCGCATGCGGCCGAAGACTATTGAACGCTGGCTGCTGCAGGTAGGTGGGACAATGAAGATAGAATCCTCATGTGGTCCATATGTCGTGACGATGTTGGATGATGACGCTACTTCCCAGACATACGGACGATAGGAGTTCATAACTTCCAAGAATTTTTGTGCTATGAGTTGCACCTCGTCATGGGGAGTGGATTCCTGTTTTGGAATTTGAGTGTTAATGTACTGGAAAAGAGGATGTTTATTATCATCTGGAACTTCGTTCCTGGTTGCGTTTACATCGGTCGGCTGCCCGTTGCGCCGAAGGTTGATGACCAAAGGTGGAGGCTCCTGGTTCAGAGTGACCACTAGAGGATCACTCCCTTTTCCTGACCTGGATTTGTTCAGGTGAATAACCATAGGCTCCATGGCTTTTGGACGAGTGGTTCGTCCTTTCACTCTGATTGACAGCGGTAGTATGGCAGAGGGTTCTCCTGGCTCCCGGTGGGATTCCTTCTCTGTCTCGCTCGACACTTCTTCCGTGTGGTCTTAAGAGTACAACACGGTGTCGGAATAGTAGGATTCTACTCCTTTAAATGGGTTTAGGTCGGCAACCTTCGTTTGTACCATTCCTTGGGGGTCTACATATTTAAGATATTGATGTAGAGTTAAAGGAACGATGTTGTGGTCATGGATCCACGGTCTTCCCAGCAAAATATTATAGGACACCTCTGAATCGATGACGTAACACGTGGCCACCGACCTGAGGTTGCCAATCTGGATCCAGGCGAATCTTCCCCAACGGCTTACTTGTTCCGGCATTGAAATCCACGATTGTAGTGGAGGTTTAAGCCGGTTCGCTGGTAGGAATCCTCAATGGTCTGAGCAGACTGTGAGGGATGATGCTGATAGACGATCCCGGATCTATGTGAATTCGATCGACCACCATGGAACTGACGTACCACGTGTAATAGAGGGGCCTGTCATGCTTGTTATGTTTTAACAGCATGTCATCTTGTGTGAAAGTGATATTTGGTACCACCTCCATCACACTGTGGCATTGAGGACACGCCACTGGTTCTTCGTCGGGGGACTTGAGCTGGGTCAAGCATGCCTCCGCCTGCATCAGCGCTTCACTCAGGGCTAGGCGAGTGTCTTGGGAGAGCCTGAGTAGCTCAAAGATGGAGAGCCTGGCTGGTGTATTAGCCAGTTGGGCCAGGATGTCGAAGTTGTACGGCTTCTCAAAACCTTTGTTTGGAATATTTTTCACAGGTTTATCAAAGCGCACTTCTCTTTGCTTCCCTTTTTCCGCCGACGTCGGTTTTGAAGGGCTGGCATCTGGTATGACGGGGCCTGGTCCTAAAGGTTTGGCAGTTGAAGCGTCCGTCGGTGCATCTTCCTGACTTGCTCCGTAGTCGTTGAGGTAGGCTTTCCCTGAACGGGTTGCGGCAAATACCTCGTCTTCATTTGATGGCGAAGAAGTTGTGACCATATGGCATGGTTTGAATTTGGAGCTTTTTCTAGACGTAGCTTTAGTAGCTTTAGTCTCCTCCTCGAGCTCTGACACCAAATCCGGATGAACCCATATAATCTCGCCCTGCCTGGTGGTTAGGGGTACCAGGTCATGATTTTGACCCCTAGCTGGAGGGAGATTGACGATGTCCATCGTGGTCCGGGAAATGGGCGTGACACCGTCCATGACTTCTTGGGAAGGCAGATTGCCAAACCGCAGAGAGATCATGTTGGCCGTGACCGTCTTCTCGATGTTGTACAGAGTGATGGCCTTAGCATCGATTAACCCCTGGATCTTTCTTTTCAGTATGTAACACGCCTTCGTTGGGTGGTGTACGTATCTGTGGAAGATGCAGTATTTGGGGTCGTCAGTACTGTCGACTTCTTGGGGCCGTCTTAGCTCCGGAAGGGTAATCTTGCCGCTCTTGACAAGACACTCGAATATACTTGGGATATCGTCGTCATCGAAAGAGTAGACTTCGACGGGCCTCGATGTCCCTGGTCTCGTCTGCGTGGTCGCCGCAGTCTTTTATCTGGACGTATTGACCGTTAGAGCTTCTTTTCCCTTGGAGCTGCGAGGATGGTCGTTGTTGGGAGATGACCTCTTGCCTCTATCGGAGGCAGAGATCATAATCCCATTGTCGCGCACCTTGCGACTGTTGTCTTCGGCGGCCACTGCCGAGATGATGAACGAGGGCCACTCATGGAACTGATATGGTCCTGTAAACACCGAGACCACAGGAAGGAGGTTCTTCCTGCAAATGTCTACTAATGCAGAGTCTGGAACTCCTGGAGGCATCTATAAGGTGGCCTGACAAAAACGTTCGACGAAGGTGCGAACGTCCTCCTTTTCCCTCTGCTTGACTTCGATGAGAGAGGACATAGACATGTCCATTCCGCCTTCGTAGAATCGCGTAAAGAATAAAGCTTTGAAATCTTCGAAGGAAGTAATGCAGTTGTCCGCCAAGCTACGGTACCACTGATAGGCTACTCCTGAGAGGCAGCCATTGAACACCTGAGTGAGAAGGGCGTCGTTCCCTTGTAGCAACACCGTCATCATACTGATATAGTTCATGTACTGACTTGGTGATGTTTTTCCCTCGAAGAGAGCCATTGTCTGAGGTTTGTATCTCGGAGGGAAAGGGACTTCTTCCCATATAGCTGGGTAAGGCTGGTTAATTCCCAGTTTCTTGAGCTGATCTTTGTGCTTCAAGGCGTCGAACTGGGCTTTCAACTCCCGTACTGCCTGCATCAGATTTTCAGTTGGAAGCGGGACTATGGTGTAGCGCGAAGTTGGTTGCATCGTGACTCCAACGGGAGGTAATACATTTTCCAAGTGAGAAAGCGGAGGAACTGCTGACTCTTGATCTAAAGCAGGATCTTGGCTCGGGTTGGATGATGGTAAGTCCACCCCCACACGTATCTGAGTTAGCGGGACCGACGTTTGAGCCATGGCAGCTGCGTGCTGAGTCAGCATCATCTGGTGCATGTTCTCTATCATGGATTGTATTTGTTTCAGAGATGTCTCCAGCACAGTGATGCATTGTTTCGCGTTTCCTGACGGCGAAGCTTCCTCGCGTTCATCTTCAACGGCGTAAACTCCTATTTCCCTGGGCGTCATCGAAGGATTAGTATAGGTCGCTGCAGAAGTCGACTCTATACTCTCAACATCTGATCCGGGAGATTGGCGACCCCCAGCGTCGGAATCAGACGAGTACGAAGCTGGTTGCTGTGACCTTGCACGGTTGTTTTGGAACACCCCAGCTTCAGTGTTCCTGAGGAGGTCTTCGAATCTCCTTCGGCTCGGAGGCCCAGAGGGATGATGTCTTGAGCTCGACCCTCCTCAAGGTATGTGTGAAGCCATATTCACGGATGCATGTGCGGGCTCTTCTTCCTGGAAAGACTGAGAGTAGCTCAATCGGTCGAAAACCGACCGTTTTGCTTTAGAACAGCAGCAGTCAATCACAATTTTATGACTATTACAACATTGCTCGCTAGGGGGCGTAATAGACATGTTAGAAGGTTCCCTCTCCTCACGTTTCTGGATTAGATATTCGCGTAAGTCAGGAGGAGTAGAGGAAGAAGACGACGGCTTGTTCCTTCTGTTCCCTTCAGCGGGTATGCGGAGATTGGGCACCATGGTTTTCCCTATGCCACCTGGGTACAACAGATTGGCCATCTGGGTGGCGGATAATCCCCGCGGAGGGTGCCTTCCCGTAACCTGAGCTTGCTTTACGTCGTGGGACTTTGCCTAGCGTAATTTGGAGATTTGCTCAGACTGGCGTAAAGCTGAAGAGGTCCTCAGTCGGTCGTCGGCTTCCCGCGTAATCCGGAGGGTAGGCAGATTATTTTTTCGCTGGCGTAACGACCGAAGAGTTGAGTACTCTGCCGCTTGCTTCCCCTTGCGGAAATCATAGCGCTCATCTGGTTCCCCGTGGAGGTCAGATATTGTCTTGCGCATGGAGCATGATTTGTACTTCTGATTTGGCGCTGAGGCATCATCAGAAGTTTGGTCTGTACCGCGCATAGCGGAAGACTGGTTTCCACGCGTATAGCGCAGTGGATACTTCTGGGTTAGCTCTGAGGCTTTGCTCAAAGTTTTGTCTGTACCGCGCGTAGCGGGAAACTGGTTCCTACGCGTAGAGCGCAGTGGATACTTCTGGGTCAGCGTTGAGGCTTTGCCCAAAGTTTTGTCTGTACCGCGCGTAGCGGGAGACTGAATTTTACATGCAGGGCACGGAGGGAGCAATGCTACAACCTAATTGGTCGGAGAGGTCAGAGAGATCGGAGAGTCCACAGGAATGGTAGAGGATGTCTTGGGCATCCAGACCTTGCGCAGCTTCCTGTTGTCTTGGACGGAGAGAGGGTGAGAGCTACCCCCGGTTCAAAGCATATCTTCGTAGGCAGACTGGTCGAATTGGACGACCAGTATCTTCTTCACGGTTCCTATAGATACCGCATCGTGTTGAGCGATTGCTTCCTCATCAGAAGAGAAAAATCCCGATCTTCACGGCAGGCCGAGGAAGATCTTTTATCTGAAAGGAGCTGACCAGGGGTCGTTTGTCAGCCGCCCTTCTGGCTCTGTGACGATGTTCAGGGGACTGTACCCGGGCAATGTCCCGAGTGAAGACATCTTAGTGATCCAGTCGGTCCAATTATCGACCTTCTGCAATGATTTTATGGGGCACGGGGGAGTATACCCCAAGGTGAACCCTCGGTGCGGTGGGAGGATCACCCCTGCAAACCTTCGATGGGCTCGGTTAGTTGATTGGGCCCTGAAGCATTTTCAGACCGAGTTGGAGAGCATTGGTCTGTTTGCAGCTGTGAGTGCCACCAGTGTTGGGTTACCTCCTAACCGCAACCTGTTTCTGGCACTGATGGAGCGATATATTTCGCTCACCGGGACTTTCGCTACTCCACTGGGGGAGCTGGGATTGGCCCTTCATGAGATGGCAGAGATCTCGAGACTGTCGATGGGGGATACTCCATATGAAGAGTATGTTCCCACGAACCGGGAGCTGGGGGATTCAGACCCTCGGGTAGTGGAGGTATACCAGGAGCTGATGTGCCACTACCTCGCTTGTACCGCTTTTTATGGTGAGCCCTCAGATTTGGCTCACATCAATAAATGGACGTCCTACCTCTTCTTTCACCGGTCTAGGACTGCTAAGCTGGAGAAGGTATTGGAGGGCAAGGATCAGCCTGTGAATACTCTGAGCGTGCTTAACGCTCAGGTAGTCGACGATCTCATGGTAGACGCTGGGGCTCCGGACATGATCCTCGATGAAGGGGTAGGACAGTATCCTGTAGGCACTAAGGCCTATAGTTATTTGAGGCGCTGCCGCAGGCCCCTGTCCAGGGAAGCTCAACTGGCTGGCTTCCTCTCCATATGGCTGCGTCGACTGGTGGTACCTGGCATCGCATCTGCGGACCATATTCACCGTAACACGCTATGGCCTGCAGTGCGTCTGGTGTTCGGGGCAAGACTGGGCTTGCTTCCTGCCATGGTGTGCCGCATTCAAGCTGGCCTGAGGGCTATGACTGACGGGCTGCTCGTCGATAAAACTCGACGTGATAGCTTTCCCATGATAGAATTACCATACCTGTATTTGATGGGATGGTTAATTCTTTATAACCCTAGGGTTATGTCTCCCGGCTCCGACAGTAGTTCGGGGGCTAGTTTCTTGTTGAACTACCAGAAATCTTCCTGGAATGTGACCACGGTTCTAGAATGTCGGCGGGCGCTGGGCTTCTGTCATAGCTGGAAGCTCTTATGCACTGCCCCTCCTTACATCGCAATCAATCGGGGATTAGGCTTGAGGATTCCGGTAGAGAGAAGACCAATCTTTCTCCTGAAGCTTTTAATTGGTTGGTCTGTATTAGACCTTCCCATTTACTGTACAGGAGTGAAGACCATTGCTTCTTGGTGCCCTACCTGCCTAGTCGATTTGCCAGGCAGTTTGGGTATGATCAGTTGCACGTGGGCAACGCCGTCACCAGCTTCCAGTCCAGGGGTGGACTCATTGATGGAGCCAGAGGATGGCAATATTTCCTCATGGGTTGCACTGGAGCAATTTTTACCGTGCCGGTCATTACACTCTCCACGGAGCTGCGCATCCTGCACTCGTATACCCAGTTCTATGTGGCAACGAACACCTTCTATCATAATTTTGATATACATGGAAGTTTTAGGGTGCCCTCTTCCAAGTCTGGGGGAAGAGTCAAAGTCCCTTCGATTTCTTCTGACGAGGGTGAGGAGTCCGTCACTCCAGATGAGCCTCTGTTGGCGGTATCGAGGGGTGAAGTACCTCTGCCTGCAGGGCCTTTGGTGATCTCCGGGAAGCGAAGGGCTCCTACTCCGAAGGAAACTTCCCCTCGCAAGAGGAAGAAGAAGACGGGTAATCGTCCTCTCCGGATTCCTGGTATTGAGGCTCCTGGAAGTGAGCCTGCATCTCCCCATATTGGGGATGATTCTTTGATTGGAGGTTCCTCGCCTTTTAGGGAGGGAACCTCTTCAGTTCCGGGTGGTGGTGCCGGAGAATCTCTGCTGGAGGCTGCCGTCGCTACTACTGCTTCAGGTAGTGGAACGAGGTCGCCTTCGGGGCTGAGCCGAATGAGGATATCTTTGTCCGGGTCAGCATCGGGAGAGACTCCTGCCGTGTCTGTCAGTGCACTCAGCGAGATTCCAACCGATGAGCCTCGGTTGGAGTTTGACGAGGACCTGGAAGACTATTTGCCAGCGTCAGTTAGCAGACCCCTTTCTCCAGGTATGACAGCTCGCTTAGCATCGTTAAGAAATGATTTAGCTGTACAGGCCGCAGATGCGACATATATGCCGTCGGCCATGGATAAATGTCGTCTTCACGCCTCTTTTTAGAAAAGTTAGCATCATTTCGATACTAACTTCCTTTTGTCCTCTTTTCAGGCCTCTTCGGGGAGGGCAGTGTAGATGCCCCCTTCGGCTCTGTGTCAGGTCCTGGCGGCGACGCGGAGGTGGCTGATTTTGAAGAGGAAACATCTTAGGGTGCCGGATCGCCTGTCGACGAGGTTCCGATATCTCAAGAGGAGGACGAGCCTGTCATTGCGACAATGCCTCATTTGAGTATGCTGGTATCTTCGTCCGGTATTGGCGCTTCTTCTTTCGTCGCACTACCTGTTGAGGTGACGGCCGTGGCAACATCGTCTACGGTTGTTCTTGGAGGGGGACTCGCCAATATTGAGGCCACTCCCGGCGTCTATTCGGATCTAGCTGTGCTGATCGAGCAGTACACCGACATCTTCTACACCACTTTGAAAATGTTAATATCAAGGGTGTTGGCGAAGAATCTGAGCTTTGCGTCGCTGAAGAGGTCCTCCCAGTCCGCGATAGTGCCGATCCGAGAATTTGACGATACTGGGCTAGCTGATACGCTGGAGGAGATAGTTAATGGTTTGGAGCAACCCATTAACGAATACTTGCAGCTAGCTCGAGATAATGTTGAAGACCTGGTCCAGGCTAGATACGACTCCATGACAGTGCGGCTTGCCAAACAGATGGCAGGCGTAAATAAATCCATCCAGACACATCAGCAGGAGATGGATGAAGGAAAAGCCGTCTTGGAGGAGGCCATTGCTCTTCAAATGATGTGCCAGACCGAGCATGAAGGGAATGTAGGGAGGGTCCGTAAGCTGGAAACAAAACTCGCTCAGGCAAAGGAGTGGGCTTCTTAGTCGTCGGAAGCTCTAGTTGTGGCGGATAGCCGATTGGGCGTAGCACAACAGAACTTGGCGCGTGCAGGAGTCTCCCGTGCTGGTTTTCTTCGGGCTAGAGCTGAATTATCCCTCATGAGCAATGATGAGGCACGACTGGAGCGGTCTCGCAATGATGTCTTGGATTCCAGGACTGAGAAGATGGCTACACTGGCGCAGCAGCTTCTAGACCTGACCGCTCCCCCAAAATAATATACTTTTGCTTTTGCTTCAATGTACTTTCGCTCTTTTTTGGGAATAATAAAGAGGCTTTCATCTGACTTTGTGGACCCATCATTTTGGAATGTAAATGACAGGTTTGGGTGAAAGTGATATCAGAGGTAATATGGACGTGATATACTCTCGGTAAGTTTTTTAGCAAGATACATCTATTCAGAGGTTATATGGATATGATAGAATACGATCCAACTAGTTTTGTTTTGGAAGTAGTTTTGTCATAATGAGGTTTTCGCCATATTCCACTTGATCAGAGGAGGTTAAGCATAGTACCTTTTCAGGAATTTGCCATTGATAGGAGCCATTAACAGGTCTCCATTAGGCTGGGCTAACCTGTAAGTGCCGTTTGAGAACGTTGTCTCGATCACATAAGGGCCTTCCCATTTGGGCTGGAATTTGCCCTTACTTTTGTGAGTAAGAATCATCGGCCTTCTTACGGCTAAAACTAGCTCGCCGACTTTGAACACCCTTTCTTTCACTTTTTGATCAAAAGCTCTAGAAATGCGTGCTTCGTAAAGTGCGATGCGCTGTTGAGCTTGGAGGCATTTCTCGTCTAATCCTTCTAGCTCTTGAAGCCTTAATAGGTCATTCTTTTCTTGAGTCAACTCATTAGCCACGGCTATCTTGAGTGACGGAATTTGGATCTCGATGGGGAGAACTGCTTTGCTCCCGTAAACTAATGAGAATGGGGTGCAACCTGTCGGTGCCCGTACCGTTGTGCGGTATGCCCAGAGACATTCTCCTAGCTTCTCATTCCAATCCCTTTTGTTCAAAGAGACAAACTTTTTCAAGAGCTTGATAATGGTTTTGTTGAAAGCTTCCGCCAAACCATTAGCAGCAGGATTGTATGCCGTAGAGGCGACATTTTGTATCCGATTTTTATCGCAAAATCGATGAAATGCTTGGCTGATAAATTGAGGCCCATTGTCATGGATTATCCTTCGAGGTATCCCGAAGCGATAAATAACGTGATGCTTAATGAAGCTGATCACATTTGATGACTTCACCTCAGCAAGAGGGATCGCCTCTGCCCATTTAGAGAAGTAATCCGTGATGGCCAGTATGAACCGGTGACCTCTGGAAGAAGACGGGTGAATAGGACCAATGATATCCATACCCCATGCTTCGAAAGGCCAGGACGCAACCGTAGGATATAGATATTCAGGAGGTTGATGGATAAAGTCTGCGTGGACCTGACAGGCTATGCATTATCTTGCATACTTTATTGCGTCTGTGATCATAGTAGGCCAGTAATAGCCCATTCTCCTGATGCGATCATGTAGCTTAGGACCGGGTTGATGCGCTCCGCATACACCATCGTGGGCTTCACGAATTATCCGCTATGCTTCATCACCAGAGAGACATCGTAATAATAGTCCGTCATAAGACCGGCGATATAGATATTGTGACGATACGTCAAAATAGAAGCGTAATGATCGTCGTTTGACGGATACTGCTTCTTTAGGATCTTCTGGCAAGATTCCGTATGCTACGAAATCTATAAAGGGAGCTCTCCAGTCTCTCCTGGGAGGATCTGTGTCCACCGCGTAGCTGCGTTCTATGTGAAAGTTATTTTTTACACAGAATAAATCTCTGTTAAGAAGGATTACCGAATTCTGCCTTCTTATAGGGGTAGCTAAATTTGCAGCTAGACTGGCTAGGGCATCAGCTTCCAGATTCTGAGATCAAGGTACATGCTCTAGGAAGAATCCTTTGAATGTCATGGATATCTCAACCGTTTCTTGGTGATAGGGGATGAAGTCTGGATTTTGGACTTCATATATTCCTCTGACTTGATTGACGATCAGCAAAGAATCACCGAAACCTTCCAGAGATTCGACGCCCAATTCTTTAGCGACTTGGAGACCGATTAGTAGAGCGTTGTACTCTGCCACATTGTTGGAACAGAGCTCGCTAAGAGAATATGTCCGGTAGATGACGAGCTTATCAGGAGTAACCAGGACAATTCCTACTCCCGAAACCACGTTTCCCCTGGGACCAGTTCTGGAGGCACAATCGAAGAATAGTTGCCATGCATCATTTTCCATTGCGAAATTACACTCTACAACTTCGTCGGGTATGTCCTTGTACAGTTTGGAGGCCTCCGGGATCGGATGAGCAGCTAGGAAGTCAGCCAATGCTTGGTCCTTGACGGACTTCTGAGGGACGTACACCATGTCATACGGTGTTAATAACATCGCCCTGGTCGCGAGTCGGGAATTAAGAACACTTGGCTTGTTCATCAGAACCCGAAGAGGATTGATCCTGGAGATGATGTGAATGGTTTGGCCTGTGAGATAGTGCCACATTTTCTGAATAGCGAACATCAGAGCCAAGCATTCTTTCTCAACTGGATTGTACCGGTGTTCGGCTCCCACCATCGTCCTGTTGAGGTAGTAGATAGCCTGCTCATGACCCATCTCGTTCTTTTGTGCAAGAAGAGCTCCTAGAGAATGATCCATCGCTCGAACATACAGCACGAATGGTCTTCCTATGACAGGAGGCACCAGAACTAGCGGACTAGTGAGGTAGCACTTGATATCACTGAACGCTTGCTGACAGGCTTCGTCCCATACGAAGGATACACCTTTTTTTATGAGACGAGAAAATGGCTGACATCTCCCAGAAAGGTTGGATATGCATCTCCGGATATAAGCCAGACGACCTTAAAATCCCCTGAGTTCCCTCAGATTGCGGGGCGGTTACATTGCTAAGTTGGCCTTGACTTTATCAGGGTCCACTTGAATGCCTTTGGCAGTTATGACAAATCCCAGAAATTTGCCACTAGATACCCCCAGAAAGGACTTTGTAGGATTCATTTTGAGTTGATGTTGGCGCATCAATTCAAATATTGTCTTCAAGTCTTGGATGTGATTATCCTTGAGGCGGCTTTTGACAGCTACATCATCCACGTAATACTCCACTGTCTTGCGTAAATGCTCATGGAATATGTTACTCATAGCCCGTTGTTACGTAGCCCCGGCATTCTTCAATCCGAAGGGCATGACCATATAGCAATATACCCCCAATGGTGTCCGGAAGGCAGTATGCTTCTCGTCTTCAGGATGCATCTTGATTTGATTGTATCCTGGAAATCTATCCATGAAAGACATACATTCAAAGCCGCATGTATTGTCAATCATGTTGTCTGTGATGGGAAGAGAAAACTCATCCTTGGGGCAGGCTGCATTCAGATCTCGGTTATCGATGCAGACTCGTACTTTTCTATTTTTCTTCATGACCGGGACAATATTGGCGACCCAGTCGGAATGTTATTCTTCACGGATGAAGTCGCAGGCTATCAACTTTTTGATCTCAGCTTCAATAACGTCCATCATATCCGGGCGGAACCGACGTTGGTGCTGCTTCACAGGCTTCGAATCGGGCAATATATTGAGCTTATGAGTAGCTACCTGTGGATCAAGGCCTGGCATGTCCCCATAATTCTACGCAAAGACATCGATATATTCTTTTATCAGCTGGATAACTTCTTTTCTTTCTTCTTTGGAAAGATTGTTACTGATAAATATCGACTTTGGCGAAAGTTCATCCCCAACGTCAATCTGGATAACTTTGTCTTCAGTGGACGGTTCTCTCTACTCGAAGCGGAACTCCCATTGTGTATCCATTTGCTGAGCCCAAGCATCATTCTCAAACAGTTCAGATTCTTGTTCGTCTGATTCGAAGGAATCCGTCAATACCATATTTACTGATAATGTTCGTTCGAGAGCATGAGATGAGTCGGAGGGCACTGAGCCATTTTGAGAGGAGGAAAAGATATCCTCGTTTGACTCAGGAGTTGCGAGGGAGGTGCTATACCCCAACTCGAAACGAGTTCATTGATAGTAGGGATCGCCGTGCAGCGGCATTCGTCTGCCTTTCCCGTAGTTGAGACCCGGTTCCAGTTTCAAGTTATAACCCATATTTTGCATGATCTTCAGAGCTTGCGGGCTGTATCTGTGAACCTGCATTTTACCGGCATCGTCGTCGGAAGAATCCTCTTGCACAGTCGGTTCATTGTGCATGTGACCGAAGACTATTGTATGCTGACTGCTGCAAGTAGGCGGGACAATGAAGATAGAATCTTCATGCGGTCCATATGTCGTGGTGACATTGGATGATGACGCCACTTCCCATATGTATGGATGATAGGAATCTATAGCTTCCAAGAATTTTTGCGCTATAGGTTCTATATCGTCGTAGGGGGATGATTCCTGATTTGGAATTTGGGCATCAATATACTGGAAAATAGGATGTTTATTATCATCTGAAACTCTGTTCCCGGTTGCGTTTACATCACTCGGCTGCCTATCGCACCGGAGGTTGATGACCAAGGGTGGAGGCTTCTGGTTCAAAGTGATCACTAGAGAATCACCCCCTTTTCCTGGCCTGGTTTCGTTTAGGTGGATAGCCATAGGCTCTACGACTTTTGGACGAGTAGTCCGTCCTTTCACCTTGATTGTCAGAGGTTGCTTGGCAGAGGGTTCTTCTGGCTCCCGGTAGGATTCCTTCTCTGCTTCGGCTGACACCTCTTTCGTGCAGTCTTGAGAGTACAACACGGCATCAGAGTAGTAGGATTCTACTCTTTTGAACGGGTTCAGGTCAGCAATCTCCGTCTATACTGTTCCTCGGGCGTCTACATATTTAAAGCATTGGTGTAGAGTTAAAGGAACGATGTTGTGGTCGTGGATCCAAGGTCTACCCAGCAGAATATTGTAGGACACCTCTGAATCGATGACGTAATACGTAGCCACCGATCTGAGGTTGCCAATTTGGATCCTCAGGCGAATCTTCCCCAATGGCTTACTTCTTCCGGCGTTGAAACCCACGATCGTAGTGGTAGTGTAAGCCAATTCGCTAGTAGGAATCCTTAGCGGTCTGAGCAGACTATGAGGAATGATGCTGATTGATGATCCTGGATCTATGTGAATCCGGTCGACCTCCATGGAACCGATGTACCCGGTGTAATAGAGGGGTCTGTTATGCCTGTTATATTTTAACAGTATATCATCTTGAGTGAAAGTTATGTTTGGGACTACCTCCATCACACTATGGCATTGAGGACACGCCACGGGTTCTTCGTCAGGGGACTTGAGCTGGGTCAAGTATGCATCCGCCTGCATCAATGCTTCACTCAAGGCTTGACGAGTGTCCTGAGAGAGCCTGAGTAGCTCAAAGATGGACAACCTGGCTGGTGTATTAGCTAGTTGGGCCAGGATGTCGAAGTTGTATGGCTTCTCTAAACCTTTATTTAGAATGTTTTTCACAGGTTTATCGAAGCGCACTTCTTTCTGCTTCCCTTTGTCCGCCGAAGTTGGTCTCGAAGGACCGGCCTCTGGTACGATGGATTCCAGTTCTGAAGGCTTGGCAGCTGAAGCGTTTGCCGCTGTATCTTCCTGGCTGGCTCCATAGTCCTGGAGGTAGGCTTTCCCTGAGCGGGTTCCAGTAGCCAAGACCTCGTCTTCTGACACCGAGTGTACCGTAATCATGTGACACGGTTTGTGCTTTGAGTTCTTTTTAGACTTAGCCTTAGCAGCTTGAGTCTCTTTCTGGATCTCTGGCACCAGATCTGGATGAACCAACATAGTCTCGCCTTGCTGGGTAGTTAGTGGTAGCAGGTCATGATTTTGACCTCTAGCTGGAGGGAGATTAACGATGTTCATCATCATCTAGGATATAGGCGTAACACCGTCCGAGATTTCTTGGGGAGGCAGATTGCCAAATTGCAGGGAGATCATGTTGGTCGTGACCGTCTTCTCGCTGTTGTGCAGAGTGATGGCCTTAGCATCGATCAGCTCCTGGATCTTCCTTTTTAGTATATAGCACGCCTTTGTGGGATGGTGTATGTACCTATAGAAGATGCAGTACTTGGGGTTGTTGGTACTGCCGGCCTCATTGGGCTGTCTCACATCAGGAAGGGTAATCTTGCCGCTTTTGACGAGACATTCGAATATGCTCGGAATATCGTCATCGTCGAAAGCGTACACCTCAATGACCTGGAAGTCCCAGGCTTTGTCTGCGTGGTAGCCACCATCTTTTGCCTGGACGTGTTGATCGCCAGAGCTTCTTTACCCTTGGTACCACGAGGATGGTCGATGTTGGAGGATGACCTCTTGCCTTTATCGGAGGCCGAGATCATGATGCCATTATCGTGCGCCTTCTGACTATTGTCCTCCGCGGCTACCGCTGAGATGATGAACGAGGGCCAATCATGAAACTGATATACTCCTGTGAACACCGAGATCACAGGGAGAAGGTTCTTCATGCAGATGTCGACCAATGCCGAGTCTGGGACTCCTGGAGGCATTTGCAGATTAGCTTGACAAAAATGTTCGATGAAAGTGCGAACATTCTCCTTTTTCTTCTGCCTGACTTCGATGAGAGAGGACATAGACATGTCCATCCCTCGCTCGTAGAATCGCGTGAAGAATAAAGCCTTGAAGTCTTCAAAGGAAGTAATGCAGTTGTCCGCCAGACTTCGGTACCACTGGTAAGCTACCCCCGAGAGACAGCCTTTGAACACCCAAGTGAGGAGGACGTCGTTCCCTTATAACAACACTGTCATCATGCTGAAGTAGTTCATGTATTGACTCGGTGATATTTTTCCCTCGAACAAAGCCATAGTATGTGGTTTGTATCTAGGAGGGAAAGGGACCTCTTCCAAGATAGCTGGGTAAGATTGGTTGATTTCCAATTTCTTGAGCTGATCTTTGTGCTTCAGGGCATCAAATTGGGCTTTCAACTCCCATACTGCCTGCATCGAATCTTCAGCCGGTAGCGGGACCACGGAGTGATGAGGAATCGATTGCATCGCGACTCCGACGGGAGGTAGTACATTCTCCGAGTGAGGAAGCGGAGGAACTGCTGACTCCTGATCCAGAGTAGGCTCTTGGATTACGTTGGATGGTGGTAAGTCCACCCCCACACGTATCTGAGTTGGCGGGACCGACGCTTGAGCCATAGCTGCTGTGTGTTGAGTTAGCATCATCTGGTGTATGTTTTCCATCATGGATTGCATTTCTTTCAGAGATGTCTCCAATGTAGTAATGTGCTGCTCAGTGTTCCCGGATGGGGAAGCTTCCTCGTGTTTATCTCCAATGGCATAAACTCTCATCTCCCTGGGTGTCATTGAAAGATTAGTATAGGTCTCAGTAGAAGTTGACTCTATACTTTCGGCATCTGATTCGGGAGACTGGCGACCCTCAGCATCGGAATCAGAATAGTATGAAGCCGGTTGTCGCGACCTCGAACGAGTGTTTTGGAATACCCCAGCTTCGGTGTTCCTAAGGAGCATGTTGAATCTCCTTCGGCTCAGAGTTCTAGAGGGATGATGTCTTGAGCCTGACCCTCCTCTAGGTACGTGTGAAGCCATATTCACAGATGCATGCGTGGGCTCTTCTTCCTGGAAAGATAGAGAGTAGCTCAACCGGTCGAAAATCGACCGTTTTGCTTCAGAACAGCAACAATTAATTACAATCCTATGACTATTACAACAGTGCTCGCTAGGAGGCATAACAGACATGTTGGAAGATCCCCTCTCCTTGCGCTTCTGGATCAGATAATTGCGCATGTCAGTAGGAGTTACAGAAGAAGAAGATGATGGCTTGTTCCTTTGCTGGCGTAAAGGCCAAGAAGTTGAGTAGTCCGCCGCTTGCTTTCCCTTGCGTATTTTGCAGGTATCATCTGCTTTTCTACGAAAGACAGATGTATTTTTACGCACGGAGCACGTTTGTGATTCCTGATTTGGCGCTGAGGCATCATCAGAAATTTTGTCTATTCCACCAGGGACGGGAGACTGAATTTTACGCACAGAGCTCGGATTATACTTCTGGGTTAGCGCTGAGGCATTGCCAGAAGTTTTGTCCGCCCTGCCAGAGACAGGCGACTGTATTTTATGCGTAAGGCGCGGATTATACTTCTGGGTTAGCGCTGAGGCTTTGCCAAAAGTTTTGTCGGCCCTGCCAGAGACAGGCGACTAAATTTTATGCGTAAGGCGCGGAGGGAGCAATGCTACAACCTCATTGGTCGGAGAGATCGGAGAGATCAGAGAGTCCACAGGAATGGTAGAGGATGTCTTGGGCATCCAGACCTTGCGCAGCTTCCTGTTGTTTTGGACGAAGAGGGAGTGAGAGCTACCCCCTGTTCGAAGCATGTCTTTGTAGGCAGACTGGTCGAACTGGACGACCAGTGTCTTCTTCACGGATCCCACGGATACCGCATCGTGTTGAGCAATAACTTCCTCATCAGAAGAGAAAGATGTCCCCAGCAGAGTCACCATCTTGTTTCGGATAATAAACGAAAAAGATGATATATGGAAAATGAGGTCTTATACGAAAACTTGTCCTTCTTTTATGTTTACAAACAAGATTGTACAATTTAATCTTATACGAGGATGACTAAGTACAATTTATTTAATCTGGATAAATATTGCTATAGGTGTCTGATCTGCAGTCGATCACTTTAGCCCTTGGACCATACGATGTTAAAGAAATGCCGTGGAAGACAGAAAGCAGCTTCGAAGGTTGCTAAAGAGGGTAGATGCTCGATGCCAAAGTCGTCGATCCCTTCTCTTTGCCTGAGCTCTGGATTCTCCTCTCTCTCTCGACCTCCAATTTCTTCGACCTCCCTTTTCTTTGACCGTTGGATCTGATACTAGATTTCTTGATCAATTTTCTGACCTTGTCCTCTGTTGATAGAGGTCTCCATTTATAGAGTTTTCGTGACAGTGACGACTCAGTTGGTATAGAAACCGAGTAGTGAAAAGTACAGCACCCTTTTACACGATAGTTTAAAATAACCAATGTCTGCGTATAGATGACCTTTTGAGTGAGCATGTGACACATGTCCAACTAAGGGACAAAATGCGTATATCTGCTGCGAAGATCACGGCGTAGAAGCCATATAGGTAGTTATCCCTTGTGTAGAAGAGGTTGGCGTAGAAGCCAATGACTGTCACCATGGCATAGAAGCCAAAATAGGCATAGAAGCCGAGTAGGCGTAGAAGCCGAGTGGGCATAAAAGTCGAGTGGCGTAGAAGCCGAGTGGGCATAGAAGCCGAGTAGGCATAGAAGCCGAGTAGGCATAGAAGCCGAGTTGATGTGGACGTTTTAGCCGGAATTACGGCTCTTGGAGATATAATCAAATCTCTTACATTAAATGCAGAGATCTACCTCCATCCTGCGCATTAAATACAGAGGCTTGTCTTTAAGATTTGCCATCATTCTGAGCATTAAATGCAGATACGTGCCTCGAATTCTGTACGAAGAGTAACTACTGATGTGGCGGTCTGTTTGCCTTCTACGGAGCGTAAGAAGCTCACGTCTGCCTGTGTAAAACTGGGCAGCGTATTCCCTTATATGCGTAAGAGTAGTTTACGCAAAGGGGATGTCACTAAACGACGGTTCGGTGATATTTAATCAAATCTCTTACATTAAATGCGGGCATCCACCTTTATCCCGCTCATTAAATGAGGAGGCGTGTTTGGAAGGCCTGCCACCCTTCTGTGCATCAAGTGCAGAGATGTGCCTCGGGCATCTGTCAGTATTCGGCGCTTTAAGTACAGAGACGTACCTCGAGAAACTGTCACCGCTCTACGCAATAAATACAGAGACGTGCCTCGAGCCCTGTACGAAGTACAGCTTTTGACGTGGCAGGCTGTTTGTCTTCTGCGGAGCGTAAACAGCTTACATCTGCCTGTGTAAAGCAAGGCAGCGTATTCCTTCGTATGTGTAAAAGTGGTTTACGCAAAGGAAATAGCAGTAAATGACAGCCTGGTTTGCAGTTCCGCGCCATCATTACACCCGTCGCTTGGGTTGTCGTACAGTACTCTTTGTTAGGAGTCCAGACGTCAGGTTCGTTGCATGATCTGACAGGTTCATTTCGAAGAATACGAAGCGTTCCTCGTACACTTCAATGCTGCATTGAAAGCGGATGAGTTTTACGCCATATAGGCGATGAAGCTGTCATGCCCCAGTCCCAAAATACCGAGGGACTAGACACGTGGCAATGGCCAGCAGCACGTACCGATGGACAAATCCAATTTAATGGATCCATCAGGGCATACTTAAGCTGTAAAATCAAGTCTACGACAATATGGAACAACTAATCTCATCCACACAAGGTATAAAAGTATGATCCATAGAATAAATAAGGAATGTAAATCATCAGCTAGTCTCAACAAAGTGCTTTGGGGAACAACCCGATAAATATCTAATACAATGGTTCAACAGACCAGAATATAAATGACTGAAATAAATAAATGCTGAGCATGGAACATGGATGCTCAGCAAAGTCTTTGGCTAACACCTCATCCTCGGATGGTGGTACAGCTCCTGGATCAGCTCCTGCTGCGGTCCCGTATACCTCGGGATAGGTCTCGTCCTCAAATCCTTGGGACATAATCCATATCCAGGTCCTCAGGGGACATAGCAAGGTACAGAAAATATACAAGCCAAAATATAAGTAGTGGAGCAAATAATGAGATAAATAGGGTAAGTATGTAAACATCTGTGTGAACTACAAGAGAGAACATCAATAGTACTCAGGTTGAAACACTACAAGCTCTGTGTAGGGGAGCCGGTAGCAGTGATATCATGAGGTGGTCTAGCTCAGCGGGAGACTGAGTAGCCGGTATAACATAATCAACCTGTAGCCTGTGGGTCTCTCCATCAATAGATGGAACAATAAGGGAGTACTAAATAACCAGCTAAGTGATATGCAAGATGAGAGCAGCACTAGAACTCAGGCTGAAACTACTACAAGCTCTGTGTCGGGGAGCCGGTAGCAGCAGTAATAATGAGTAATAGGCCAAGCTCGGGCTTCAGAGTCTTGTGCCTCACAATAATAGGGGTTTATATATATATGATCAGCCTGTAGCCTGTGTGTCTCTCCCCACCCAATGTAATCACGCATATCATGACCATAACGTCTCATGTCCATGTCAAGCGGGATCATAACTAATGCAACAAGTCATAATGTATCTAAGAATATAGTATCTCTGTCAAGTCCTGTATCCTATACAGAATCACCACGAATATCTCGGGAAGATCCTGTCTCATGAATAGTGTCAAGTGTCCTGGGCCAAAGTGTACTTGGTAAGACAAGTACGAGAATATAAAGTGTCAAGAATGTCCATCTCTAGATGACAGTACACAACACCGCGTACGGTGTTGGAACCCGACTAATAATCGGACGCTAAGTACGTCACACGGTCCTAGGTTAAGCATGCACAGCAATATAATGAAGCAAGAAAAATATGTAACAATACTGCAGAGTTTGGCAAGGTACACTTGCCTGGGGTCCGAATACCAACAGTCATCCCTGTATCATTGGATCCTGTAGGTACTACTCCAAAAGCTGTAATAAATATCATCAACAGTCTCAGAAGATATCAAATAGCTAAAAATGCCTGTCCTTAAGTCCAATTTGGACACAAGGGCAAAAATGACATTTTCGGGCCAAAGTGGGGTCCACATGTGGGCCACTTTGCACCGAAAAGCGTATCAGGGTCAAAGGTCTCCAAATTCCTCAAACTCAAAGTCTACAAGTCAGGAACGATGATACAAACCCAACAGAACTTCCAGAATTGGATTCTGATGAGCCGATCACAAAATCGCCCGTCAAGTGGAGCTTGTGGGGCCCACGATACACGATTTTGTCAACGTTCTCAGAATTGGACCAAACTTGGGTCACAGGACCAGCGTATTGCTACGAGTCCGATGGCACAAGTTTTGTCTCGATCCGACGTGTGTACACAAAGTTACAGCGTGTTCCAGAATGGACGGATATGGGGCATTGTCGACGGATACGCGTTGATTCCGGGATGCACGCACATCCGAATCGACTTCTGCGAAATCTCACACGTCCGTATCAACGACGTACATGTTTCGGTAAAGACCACATGCGACTAAGTCATCCCGTTTGGCAGGGCGTACTCAGTTCCGGGGTGAAATAGGGCGTAGGTTTTCCTGTTTTTGGATCGCGGTTTGCGATCACCACAGGACGCGATGCACCAAGCGGGTTACACGGGCACCGAGGGGGTTATACAGTCTATGCGACGCAACTGACGGAATTAAAAATGGAGTTACGGGGAGAGAGAAAATACTACCTGAACAGGGCTCCGTGAATCTGTTTTTCACGTGTCCGAGGGTATTATTCGTGTCCTGCATCCTCTGTTGGATCCTGCTGCTCGCGTCCAGGTCGAGGGCTCGTGTGTCCGCCGCTAGGGCTGTGTCCGGGGCTGGGTGGACTCGCCGGCAGAGGCAGGGTCGTCGAAGGCTGGGCGGAGGCTGCCGTCGATGGTTGGTCGAGTCGGGGAGGGAGGCTGTCGTCGGGTTCGGGGAAGGGTCGACTCGGGTCTTACCGAGGGCTGGGTCGACTCGGGTGAAGCGGGGCGGCCTGGCGGCAGCGACGAGTAGGAGAGTCGAGCAGAGGGGTCTGGGGGCGGACGCGGGCGGCGCTCGCGGGAGGAAGGAGAGTCGAGCAGAGGGTCTGGGGCTGCTCGAGACGGCGCTCGCGGGAGAAAGGAGAGTCGAGCAGAGGGGTCTGGGGGAGAAGTCGCCGAGGCGGCCTAGGGTTCAGACGAGGTAGGTCGAAGGGGATGACGGTGCGGCGGCTAGGTTTCCGAAGGCTGGGCACAGACTTCGAGGCGGAGATTTATAGGGGTAAACAGTAAACTCGACGGCTAGGGTTCTGTCAGTTCGGGTTTGGGTTTGGGTCTCAGGATCTGACCCGACCGACCCGTTAAGCTGGGTTGGTTCAGTCCAGTCAGCGGTTCGGTTTGGTTCATTCAGGTTGGGTTCATATTTGGCTCGGTTCATATATCCAATAGGTTTTAAGGGCTTATAACGCATTTCCGGAGTCCAATAAATTCACAAAAAAATACCCCATGTCGGTTTTCTATTTTATACCATAAAATATTAATTCCATCATATTTTAACATCAATTACCCACACTTAAAATTATTTAAATTATAATCTCCTTTGTTTTAAATTCCAGAAAATACCAAAAATTTGGAGTAAAACATTTTGAAATTATTCTGAAAAAATAGGGTATTTACAGAAGCACCCTGTTTACGCCGAAGCAGCCTGGACATACTGCATTACGCGGATGGTCCTTGAGCCTATATTTTTACGCTGTGCTCAGCGGAAAAGCTCTGTTGCACGTTTGATGGCTCTGAGGTCCTCTGTTTACGCTGCCCTGTATCAACATGATGCGTATAGCTATCCAGCATATTTTTTATGCTTCTACAAGCAAGAAACAAAATTTTATTGTATTATCAATAACTGAGGAAGAATATATCACCGCAGGACGTTGGTGTGCTCAAATTTTATGGATGAAGCAAACCCTAGAAGACTCCAATCTGCACTATAAGAACATTCATATTTCTGTGATAACACTAGCACCATTAATCTCAACAAAAATCCAATATGCCACTCACGCACTAAGCACATAGAAATCCGTCATCATTTTTTAAGGTATCATCAATTACACGAAGATATTTGTTTAGAGTATGTGGACACGAAACATCAATTAGCAGACATCTTTACTAAACCTTTAGCTGAAGATCGATTCAACTTTATTCGTCAAGAATTAGGTCTTTTGGATTCTGATAAAATATAAGAATCATAAGATGCTTTATAAATTTTTTGTCACTCTTTTCAAAAAGTTTTAAAAATTTTGGATACAAGCCGAAAGAGTCATTTTGTCAAAAAGGTATAAACAACCTTAAGCGACACGGTAGTTAAGTGTCTTTGGACCACCGCTAGCTGGAATCCGGCCTCTACAGCTACTCCGAGATGATTTAAACTCTTGAAAATGTATAATTTAAGTTCAGCATTTATTATTTTGTATTTATATCAAGTCAAGAAAGGCATAATATCGATTAAAGTTATATTGAGATTCAGGAAATAAATGTCAACAGAATTCGAACCGAACTCGGTTGGTTTAATTCCAGAATATGCTATGTCATTTAATTCTCTTCCTAAATTAGGTTTCTGCTACTCTATATATAGATCAATTCGTTGCTCATTCATTCAGACCAACGAAAATTATTCCTCCTCCACAAATAAAACTTAGTTTTTTTCTCCTACATCCTCTCACAATGGCCCCTAAAAGGAAACTAGATTCCTTTTCCGACTCTCTTTTTTGTCCCATTATGCCAAACATAGGAGAATTCGACGATTTTACCTTTTGAAGCCTCAAATTTTTTTTCTCCTACATCCTCTCACAATGGCCCCTAAGAGACACATCTGTTTTGGCTATCCTATTAATTTTTTTCCAACACATAGACTATCTACAAAACTTTAACTTAAAGAATTTGTTACGACCCGTACCAAAATTTACACCAATTCTATTCAAATATTCTATTATAACTTAACATATGAATATAACACTATTTCTTCAAGAGTTCTTGGTATTCCAATTGAATTCGATACGAATGACTTGGGTAAAATCCTACGCATTCCCACTGATGGACAAACCTTAGTCAACATCACACAAGTTCAATTCGACTATAGCTTAACTTTAGATTCTTTCAAGAATATCCTTTGTCACTCTCTTGAATGTCCACCTGGTAAATTTTATACTAGATATTTCAATGGTCACTTCTTTGAAATACATCGTATTATCTTTTCAACTTTTCTACCTAAGAAGACTTACTTTGATGAGGTCTCTTATCTAGAAATGTCAGCTTTATATTACTTGCATTTTCGTATTAACTTCAATGTTCTCCAGACCATCTTATCTCAAATGGTTCAATGTCGCAAGAAAGGGCATCCACTACTATACGCCATGTACTTGCCAACCATTTTCAGCTATTTCGATATTCCTTTAGATACTTGTCCAAATCTCGAGGAACCTTTATACCTCAATAGAATTCGAAGAATTGAGCCAACTATGCTTCTACCCTATAATTCATCATCAAACTCCAACACTCATCATGTTGAATCCGTCCATCCTGTTGATGAACAACCGCAAATCTTAGAGTCTATTTTCAATTTTTTTTGTGATCGCTTCCACAAAGAAGATATACAGAATCGTGCTATTGATCATTGCCAAACTCTTTAGATTAAGGCTCTTGGCAACACATTGATAGACATCCAGTACACCCTATCGAAGAATCCGGTCGGACCTTTTCCGATTCTCCGGAATCCAAATCAACAAGGATTTTGTATTGATCACCCCTATGTTCAGCGACATTTGGATCCAGTTGGTACCTTCTTTGATCCAAACAGTATAGTTGAACCTGATGATGAAGATGAAGAAAATGACAACTAGTTACTCAATGGATTTAAATGTTTAAAAGTTTACTTTTAGATTATCTATACGATGTTTCCAATACACACCACTTTTGTATATTTTCTTTTCAAATGAATAAAAGTTTAATGCAAAATTTTCTTTTGTCATTATATATTATCCTGTATACACTTTACTCTCTTATTTTTCTTGTCATCTCACCGATTTCGGGGGAGAATACCATTTCGATCAAATGACAACGGGGGAGAAAGACATGCATGATACTAGCATACAAGATGATACTTGACAGATGTTGTCTTCAGCATATCAACTGCTCAACAGTTATGGGGGAGCCTTGCATATCAAAGACTTGCAGTATAATTCATAGTTTGTCAATTATCAAAATGGGGGAGAGTGTTGGCCTATCCAGTCTCAGTCAACTTGATTTTGATAGTTAACTAAACCATGTATTGATATGTTACGATCTGAAGCCTCAACACTGCTATTACATGTTGTATGTATTATGTCTATTCAAATATAATCTTTTATTTATTTGAGTCTATGACTGATGTAAGTTGAGTTGCACTGGCAAAACCCAAGTACCTATACCCAGATACCTAATCCACTCAAATGAACCAAAGAACATATCCACCAAATTAGGCTACATTCATTTACAAAGTCTACCATACTAAGAGATCGAACTCAGGCCAAAGTCGATTACCCTTTTGGTAGAAAATCAACTAGTTCAATAGCTCCTGATTTCTTGGTCTAACGGTTATAAACTTGAACTATACCCCATCCAAATTCTAGCCGAATTCCGTTTGCCTACACCCTATAAATAGGATTGGAATTCTTCATTCTTACTCACTCAACCATTCTTAAGTCTTCTATTCTATTGTGAGCAAACCTCTAAAGCCTTAACTTTCCAATGTCAATGAGTAACTCCCTAGCCTTCCTAGTGCCAAGTGCGATCTCGGTCTAGAAGTCTTATGAGTTGTAAAGAGCTTTGTTCCATCAGTTACTCTCTCTCTCTCTCTCTCTAAGCTATGAAGTTGCAAGACTTCGGATCAAACCTCATGGTGTAAAAAATTGGCAAGCCTTTGGATCAAAGCTTGTGATTCACTATTGGTGATTATAGTGGATAAAACTCTGAGCTTGAGTTATCGGGACTGGACTAGTCCTCTCAGTGGGAAACCAGTATACATCTTGGTGTTTGTGTTTGCTTTCTCTCTCTACTTTACTGCTTTAATTTACTGTCTCTATATATATTTTTAGTTAGCAACTGCCTTCATTCTGATAATCTAAAATTGGGTAGATTATTCTGCTGCAATCTATTCACCCCCTCGAGAGTTGCCTCACGGTCCTTCAATTGGTATCAGAGCTAGTTCTCTTAATATTTGGCTTAACATCCAAAGAGACTTATGGCAACTGTTAGATCTATCCACACCAATAATGGTGAAGGCCAGTCCATAAATAGGTCACCCTTATTTGATGGTACTAACTACACGTACTGGAAGACACGTATGAGCTTCTACCTAAAGTCACTTGATTTTGAACTTTGGGCTGTAGTAGTAGAAGGATACAAGAAGCCACCTAGAATAGTCATAGATAGTAAACTTGTAGAGAAGCCTCATGATAAGTACACAGACACCGAAAAAAATAAGCTAGTCTTGATGCTAAAGCTATTAATGCTCTATTTTGTGCTGTAGCAGAATTGAATTTAAAAGGATCTCCACTTACGAAACTTCGCACAAAGTATGAAAATTTTGTGAGGTAACTCGTGTAGGAACCTTCTAAGTGAAGGAATCAAAAATAAGTCATCTAACACAAGAGTATGAAGCAATCAAGATGAAGCAAAATGAGACAATTACTCAAAGGTTCACGAGATTCCTCGACATCATCAATCCTCTATTATCACTCCACAAGGAGTACATCAATCACGAGAAGATTCGTAAGGTAACAGGGGACTCACCAAGAATTAGAATTCCAAGGCCATTATAATCATAAAAGGGAATGATCTTACCACTATGACCCTCGAGACGCTAATGGACAAGCTGATGACTCACGAGCTGGATCTCAAAAAATTTAAAGAACCCACTCCCAAGGAGAAGACGATTGCTCTTAAGGCACATCACAAAAAGGTCACCAACTACAACTCTGACGATAATGAGTCTCAAGATGAGAAAGTTGCCCTAACCACCAGAAACTTTAAGAAATTTCTAAAGCTTGAGAAATCAAAGAAGAATGAGCCAATTGACAACAGTGATGAAGAGCCTATATGCTACAACTGTAAGAAGACAGGGCATACAAAGAAAGATTGTCCAACCCTAAGAAAAGGAAATTGCCACAACCACTTATCCAGAAGAACATCATCACAAAAATATACAAATACTAGTATTTTGCACGAAAGTGAATCTAATAAATCCGAAGAAAAGAAACCTCGAGAAGCAGCAATCCTATGCTTCATGGCGTTAGTTGATCAGGTAACGGATAACAACTCTTATGATGATTTTACTTTTGATGAACTAGGTAATACTTTTAGTGATATACTTGATAATTTTAGGAAACTTAGAAATAAATACAAGCATGCTAATAAAGATGTTCAAGAATGTCAGACTGAAATAGAGAGACTAATATATTTACTAAGTAAAGTAAAGGATACCCCAAACGATTCAGACGAGAATTCTAGACTTAAGCTTAACCTCCACGAGGCGCTTGCTAGTCTTGACAAAAGCTCTCAAGAAGAAGAACTAGATTGTTATGACCCCTATTGTGAATTCTACATGGAGTTTTATGTCCAAATTGGAGCAAATCCGAGAATGGGATACCAAGTATTTGTCAATAGTTTTGCTAAAACTAATTAGTGTTAGATTGGACATGTGGGGGTAGATACGTGACCATATTGGATACGGATAGGCCGTATTATGATACAGTATGATACGGGGTTTTGAGTCCATTAGTGTATTTTTCTCTAATGTTCATTGTAACTAATAATATTATATGTATATAGTATATGTGATATGTATATTTAGTATTAGTTGAATATTTGATGAATGTATCATATGTATCAAGAGTATCTTGACTTGTGCACTCAAGGTATTTGTTAAAATTGATTATTAGTATGTGTATCTATTTTAAATATGATATTCATATGCTAGTGTATACATAGCTACATATATAAATGTGTTTTATATAGTGAGATATGGATACATTTATATTGGTAATTGATAGGAGTATACATATAGGGACTGTGATCCTGTGTTCAGTGTGATGGAGGTCCCTGCATTTACATTGGTGCAAGGCAGAGTGAGTACTTTGGGACCTAGCATTTGTACACTTGATATGGGTTTTGTGTGTATGACTTGTTGTGCACCAACTGAGACATAGGGGAGTGTTTCATGGATGTGGTGGTGTTGAACTTGTAGCAGAGGGGAAGGAGTGCATTGGGTGCACTGCTGCAATAGGCAGCTGCACCATAGCAATGATAGGAAGTGCTCAGACTGTGGGTAGTTATACTTGAATGCAACAGTTAAACTGCAGGCATATGTGGTCAGTGTGAGAGAAAACTCAAGCAATGCAAGCCTTGCAGCAGCAAAGCACTGCTCGAGCATGTGCTGAATACTTGTTGTTACTGTCAGTGTCGGAGGTGTGCTCAATGTGTTAGTATGTGTTAGTTTTAGTCCTAGAAGCCAGCAAGTGGATGACCAGTAATCCATTAACCTAACTTGCCCTAACTCGAGTGAGTGTTCAGTAGCAACAATTACTACAATTGGGGACTGAACTTGGTGATCAGTTAGAATGGGTTAAGGGCCAGGCAGCAGCAAGTAGACACTTGGGTAGCAATAAGGAATAACTAGGCAATAGGGTCAACATTGCACATAGGGTTTGTAGTATGGGAATTCCTGCAGATTACAAGTATTAGAATTATGTATCTGAAGTTGAGTAATACTTGGTGATTTAAGTTCCTACAACATACGTAGTGTGTACCAGTAGAGTTCAGCACAAGTTGTATAGTGCTTTCATTGCACTACAAGGGAAGGGAGTGAGGTAGTTCTAAACTGCAATGTATGCACGAGCAAGAAGCTGCAGTGAGTGATGGAGAACTGAGTAGGCAATGCATTAGGGAGAAATATATTAGAATAGGTATTTCTTGTTCCTGCAGACAGCAAGTTCAGGTGCCTGTGTGAGGAAATACTGATTTAGTTCCAGCAGTAGCTAGGAGACCTGGGTATTTGAGCACAAGTGCACATGTGTAAGTGTAATATTACAAATAGAATAATACTAGGTAGTACTTAGTTATCAGGTATCGGTAAGGAAAACCTGGGTGCAGGGGTAAACTTAGCATGTATCAGTTACTTAGAGGGGTGTTAAGTGAGATGTCAATGCATTGGTTGAGTGAAGGTACAAGTGTGGTGAGGATAGGTACACTTGGGGGTATTCTGGTGTGTAGTTGAGTAAAGGTTTAAGTCAGTGCACCATTGTGGGATGATGTTAAGTGCAGTATGTAGGTTAGGATGTGTTAGATGGTAGTTTCAAATGTTAAGGTACTAACAAGATGCTTGATACCATAGTATATGATAATTAATAGTATCTAGTATAGTAAATAGTAGCTAGTATAATAAAAATATAGCTAGAATACTTTAGTGCTAACTAGTATAAGCTAGTTAATAACTATTATAGTCTATTATTGACTAATTGACTCTGTTAGGACCTAGAAAACTTAGTATAACAAGGTAACAACCTAGTATGGACCTAGTTAACCTTGTATAGACCTAGAAATTGCTTAGAAACATCATCCTAGCTAGTATTCATGATTATCATTTCTTTGCACCCCCCTTAACATTTATATTTTATATTTAGGTATTCGTGATTCCATTTTGGACATCGATCCTTATTTGTTTCTCAGGACCACAGGCGATTACATTCTCTGACAGTTTTTATTATTTTTTATCATTACTATGATTCTAGTTATAGTGTATATTTGATTCTGACACAGTGGATACACGGACTACTATAATAAATACCTGTCATGAGGAGTCTTGATTGGATTCATCGTACTAGCTGGGGATGGAGAAATATTAGCAATTTATGTGATCATACCCCACCTTACATGCATCATAGCTCACCCCACATATCACGTAGGGTGTAGCCTGACCATTTACATGCCTCATAGCTTGTTATATATGATTAGCCTAACTTTTTCTTGTATCATAGCTAACCAGATACTTAGCCTGAACTCACATGTATCATATCCAATCATATATAACAAGCTTGATCTAGTCCCAAATCGATCACATAGCAAACTGATATTTCAAGGCACCTAGTCAGTATTTATATTCCTTATTCTAGTTAATTCATTGCTAGTATTCACATACAACTATTTCACTGTATGTATTCCTCTATGATGATTATATGTCTCTATAGTTTTCTTATATTCCAGTATTTTCTTCCATCATGTATTTTCTTATACTACTTTATAGTTTTTATCAATATAATTAGAATTATTGTTAGTGTTTGTGTTTCGCTCAAATCCTAACTGGATAATATTTTTTAGAGGATCTTGAGAACTTCTGTCATACTCATTATGGTCCAGAAGTATATGACGATTATATCCAGGAGCTTCCAGAGGTGCCACTCCATATAGGGGAGATACCACCCGCAGTTGTTTAGTTTAGAACCTAGTTTATGTATGTATTAGATTGTTCCAAACTTGAGACTTGAGTTATATTATGTTGAGACTTATATTATAGAGATAACTAGACTCTTAGACTCTGACTTGTTAATTTATATATTATTTTACCTCTCGTGTTTATTTATATTTTTATCGTGACATTTACCTTCCTTATAGTTATTATGATTGAGTTTGTTGTGAGTTGATGATTATATATATATTCATTGTCCTCCATTGGAGTTGAGACATGTTCACATGTTTTGATATCATTGATAGATGCTATTTGACCTAGACAGTGTTCTATTGTCGATGTTGTGGCGTAGGCTGGACGTACCCATGACTCATGCCCAATTTTTGGGTATGGTTCATGACAACCCAGTAGAAGAAAGACGCACTTTCTTAGTTCTCAGTACTATGGCGTACTTTCTTAATGTGGCGCACTATCTTAACGCAACAAAGATTGGTGCACAAAAGCCCTGTCCCGCTCTCAGCATTTAATGCAACAGACTGACAGCTGATAGTGGTAGAAACAAAAGAGATCAATTTATTTATTGCAGAAGATCTTCGGCATGCAGACCCAAGTTTTCATTTAGCGACCCATCCGCTGTGCCAACTTCTTCAAAAGTGCGCCATAATGGCTACTTCTTCAAAAGTATGCCGTTGTGCCAACTTTATCCAAAGTGCGCCATCACGGCCAACTTCTTCAAAAGTGCGTCATCATGGCTACTTCTTCAAAAGTGTGCCATTGTACCAACTTCTTCAAAAGTGCGCCATCACGGCTACTTCTAAAAAAAGGGGCTATCACAACCAACTGCTTCAAAAGAGCGCTTGTATAGCCAATCTTTCCAAAAGTACGCCAATCTCCAAACCACTTATAAAGTGCGACTACGATCCTAACTAACAAAAAGAAGTTACGATTATGTGTCTTACATGCCATGCTTCTCATGAAACTTGAACAAACAACTATCCCCCATGACCTATGCTTTCCTCGTATAGGAAGCTATGTGTCAAACAGACAGCAAGTTATGCACCCACACATTAAGAACGTGGGGTATTAGTCCACCAAAAGTGTACGCAAAATGGTAAAACAGTACAGACTATCCAAAGTGCACACGCACTCTCATAACCGTTCCTAAACTCTATAAATACAGGATCGGTATGTCCATTAAAAAAAGGGGAGCATAAGCATCAGGGCTGATAATTTTCAAGTCTTTGAAATTCAAGAACAGAATAAGAGAAATAGAAGCTTGGCGTGTCGTTGTTGCCAAAGATGTCTTATTGCCCAACTCTTCAAGTTGTTCACAGCATCCCTTTATTTCTTCATTGTCGTATGGTCCAAGGAGTAAAGTGATCGCCAGCAGATCAAATTTCTACAGCTATACTTCCCAGAATCAACTGTACTTATATTCATGTTTAAGATCTCTTGTACTCTTCTTTATTTTTAATAATTTGTAATACAAAGTATCATTTAAGCTTTGTTCATCATAAACAATGATGTTATATTACGTCCATATTATTATCTCTGGTACAATACTCATAGCCCAGATATCCACAGCAACAAAAAAATGTTCCAAACAGGAAAGAAGGCAAAAAATTTATTAATATCCAAGATCATGAGTACATATAGGATTCCATCACATTTAAGGATTTTTTATTAATATTCAAGATCATGGGTACATTTTAAAAGAAGGAGACCCCTATGTGTTATTTTTGGTACCAATTCGTGTAAAATCGACATCTCAAAGAATTCTAAGTCATCACTTCAGCAAGACTCCTCAGTGCAAGCCGCAGTGCGAGAAAAGAATCCATACTGATGGAATGCAAGGTAGCTTGCAATACAAATCCAAGAGGCCCAACTTTGTCGTATGAAAGAACGCAACTAGAAATCCATGTTCAATGTTCATTGTTTAGTGTGCATATATTCGTATTTAGTGTGCTTATATTCGTGTTCGTAACGTGTCGTGATTGGATCCGTGAGTTTTGGTTGGGGAAGGGAGAGTAGGAGTTGGTTATGTGATCAAGCCCAAGTGTATTCGTGTACATGTCGATTATATATCACACGTGTAATCGAGTTACCATATTGTAGTCGTGTTCAACCCAAACCGATCACATAACGAACTTGTACTCTAAGGCACATTAGCTAGTGTTAACATTTTTTTTACTTGCATTTATTCTCTATTTCATGTTCTTTACTTTCCAGTACATTACATGTTTAGTTCATCTCCATTTTTTATTGCTAGTTATCTTGTATTCTTTTCTATTGCTTGTCATAAATTCTCTACCATGTATTTGGAACTGCTTTCAGAGTTTTGTACTTTGCTCCAATCCTGATTGGATATATTTTTCAGATTGTTGGCTTGAAGAGCAGTAACCCACTTACTACGGGCTGCAGGACGGCGAACCATTAGAGGATACTCCATTAGAACAGGAGGACCTAGAGCAAGTGGCCGTGGAGGCTTAGACTTTATTATTTAAACTTTGTATTAGACTTTATTTGAGATATTTGGCATGTATATTATTTTGGAGATGTATTGTGCCTAGACTAGTATTGTGGACTTGTGTTTGTATTGTGTTTCCTTTTTTATATTTCTTATTCCATATCGTACTTTATCCTCCTTAGTTTGATTTGTTGATTGAGTATGGATATCTTTATCATGTCATGATATTGTTCCTCCGTTTGGAGTCAAGATGACATTGACAGGTACCTTATATATATTGTATGAGATATTTAGATAGTATGGTTGACCTAGACAATGTTCTACCACCGATGTCGTGGCGTAGGCTAGGCGTTGTTCACTGCTCGTGCACCTATTTTGGGTGTAGGTCATGATAGATTTATCCGCTAAAGGCTAGATGACTCATAATTTTACCACGTGTCCATGGAGAATTTGACAAAAGCATTATGGGAGAAGCTGTATTCGATGTACGAAAGAAAGAATGCTGGCAACAAGGCATTTCTTATTCACCAACTCGTCAACTCAAAGTACACGGAGGTTGCACCGGTGGCACAATATCTTAACAAGATTTAAGGTATCATCAATCGGTTGTCTGCGATAAAGATGGTTATTCAGGATAAGCTTCAGGTCCTGCTACTTTTGAGTTCTCTGCCATAAAGTAGGAGACGTTGGTGGTGTCGGTGAGCAACTCCGCTCTGGATAGAATTGTCATGATGGAGGCAGTCAAAATCAGCTTATTGAACAAGGTGGTATGGCATAAGAAAGTGAAATCCTCACAGGAGTCTGCTCTGGTGGTTTCCTAAGGAAAGAAAAAACCCAAGTCATGGGCAAGGACATGGTGGAGTTCTCAGGATCTTACGACTGTGGACCAAAAGGAGGGCAGCTATCAATATAGTAAAAGGGGTCATATCAAGAGGAACAGAATGAAGTTCAAAGTTGAGAAGGCCATAGGCAAGGATGATCAGGAGGATCTCACGGCTATAGAAGATCTTATCATCGCAGCAACCGATGCAAAGGAACCTTGTGACAGGTATTATGATGGCGATTAGGTCATGGACACGGGGGCGTCGTATCATTCCACTCCATATAGGAGGATCTTTACGTCATACCATAATGACATATTTGGACGTGTAAAGATGGGAAACAAGGGGGATGGATACAGTTATAGGCATCGGTGATGTGCACTTGACAATGGAGCTTGATAATAAGCTCATTCTCATGGGTGTGTGAAATATACCGTGTTTGCGCTATAACTTGGTTTCGGTAGGGAGGCTGGCGGATGATGGTTGTCGCAGTGCATTTGGGGACAAAGATTAGATGCTTACGAAGGGTTCCCAAAAGCTGGCTCGAGGATATTTGTGTTATGGCATGTACAGACTCAAGTCGCTGAGTTATACATGCAGGCCACAGACACCGGATGGAGGCTCGAACGATATCCGGCAGGAGTTAGTAGATCGTCAGGAACTTGCTGAGGAGGGTCTTCGAGATACTTTGAGGATTACACAGGATTCAATTGGTCGAGAAAAAACTATGAATGGTGATGAGCAAAATATTGTGGGTCAATATGTCGGCCCCATGACAACTAGTCGGTATCCAAGTGGGGTTTGTTCCACGGATCCTATTTTGGTGACGGGTGGTTTGCCAAAACTTTACGAAGCGACATCAGTTTCAGCAGTTTGAATCCAGAAAAGAGATCAAGGTATGCAACAAAATTAATCAGAGGCGAGAGGCGGGTACATCTTTATTAACATAATTTTAGGGGAGCTATGGGTCATCGACGGTGTGCACTGTACTTGATATTCTTCTCGAGGATGCACGTATACTGGGGATCTTTAGTGTCGGACACAAAGGTGGATAGGTTCATGAGTCTGAGTCTCAAGGGAACTGAACTGTCCACTTTTTTAGGCCAACCAAGGGTGAAGAAGCACATCGGAATGGTAGCACATTTCGGTGGAAGACGGAAGTCAGGAAAAAACAGCCAAGACTCACGGTGAGGCTGATAGTCAGGGACTTCATTCTTGGCCATGTCATCAATATCGGCAGGATCCTGGTGGTGCAGGAGGTGATACGCATGGCAGCTAGTGTCGATATGACGGTGGAGGAGCTGGAGACGAAGGAAGATGCAAAGCATTACGGGAGATCAGACATCGGTGGCATATGGGAGTAGAAACTCTGTCACAGGATGACATGCTGGAGTCCAGTTGAGGAGCCATCGAGTTAACACCTTCTCATCAAGCTAGAGGGGGGATTGTTGGATTCTAGTCTTGTCACCCTCACTTTTTCATCTAGGGGTAGTTTGGTAATTTGGCATGGGTATTTAATTGTAGAAATAAATAGTAATGTTAGTGTGCTATAAATATTTAATTGATGCTTGTATTAATTATTTATGCTATATATTTATTTGTGCCTTGTATTATTTATTAATTAATGGACTAGCCTATTAGTTAGACTTGACACTTATGAACCAATTAGACTATTCATGACAACTAGTGAGACCAACATGGACCCAAGCCCAATAGCCCATTCCCACTAATTCATTAGGAGGATTAAACTTAATTTGACTTAATTAGAGACCTTCCAAAATTGTCCATCCTTAATCCTATTCATAATTGGATGGAGAGAGGTGATTTGGACATTCAATGAGACTTAGAGGGGAAGGAAAAGGGGCGGCCATAAATAGGGGGGGCTCTCCTTCTCTCTCCTTCTTCATTTGCATTCATTGGATCTCAAATTCTAGATCCCCATTTTTTCTTCATTTTCCTCCATTAATTTCTCACTCAATTCACTTACATTACCTCTTATTTTATTCCTCAAGGAGTTTTGGATCTTGGAGAAACAAGGAGCACAAAGAGGAGGAGCATTGGCGAAGAGATCTTGTCCGAAGCGTGTCCACTTGAGTTTTTATTGAGAATCCATCTCCCAATTGGTAATTTCTGAATTTCCCTTCATTGTAGCTTCCAAATCATGCATTTGACTCCTAGGAACACCCCAATGGAATAGGGCTACCTATAGAAACAAGTTCTAGGCTAATTGGTTATGTATTGTGAATGTTACATAGTAATTTGTGTATATTTTTGGAGAATTACGAGATTGGCACATCAAGTGTGTGTCATGAGATCATTTTGGTCAAATTAGACTTAGGTCGGGGTTGGGGGACTAGATATGTGTCCACAAATAGATACGTATAGGCCGTATCATGGTATTTTGAGATACGGTGTGATACGGAGCTCAATTATGGGTATTTGTGTGATTTCTCTTCAATGCCTATTGTCATTAGTTATTATACATGTTATTATATATAGTTGATGTGTTGGAATGGATATTGTGAGGAATGGTAGAATTTGGCACTTGGTTGGGTATGTATCATAACATATTATATAAGTGCACACTTAGTATTTGACTTAATGACTAGTGTTATATATATATATATATATATATATATATATATATGGGTTTATGGTTTATATGAGTGTTTATATATATAGATAGATAGATATGTGTATGTATATACATATTTTGAGTGTGTGTGATTGTGTGTTGGCATATATATGTGTTATTAGGTGTTTGTGATATGTAATGGGTTGTGTGTGACTGATTGTGGGGTATTTAGTGCAGTGTGTACCAGTTATTTATACTGTGAACTTTTGTGAGTGCGTGTGATTGATTAGTAACTGGGAGAGGGTACTCTGTGTATGTGAGGGAGTGCCAGTGTTATGGTGTTTGAGTTCTTTCGTATGAGAATAAAGGATTAATTGGATAGAGTTGATATCAGTCACTAAATTTTTTAGCATCAGCTAAGTGGTTAAGTGGGAGTTCTATAATGCACTGGAAATATCACACAGGTAGTTATCAGATACTTTAGTGTCTGAACAATCATCAGGCTTTAGCTTAGGGGTGACTGGGTTAGAAAGAAAGGGTTTCCAGCAACTGACTTCTTAGTGCAGTAGTGTCAAGTGTACACTGTGTTCGAGTGTTTGATGTTGATGTTGATGTCTGCATGTGTGGCATGTGGCTCGAGCACTGCCTGGACAGCAAACTTAGGCATTGTGAAGTGTGTGTGTGCTTGTGATTATATTAGGTATGATCATCTGTGTTTGCAATTGGTCCAACAGTGAGCATCACTGCAAGAATCTGTAGTTTGGTGTTGTATCTAATGATCAGTTATTAGAAGTTGTTAATTTGGGGGACTAGATGTGTATTAATTAGACATACAATAGTTAGTATGTTATCTATGTGCCAGCATTTTATTGGGATTAGTAGAGAGTATCAACAGTAATGGGTAGCAGATTTAGGAAATGTATGATTGTGTGTGTGGTTAGGTGATGTAGTGAATGGAAGCAAATGTAGTACAGTTCTTACAGACAAACTCTCAACCTCTCATGATGCCCCTCGGCACCATAATATAGACAAACTTCCAACCTCTTCTTGCAAACTTTCCAGATGTGGTCGGGCTTCTTGTAGTAGTGGCATAAAGCTTGTTATGACTGTCTCTGCTACTGCTGGGGTTCCTGGTAAAATAGTACCCTAAATGGAGTCTGGTGCTGTCGCGGCTGCTTAAAAGGCCTCGATTGAAAATGAGGATGCTTAGCAGTCACTAAGCTGCTACTAGCCCCCAAAAAAAAATTTTTGTCTCTCTTGGGTTTTAAGCCCAACTCCCGCTCAACCTTGCGTGCCTCCACAAGTATCTCTGAATAAGTCTCATAGAAAGACGAAATGAGGATCTTCACTTCCCAGTTCAGACCCTCGTGAAAATGGATGGCTCGAACCTATGGCTCCCTCACTAAATACTCTATAAATCGGCTCAGCCTACCAAACTCTGCGGCGTACTCCTCCACGGATATGCTCCCCTGAGTAAGGCTCTCATACTGCCTTCCCAAGTCCAATCTGTCCGCCCGAGCAAAGAACTTTCTCTTGAAGAAGTCCTTGAATACCTCACAAGACTGCCCCACATCAGCAAGAAGTGGCTCATTCCTGAACGAAGTGCGGGCGATGTCGAACAGTTGAAGTCCTACTGCCTCAACCTTTAGAACCTCAGCAAGATGAGACACCCTCATGAGACACTCAATATCCTAGAGCCAATCATCAGCATAGACGATGCCCTCAGTCCCCTTGAAGACCCGAGGTTTCAGCTTCTTGAAGTCCAGAATATTACCCGGCCGAAGATGGGCAACCTGTGGAGCAACCTGCTGCTGGACTGGAGCTCCTCTCTCTAATACAGCAAGGGCAAGCTGATGAGCACTCTCAATACCCTACCGTAATATGTCGGTCTGCCTAAGGTGAGCCTCTGACTGGGCCTTCTGAGCCTCCAATATCTCATAAAATAATACGAACACCTGAGTCGCATCTGTCGGCACGGAAGATAGAGGTAGAAGTCCCTTAGACACAGCCGGAACAGTCCTCTAAGTTGGAGGTGGACCCCCGAACGCAGCTGATAGACCAATCACCGGAGAAATGACTGTTGCAGGCCCTCGGGAAGTCGCAGATCTCTCAGAAACTGCTCCCCTATACTGTAATCGAGTCTTAGGCGGCATCTTGAGGCAAAGCAAAAGAGAAGAATCAATATGGAACATGATATAATGCATTCAAAGAAGGATAGTTAAAGATTAAATATTAATATCAAGAAAGAATAGTTAAATTAAACAATAAAGTTTTTCCTAGATGTGATTGAGTATTCTCAGCCTATAGCCTATATCCTGAAACAAGCTCGTAATAGCACTCAAATCAGAGCACCAATAAGAATTGCACTAATTGCGACCTCGAAGACCTTCATAGGCCACTACTAAAAATGTGTCATGACCCGCACCCGATGTAGGGGCACGATTAGTGAATAAGCCCAGCCTACGCTGCAACATCGGCGGTAGAACGTTGTTGGGTAAACTATCTATCTAGCAATCAAGGTATAAATATGCCACCAATAAAATATGAATATGAATACTCAATCATTGATCTATAAGATGGAATAATCGCATGAATATGATAAAAGAACTGAAGAGACAATACAACTCACAAGACAAGATAATATGCAATGAGTCATAAAAAGAAATACTAATACAAAGCTAGAGACAAATCCAGTACAAAAGATCTATCTACTGAGCTACGTATCATGGGTCGTTTGTCTCAATCGGGATGAGACCCTCTGAGCCAAAGTCTCTGGCTCTAAGCCAACTACGTCCTGAGGCCCATAGTGAGTGGGATACCACTCCTCAGTATCATCTGGGAAAAATATATCCAGTCAAGAAAGGAGCAAAGTACATATCTAACAGCAGTTCTAATAAATAATATAAACTATATAACAATAAATAGAGCGAATATATAAGATGCAATATATAGGTACGAGAGATATGCATAAAGGAATACTGAAAATAAATACAAGAATGAGCATCATAGGAATGAACAAGAAATACTACTACTAAGTGAGTGAGTACTAGCTTCAATATATGATCGGCTTGGGAACTTACACAAGGATTATGGCCTGGTTAATTATATATGCGGTGTATGATTAATACTATTCAAGGAACAAGACATGCACAAAGAGGGTATGATCACATATCTATACTAACACTCCCCACCCCCGAGTGGTATAGTGGATCCAACCATGGTACGTTATGACATGGGATTCTCTGGGTAGGTAGCAAGTCTCCATAAGAATCAATATATGTACATGTATAAAAAGAACAAAGAATAAGGCTTGCATAAGATATACTATAAATACCAAGGAATAACATCTTATGACGAGATCCAGATATACCAATTCGTGTAACCATCATGTCATGAAATCAAGGATATCTATACTAAATACAACAGACATAGAGAATATTATGAATGAGAAACTATCAGAAAATGTACTTGCCTAAAATTTGGTGAACTGTATCAAAGATGTCTGGTACGGTGCCTCGGAGACCTAAATATGGAATATTATATCAATACAAGATTTTGGAATAAAAATAAGTTAAATTATTCAAATTCTAGGTCATAAAGCCATTTCTAAGTCAAATTAGGTCAACTCTAGGTCAAATTAGTCAAACTTGGTCAAACTAGCTATTTCTAGGTTGTATGAGTCTATCTCTAAGATATTGGGTCCATACACTATGTAACTAGGCTATACTAGCTATATTAGGATACTAGGATACTAACAAAATACCGTATCATAAGATACGCAAGTTATTAGATATGAAAATACTATAATATATATATATATATACAAGACAAAATATATAGTACTCCTAGCCAAACTAATGCTAAGTGGATACCTTGGCTTTGAACCAAAAGCGGTAACACACCACCTACACACCCATCTTGATATACAAACTCAATACCTTGAGTATAAACCAATACATTGACATTACCTTGGTATCATAAGGTAATTCAATATCTAACATATAACTAACTACCCATACACCTCATTATACACTAATATACATTTAAACTTATAATAATACTATACTATACTAAACTAACATACTAACATACCCCTTGATATTTAATACCCGTACCCAAGATACCTCAACTCTCATTACCTTGGTGTAACTCAAGGTAATCTAAAAATAATACTAACCAATGCTAACTAGTGCTTATATATATATATATATATATATATATATATATATATATACTTAACTTACTAACATAACTAACTATCAATAAAAACCAACTTAGCTTATTAACTAGCTTATCTTAACTTATCAAAAACTTAAACTATAAGCACTCAAACTACTGCTGCTTATTGCTTCTGCTTATCGTTGCTGCTGCGTATTGCTGCTGCTGCTGCAGCAGCTTATTGCTGCTTCTGCTGTTGCTTATGGCTTCTGCTGCTGCAGCTTATCACTACTTCTACTGTTGCTTACTGCTTTTGTTGTTGCTGCAGCTTTCTGCTTCTACTTGCTGATGCTGCAGCTCACTGCTTCTGCTTGCTGTTGCTGCAGCGTATTACTTCTGCTTGCTGCTGCAGCAGCTTATTGCCTCTGCTTACTGCTGTTGCAGCTTGCTGCTTCTACTGCTTCTCATGGCTGTTGCTGCTTCTGCAGCTTCTAACTGCTGTTGCTGCTTATGGCTGCTGCTGCTTCTGCAGCTTATCATTGCTTATCTGGCTGCTTCCCTCTGCTTATTGGCCGCTTATTGCTCTTCCCTAGCTCACATGCACACATCTATACACACATACACTCATTCATATATATATATATATATATATATATATATATATATATATATATATATATATATTCTACCACATACCCATACTAATAATGCACATGCACTATCATATTCTCTCATGACCACCAATACATCACAATAAATATAGAAACATACATATAACTATAACTATAACTATAAATATAACTATAACTATAACTATAACTATATATATATATATATATATATATATATATATATATATATCATACAATAATTATAATTATAATATATAATAGCTATAACCAAGGAAAATTGAATTAAAATGCAATAAAATAAACACGTAGAGTGTACCGCACCCATATCACACTCATTCTATAATACGCTTGCGATACGGCTCCACCATACCACCAAACGTACCCCGAAGGACACGAGCAAGTCTAAAATCATAATTATGAACAACACGAAGAGCTAGCTACTCAACTACTGTGCTCGTGTCAAAATGTGACAAGCTCAAACCCCCGTGTCGGAAGAAAATCCCCAAATCAACCTGTATCGACAAATTATTGGGATACGGCCTACACGTATCCAATTGTGGATATGATAATCGTCACACACAACCAAATACATGTCAATTTGGTCTAATTGACCTATTGACAAACACAAGATGTGTCAATCTCGGAATTCTCCCAAAATTGACACAAAATACCACATAATTTTCTCCATAGGCCTCCTATGAACCTATTTCCAATTTTTATGGGTAGCCTTAGTACATGGGAGGGTTCCTAATGATTAAATTATAGGTTTATAGTCTAATTAGAAAGAAAAAACTGAATTGTATCTATTAGGAGATGGATTCCAAATAAAATCTCCAAATTGAGTGTCAAAGAGCCTTCAACTTGTAGATCCTTGCTTCCTCCTTATTCTAATAGCCTCTAATGATGAATAGGAAAGAAATTGGGAAGAAATTTGGGAAAGAATTGGTGTAGGAATGAAGAAATTTGGAAGAGAGAAATTCTAGATCTAGATTTGAAATAAAAAATGAAGAGAGAGAGTCTCTCCCCACTCCCTACTAGGCCTGCCACTAACCCCTCCTCCAAGTCACTATGAAATATCCACAATACCCCTTGGGGCTTTTCATGAAGGAATTAATTAAGGAGAGAAGGTTCTAGTCTAATTGGTTTAACTAATTAATCATCCTCCTAATAATTGGGCTTATTATTGGGCTCAATTCTAACTAGAATTAAATATTGTTCCATGGATCTAATCTAAACTAGTTAGGTCCACTAACACAAATCTAAAATTATATACTAACATCTAAAAATAAATAAATAAATATTTAATATGCACAATATTTAATTAATTATGAAATAATCAAAATACTCTTTCTTAGAAAATGTGGTAGTAACAAGTCTACCTTCTTAAAATAATTTCGTCCTCAAAATTTAAAGACGAAACTACCCCCAGAAATAAAATAGAACAGAATTAGGAAAGAACATACCTTAAGGTACAAACAAATATGGGTAACGCTCTCGCATTTCATCCTTCCTCTCCCAAGTAGACTCATCAGGAGAGTGATACCTCCATACGACGCGTACCAAGGGAATGGTCTGGTTCCTCAGCACCTTCTCTCTCTGATCCAGAATCTCAAGTGGCTGCTCTAGATAGCTAAGAGTAGGGCCCACCTCTATCACCAAGTGATCCAATACATAACTAGGATCCGTCACGTACCGTCTCAACTGTGATACGTGAAACATGTTGTGCACTCGAGAATACTGAAAGGCCCGATGAATTGTGGACTAAGCTTAATGCCTCCACCGAAATAAATCATGCCTCGTGTCAAAGAAATCCTCAGAAACACTAAACCACCAACCTAGAACAAAATACAACCTTAAGAACTTAATCTATAATAAACAACCAATATCAAGCAGAAAACAAAAATCTAAAACTATACCTCAAACTCCAAAGGTCTTCGGTGGTTATCGACCCAATGCCGCTATTTGTCCTATGCCACTCGAAGTCTGTCTCTGATCAACTTAAACCTTCTCCGCTGCATCCACAACCATCTCTAGCCCTATAAAAGTTATTTCTCCAACATCGTCCCATGACAAGGGAGTACGATATCTCCGACCGTACAGAGCCTCAAATGGTGACATCTCTATACTAGCCTGGTAGTTATTATTGTAAAAAATTCTACCAAATAGAGATGGTCCTCCCAAGATCCCCTGAAATCTAGTACACAGGTACACATTATATCCTCAAGAGTCTGAATGGTCCTCTCTGACTGCATATCTGTCTGGGGATGATATGCAGTACTGAACTTGAGCTGGGTGCCCAAACTCGCCTACAAACTCTCCTAGAAATGAGAAGTGAAAAGACTATCCCGATCCAAGACTATGCTGATGGGAACCACACTTATCCTGACGATCTGCCTCACATACATCTCTGCCAGCTTCTCTGTAGACAAACCCACATTGAAAGGCAAAAAGTGGGTCGACTTGATCAACCTGTCAACGATGACCCAAATCGCATCTTTCCCTCCTGGAGATCATGGAAGTCCAAACACAAAATCTATAGTAATGTGCTCCCACTTCTACTCTGGAATGGGTAATGGCTGAAGTAAACCACCTGGCCTCTGTCTCTCGGATTTTACCTGCTGGCACACTAAGCATCTGGATACAAACTGTGCCACTTTTTGCTTCATGCCATGCCACCACATACTCTCTCGCATATCCCGATACATCTTGTTGGCACCTGGATGTATGAAATACTGAGAGCGATGCGCTTCCTGCAACACCTTCTCACGCAGCTCCCCACTAGGTACACATAATCTAGCACAATATCACAAAGAACCATCCTCATCAATGGTAAAATCATCCTCCAATCCTGCTCTCACCTGAGCTCTGATGCTCCTCAGAGATACATCCTCATACTGGACTGTCTTGATCCTGTCCATCAACTCTGAGTGTATCTGCAGCCCCCATATCTATATGGCAAAACTAGAAACTATCACCTCAATGGCCAAGCTCTCCAAGTCCTCCAATAAATATCAATCTTGCGTCAACAAGCTACCGGATACCTGCTAATGGCATTGGCAACTACATTATCTTTCCCAGGATGATACTCAAAGATATGTCAAAATCCTTCATCAGTTTCAGCCACTGACGATGCCTCATGTTCAACTCCTTTTGAGTGAAAACGTACTTCAAGCTCTTATGGTCTGTGAAGATCTCCATACGCTCTCTATACAAATAGTATTTTCACAACTTCAAGGCAAAGATGACTGCTGCCAACTCCAAATCATGGGTAAGATAGTTCTTCTCATGATGACGCAATTGCATGGATGCATAGGCAATCACTTTCCTATTTTGCTGAAGAATATAACCCAGCCCTTTCCCTTATGCATCACTATAAATAGTGAAACCTCCAAACCCTGATAGCAACGTCAAAATAGGAGCAGACGTCAACCTTATCTCTAATTCCTCAAAAGCAACCTGGCACTCCTCAGTCAAAACAAACTCTGCATCCTTTCTAGTGAGTTTAGTCATCGGCTCGGTAATCCTTGAAAAATCTTGCACAAACTTCCTGTAGTAGCCTAGCAGACCCAAGAAACTTCTGATCTCTGCCACTGAACTCGGGGTCTTCCAAGATTCCACTGCTGCGATCTTTCTCGAATCTACTGAAATTCTATCACCAGTCATAACATGTCCTAAGAATGCCACCTTGTCCAGGAAGAACTCACACTTGGACAGCTTCCTATATAGCTTCTCCTTCCTCAGCACATCCAACACAATTCGCAAATGCTCCTCGTGCTCCTCCGGTGTCATCGAGTATATGAGTATGTCATCGATGAATACCACCATGAACTTGTCAAGATACTGGTGGAGCACCTTGTTCATCAAATTTATAAATACCGCGGGGGCATTAGTCAACCCAAACGGCATCACCATAAACTCATACTGGCCATACCGAGTCCTAAAAGCAGTCTTTGGAATGTCCTCTTGCTTCACTTTTACTAGGTGGCAACCTGATCTAAAGTCTATCTTAAAAAATACCTTGGCACCACTCAACTGATCAAACATGTCATCAATCCGTGGCAACGGGTATTTATTCTTGATAGTGAGATTATTCAATTTTATATAATCGATGCACATGCGCACCGATCTATCCTTCTTCTGTATAAACAATAATAGGGCTCCCCACAGTGAAGAACTGGATTTGATAAACCCCTTATCCAATAATTCATCCACTTGCTTCTTCAGCTCGACCAGCTCGTTGTTGTTCACTCTATAGACATGTTATAAAATTGGTTCTGCAACAGGCACCAAGTCTATAGAGAATTCAACATCTAGATCTGGCGACAATCCTAGCAATTCCTCAGGAAACACATCCAAGAACTCTGCTATCAAAGGATGCGGCAACTCCTTATCTTCCACCATAGATCAACAGATAATGCTTTCTCTCTACTCTGCAGCTCCTCAAGCAAACTCTGGCTCTCCTGGTGGGCTAAACAAAACTCTACCTCCTCTACAATCTATACTAGCATGGTACCTACTCAACCAATCTATCCCGAGTACAATATCATAGCTCGAAAATGGCATTACAAGTAGACACGCACTCAACTCTCGGTCTCCCAGAGTAATTCTTCGATCCTTGCAAATATCACTAACCAGGATAATGCCTCCCCCGGTCATGATCTTGCAATTCTTAAGCGAAGACTATGCTACCAAATGATGCTTCATAGCAAAAAAAAAGATACAAAACTATGAGAAGCACCAATATCAAATAAAGCTAAAATTGGAAGAGAATAAAGAAGAACAGAACCTATGATGACGTCTCCTGTAGGCTCGGCCTCCTCGACAGTCATAGCAAACGTTCGTCCCTGATGTGCACCTTCCTGATGCTGGTGCTGGACATAAATCTGCTGTTGGGTCAAAAGCGGCGGTCCCTTCGACTGTACTGTAGGTGGCCTCGCCTGTGTCCTCAGAGCTGGAGCTGCTCCCTAAACTGCACAACGAGGGTTGGAAGGACAATCTCTTAGTTGATGCCCCTCGTCACCACAATACAGACAAACTCCTAACCTCTTTCTACAAACTTTCCAGATGTGGCCGGGCTTCTTATAGTAGTGTCAGAAAGCTTGTTGTAACTGTCTCTGCTGTTGCTGGGGTGCCTGGTGAAATAGTGCCCTAACTAGAGTCTGGTGATGTTGCGGTTGCTGAAAAGGCATGAACTGGAAATAAGGATGCTTAGCAGTCACTGCGCTGCTACTAGCCCCCAGAAAATAATTGTAGTCTCTCTAGGATTTCAAGCCCAACTCCCGCTCAACCTTGCGTGCCTCCACAAGTATCTCTGAATAAGTCTCATAGAAAGACAGAATGAGGATCTTCACTTCCCAGTTCAGACCCTCGCGGAAACGGATAGCTCGAACCTCTGGCTCCCTCACCAAATA